>LPNX011032096.1:48827-95490 GCA_001517045.1 Pseudotsuga menziesii | reverse complement strand
TATGATATATATATATATATATATATATATATATATATATATATATATATATATATATATGGGCCATATCATTGGTTCATCATGCCAATTCAAAATATATGTAAATATTACATTGGAAACACTAAAAAAAATTTGACTTTTAGGGGGGGTTATCTTTTTCTTCCAAAAGTCACTTTTGAGGGTGGTTTTGGATTTGGAGGTGGTCTTACAAAAACGCCCCTAATAACACCGATGCTAAAATTTTGGACTTTTAGGGGCAGTTTTAAACCCCCCCAAAAGTGGCTTTTAGGGGTGGTTCGAAACCCCCCTCATAGAAACCTATGAGGGCGGTTTCAAACCCCCCTAAAGTCCTTATTACAAACATTTGGGGGTGGTTACAAAACCCCCTCATAGGTACCTATGAGGGTAGTTTTGAACCCTCTGTAGGTGCTTAAGGGGGTGGTTATAAACCCCCCATAAAAATCCATATTACAAACCTTTGGGGGTGGTCTTAAAAAAATCGACCTCAATAACATTGATGCTAAAAGTTTGGACTTTTAAGGGAGGTTTTGGAAGAGATAAAAATCGACTCTAAAAGTGACTTTTGGGGGTGGTTCTATCCCCCCCCTCACCCTAAAAAAAAAGAAAAAGAAAGAAGAAGTGACTTTTAGGGGTGGTTCTAAACCCTCTTGTAGACACACCTATGGGCCTAAAAGTCCTTATTACAAACCTTTAGGGGCGGTTACAAACCCCCCTCGTAGGTAGAAATAGGGGTAGTTACAAAACCCCCCTATAGGTACCAACTGGGGTGGTTCTAAACCCCCCTCATAGTGACATATGAAGGTGGTTCAAAAACCCCCTTGGTAGCAACATACAAAGACATTTTGAAAACCCCCCTATAGATGTTGAAATAATGTAACTTCGAAGAATAATCTATTGGTACTTCATATTGTTATTATTCCTCCTTCGGGAGATGTCATTGATGTAAAAGCTCATGTAAAAGTCATGAGGTAAAGCCTATGTTGTAAGTCAGATCAATAGCACCCTGAAAAGAATAATATAATTATTATTGTGAGATTTCCTAGGTATGTTGGCCCTGTTAGTTAGATAGGTCGACTTAGTTAGGGTAAAAGTCAATTAGGAAGTTCAGTATAATAGGGAGGTTCCCTCCCTCATTTGTACACACTCACACACGGTTGTGTTTTGCAAGAGAGAAAGATGGAGGGATGAAGAAGGAGGAGGAATAATGTCTTTGGTGTTTTGGCTCTTATGCTTGGGGTTGGTCTCTCACTTGATGAGAGCTTGGTCGTTAGTCATTTCATACTGGTAATCTATTTTGAGGAAGTTTTTGCCGGGTTTTTCCCTTTATGTTTTCTCAGGGTAAATTGTTGTGTACCTTGTGATTGTGTTTCTTTCAGTGATCCTATTTATGTTGTTATTTTTAGGATTAATTAATCCTCCTTTGTCCAATATAGTCTATTTGGTCATTTTTCCTAACTTAGGAGGTTATTATCACTGTACTAGAGTATGTGGGACACACCTAGGGGTTATCTGCCACTTACTACATATGCATGCATGAGTTTATGCACCCCTGGGACCAATCCCTACATTTTAGGATCCCACTATGAGTGCCACCAACAGTCTCCTTCAGTAGACATTGGTAGGTAAGCAGTTATGCTGAGTTATGTTCCAGTTACAATTAGTTAGAATTGCGCTAGTTTTTCATGCATGTAGGGAGTGTGTCGCCTTTTGTCCACTTACCTCATTAGTTAGCTGATTGTAGACTGATTTAGACATCCATAGTTAAACTAGTGAGCTCTATCTGTGACTTTTCCATGCCGAGTTAGCTAAACAATCGGTTAGAGTTGGTAGATTTGAATCCTATTCACAGTATTCAAATTTTATTTACTGTACTACCATTGTATTATTGATTAATGAATGAGGATTAATGTTGTGATTATCTGAGCAATTCTTGTCCAATTTATATGAAATTTTTGTCATGAATTCTTTACTCAGTGTATATTGATCTTAATTATTCCACTGCATAATTCATTTCCAATAGCTCTCATATTGGCATGTAGATATATGGTTCTCAAATTTAACATGGTATCAGAGCCTTGTTAAGGGTAAACTCAAATTTCAGAAACCTCCATGCTTGCACCAAAAGCAACTGAGTTTCCACATAATTCCTGGAATCATTGCATTGCTCCCTTTGGATTCTATCCAGAGAAGTCTATCCACGTGTGATGGACTCTAGAAAAGTGCACATGTCGAGGTGGAAGGGTTTGAACCGACATATGATTGCAAATTGGATTGTTTTGCAATGATTTTTGCAGGTACCTATGTATCTCTCAAAGATTTGACTGATCAACATATAGTGAAATGTAGAATTCTTCTGCTCTTACACCTAGAATCCTTACACCCTTCAATTACATTGAATGGAGGGTAGATATGCAGATGGGCTTGCACAACAAGGGGCTGTATAAGATGAAAATGGGAAGATAAGCCAAGCCCTAGCAGTATGTTGAGAAATCCAAGTTTCTGAATTGGATAGATGAAGCCTTCGGCTTCATGTGCATCCACATCTCTAGGGATCTTTTGTTTCACCTTGAGGGACTCAAAACTCCAAAGGAAGTATGGGAAAAGATAGACTATTTTTTTGGCAAACAATATGAGCTTAGAGGCCATATTTTGGAGAATGAACTCATTGTACTACAACCCAACAGTTTCAATACTATTCAACAATTGTTTTCAAAATACAAAGCCCTTGTACTGCAATGCAAACAATGTGGGATAGAGAGGAAGAAATGAGCAGCTTGTGTTGTCAAATCTGAGCAAGATTGGCTCAAAATTTTCAATCTTTGTCTCTACTTTCCATTCCAAATTGGAAAATTCCTTCTCTAGATGCTTTTGTAGAGTCTTTGATCTAGTAGTAAGACAAATTGATTCAGATGGGAGTGCTTCAAAACTCTAAGAATCAGGCACTCTTAGCTGGAGACTCTAGTAATGCACAAGAAAGAGGAAAGCAAAAAGGTAAGGAGACCAAAAATATTGATTCAAAACCAAAGGAGAATAAGAAATCTTTCGATGGAGCCTCAGGTTCTAGGAAGACGAAGAAATTTGAGAAGACTCAATGCTCCTACTGTATGAGAGGATTTCATCCAGAAAGTCATTGTATGAAGAACACCATTGATCAAATGGAAAAAATCCTTGAGTAGCACAATATTTCCATCCCTGAAGCTATAAGGAATATTGACTATGGAGAAGAGACCGAAGATCATGATGAGAGATGCCATGAATTGAAGGCTAGTTGTTCAAAATCACATGCCTTCCTTATTGATTCAGAAGCCTCCAATCATATGGTTACATCCAGAGAATCATTCTCTTCATTACAAACTACAGATGGTCAGAGTATTCACATGGATGATGATACCCAAATTCAAGTTGAAGGAAATGGTTCTATCAAGTTAAAACATGGAGTGTTCATAAATGTACTCTATGTGCCCTCTTTAGCTACAAATTTGTTATCTGTATACATATGACACATACAGGCCCACCAAAGCGAGTAGTATTTGGTCCTGACTTAGTGGAGATCGGAGATATCTCATCTGGGAAGATTATAACGAAGGGTGTTGCAAAAAATGCCTCCAAGGCATATGAATTCTCTCACTTTCTACCATACTCAGATCTAGTACAACCTCAACAACCATTCGAAAGGGGAGGTAAAAACATTCTATGTACACCTTTTGTTAATGATGTATTATATAAAGTTTCAGATTCAGAAGATGAGGAACAAGATCAACATGATATTGATATTGAGATTGAGCCTCGAGAGGATCTAGATCCATATCCAACTCTTATTCCAAATCAGAAGCCTAAATGGGCCCAAAAGCTCATTGAAGCAGTTGGGAATGTTGTTGGGGATCCAGTTGATAGAAGAAGAACGAGGTCCCAATATAAGAATGAGCATGTTGTGCTCTCTCATTCAGTTTCACTTCCTCTAGTGAGGTGCAACAAGCTTCCCGAGAGATACTACTTGATGGTGAAGACCGATCCACAATTCGACCCACTTATGAACAAATTGGATCAAGTCACCATTCCTCCAGAAAGAAGAGACAAAGACAACAAAAATTCTCCTATCTATCATTAGATTGGAAGAATATGGAAAAGTTCACATGTAGAGTCCCAGGATGCTGGTGCACATAAGAACCAAAATTTTTCATTTATGCTCCAAAGTGTTGCAAATTGAAGCAATTTTTTCACAAGTTTTTGCTCAAAGAGAAATTTTTTCTCTTAAGTATGGAAGCTTGTTTCCTAATTCCTGCTTATTTTGAGGAGCGGGGGGGGGGGTTCCCATGAGTTTTTCCCCATTTTCCTTATTAAGAAATATTTTAATTCATTTAGATTGTATGGGTGACTTTTGTTCTAGTTTCTAGGGCCCAAGTTGTCCAAGGTTAGAATTAATGGGGGGGGGGTGGGGTGTTAGAATTAATTAATCCTCCTTTGTCCATTATAGTCTATTTGGTAATTTTTCCTAACTTAGGAGGTTATTATCACTGTAATAGAGTATGGGGGACACACCTAGGGGTTATCTTCCACTTACTTCATATGCATGCATGAGTTTATGCAACCCTGGGACCAATCCCTACATTTTAGGAGCCCACTTTGAGTGCCACCAACAGTCTCCTTCAATAGACCTTGCTAGGTAAGCAATTATGTTGAGTTATGTTTCAGTTACAATTAGTTAGATCACAATAAATTACCCTAGTGCCAGTTTTGCATGCATGTAGGGAGTGTGGCGCCTTTTGTCCACCTACCTCATTAGTTAACTGATTGTAGACTGATTTAGACATCTGGAGTTAAACTAGTGAGCTCCAGTTATGATTTTTCCACACCAAGTTAGATAAACAATCAGTTAGAGTTGGTAGATTCGAATCCTATTCACAGTATTCAAATTCTATTTATTGTACTACCATTGTATTACTAATTAATGAATGAAGATTAATGTTGTGATTATCTGAGCAATTATTGTCCGATTTATCTGAAATATCTGTCATGAATTCTTTGCTCAGTGTATATTGATCTTAATTATTCCACTGCATAATTCCTTTGCAATAGCACTCGTATTGGCCTGTAGATATATGGTTCTAAAATTTAACAGTTATTATGAAAATGTATTTAATTATAATCAAGTTAGGGCTTAAGTTATGCCAACATCGAAAACTTAACAATAGCCATAATAAATCATAACAAAATATATTTGATTAAAAATACCAATATTGCAATATGATTAGGGCATAGAGAAATCGAACTACCAACTTCCTGCTTGTAAGGCAGGTGTTCTTCCATTGAGCTAGCACCCTTTAATAATTAGGGAAAGGAGCAATATTTGTTGTTGGTACAGCATCAAGAGTCATTCTCTGGACTTGTGAGTAATATCAAGTCGGACTTGTGAGTTATATCAAGTCTTATGTATCCTCATATGATTGAGGTGGTGACGTTGTATTGTAAAGCTTGTGAATAATGCAAGTTGAGTCTTGTGAGTAATATCAAGACTAGACTTGTGAGTAATATAAAGTAGAGTATTCTCATAGAAGGTACCCTATGAATGGATATCCAATTGTGGAAATGATCTTGTGTTGTATCAAGACTGTGGAACTCCATTTGTTGAGGTGGTTATACTATGTGTTAGAGTTTTAATGGTTATACAAGATCTAAAAACATTTAGCATCATAACATCATAACCATAAGCAAAGGATCACTGAAAGAAAGACAAGCACAACCACACAAAAGAACACAAAGATTTATCCTAGGAAACCCTCATGGGGAATAAAACTTAGAAAAACTTCCTCTATATAGAATTCAACCAAGTACAGTGTGAAACCCCAAGAACAAGAATACCAATTCCTCTTTCACAATACTCTCTCTCTCTCTCTCTCTCTTGCGAAATGCTTGAGTGAAAGTGTGTGAGAATGAGAGATGTGGCTCACCTATTTATATTCATCAGGTAAATTACTCAAATAACTAAATAGGTCGACTAGGTTCTCTTATTAGGGTCGACCTACCTAGGTGTTGAAATATTGTAACTTCAAAGGATATTCTAAATGTATTTTACTGATGTATCCCAAGGGAGATGTTGTTATTCCTCCGTCGGGATGTTACTATTGTAATTGGTCATCATAGTGTTATGAGGTAAAGCCTCCATTGTAAGTCGGGTCAATAGTACCCCAATGAATAATATATAATACTGTTTTGAGTCTTCCTAGGTGAAGTTAGCCCAGTCAGTTTAGTGGGGCCGACTTGTTAGGGTAAAAGTCAATGGACTTAAAGTGTATAAATAGAGGAGTTGTGTTCCTCATTACAACACATACTCACTCACTTGAGTAGTGCATAGGAGAGAGAGACAAATAAACAAGGAGGATAATACATGTTTTGGGGTTTTATCTTATACATCTTATACATAGGAAGTTTTGCTGGGTTTTCTTCCCCTTGAGGGTTTCCCAGGATAAATAATGTGTCTATCTTGTGATTGTGTTTCTTTCAGTGATTCTACATTACTGTTGTGAATTTGGATTAAACATTAATAATATCTATCTTAGCATATGAAATCTTAACATGGTATCAGATCTAGCCTGAACAGAACATCTTTCGCAAGGTGAAACTCTCTCCTCTCCTTCTGGAAGAAATTAAGGTTTCTGCAAAGTTTGGAATTTGGAAGATCTTCTTGCAGAGAAAGTTGCGCCTCCATAGAGCGCATCTATTGAGCCCAGGATTGAAGTTTTTGGGTGGTTGAATATCCAGGAAAGGAAAACCCTAGTTTGGGCATGAACTAAAAAACTGCAGAAAACCAGAACCAAAAACTTTGCAGAAATTGGAACATCGCAAATAAGATTTGAAGGATGAAGATTTGGGATCTCCAGAAACCAAGTGGACCAACCAACTCGCCTCATTTAAGCGCATCTCCTGGTAAGGTAAACTTTTTATTTTGAGAAATTTCAATATTTAGTGACCTCCTGGATAGGATGGCCCCAAGCACTAAGCTTGAGGACAAATTGGAAGGCATAAAAAACTTCCTAGCATGGAAGGATAGGATTTGGTATAATTCTTAAAGAGAATGGCCTTGAGAATTACATCAAGGATGAAGTTGCAGAACCAAAAGAAGTTGAAGCTAAGGAGAAGCATGAACAATATTAATTTGTCATAGTGGTTTAGTAACTGAAAACACAGTGTCACAAAGAGTACAAACAAATATGCATACAATTGGTAAAATGGTGCTGCAATGGAAGTAGAAGCTCTGTATAATCAAATGAAAGAATGATGATACAATACAATGATCATGCTAGATGCATGAATGCCTAGACAATTTGAATTCCCAAGGAGGTCATTCGAATTGAATGAGTGAGTCTAGATTAACTAAATGTAAGCCATAGCGAACACTCAAGTTAACCATTGATCAAAACCCTAATTGACTCAACTGAGTCCTAACTGAAGTCAGAGTGCAATAAATGACTGACTCTAACTGAAAGTAGCTTAGACACATGTCACTGCAAGCTAACCAACAAGTGGTAGCGCATCAATCACTCCAATGAACCCCAATGAGGTTAACTGAAGTGTAACTGACCATCAAAAGTGGTTGAAGGCGCCCATGTTGACTCCAATTCATTAAATAATCATTAAATAATCAATTTAATGAAGGGAGGCACCTTCACTACTCTGTTTAACTGATTGTAACCATTAGTTACGAATAAAGTGCATTTATGACACTCAGATCACCCCCGGAGTGCTCTAGTTTGTTGATGTAATTGTAACTTCAGAATGTATTCACTTGTATATCTTATGTATTGTACCCTGATGTTTATTTCGGGAAGTGTTTATAATGTAATTGAGTCATGTCATGCCCCGATGTTCCGATCAGGAGTTTCTATAATGTGAACAAGTCATGTCAAGCCATTGTGGGTAACCATCCTATTGATCAAGGGTTAAAGTCCCCATAGTTGTGGGGCCCTAGGGTTATTAGAATATCCTAGAGAAGTCAACCCTAGGTGAGTTATTGTAAGTTGGGGCAAAAGTCCCCACCATTGTGTTAAGGATAACCCTCCTTTTTGGTCGGAGGGGCAAAGTCCCCACAAGTTGTGGGGCACTAGGGTTATTAGACTCTCCTAGAGATGTCGGCTCTAGTAAGTAATTGTTAAGTGAGGCCGACATGTTGGAGTGGACATTAAGTGAATGAAAGAATATAAATAGGGAGTGAGCCTATCTATTTATCACACACACACTCACTCATTGGGGCACATGAGTGAGAGAGAAGTTGCTAGGATAAGAGAGAGAGACTACTGCTGTCGGGAGATCATCTTTATGTTTTCGGGTTTTACTTTTGGTGTTGATTCTATCTCTAAGGAATTTGTGGGGTTTTCTCCTTTATGGTTTCCTCGAGGAAAATTCTTTGTGTCTCTTGTCTCTTCTGTTTGTTGCTGTGCATGTTATTCTCTTAGTTAAAGATTCTAAGATCATAATGCTAGCTTGAATGATAAAAACATAACATGGTATCAGAGCTAACCTGAGAATAAGACATTGTGTAGTTGCAGAAGCTAGGGCTTTTTAATTTTTGGGTCTCTCTCCACAATCCATCAGCAAAAGTATGCTAGGTTGACTCTCCATTGAAGGGCGCATTTTTTTGTCAAAGCGGAATTCAATTCCAAGCATTTTCAGTTTTCGGTGCGAGAAATTAGGGCTTTCTACAGAAGATGATTTTTTAAGTGAGCCTGGCATAGGATTTCTCTCCTCATAAAAATCAAAGTTTAGAGACCTAGGTCAAGATTTTTGGTTGGGTGAAACTTTGGGAAAGTCAAACCCTAGTTTGACCTTGGGCTAGAAAAACCCTAAAATACTAAAACTGATAAGTGTTGGTACATTCGCTATATCTTGGGATTGAAGAAGGCTCAGGAGTTGAAACTTTCATAGAACGAAGCTGAAATCTTGGTTTACATTGTATCCAAAATTCAGCCTCATATTCACTATATTCTAGGATATATGATCCCTCCAAGGCAGGGTTCCAGCTTCTTCCATGATTCATCCCTAAACATGACACTTGGGGAGAATTGCTATATATCGGGCTACAAAAGTCCAAATGAAATTACTGAAGATGTTCTAGAATGGGCACAGACTATAATTTCTGTGGTCTATGTTTCATACCCAGAAGAGGAAACAATGACATGTGGTAGTCTATACAACTTCACTATGCTGAACAGTCCTGAAACAGGTCACCTTGGGAAAATGTTCATAAGTCCCAATTGGTGAAACCAATTATGATGAAACCTATGGTGTTAGAACAGGGATAGGTGAGGATACCTTAGTGTGAAGTTTTAGACACAGAAGAGAATCAATTTCAAAGATACCGTAGAAACAGTATCAGGCGTTTCTGTAGAAGAAATTGGAAAACTAGGGCTTCCTATTTCGGGAGCTTCCCTCCATTGTTTTAAGAAAAGGAGTACATTGAAAAACTCACCTTGAAAATATATATATTTCTATCCAATTAGATCTTAAATATTCCAAGTTTTGAAAATTAGGGTTTCTCTGACAAACCCTAGATCAGCCAGCTCCGGAACCGGGACGGACACCTCAAATCGGTAAGATGTAATCTTTTGCTATTATCATTTGAGGTTCTCATTTCAAAGTGATCTATCACATCAGCTTGATGATAAGCTTGGTGAAGTTGACAAATTCCAAGCATTGAAGTAGAGTATGTCACTAGTTCTTGAAGGAAATAAATTGGATACCTACATAAATAGAGAGGTTCCAGTTCCAGAGGGGGATAAGGCTAAAATCCTTACACCAGAAGAACTTGGTCAAGGCCAAGAAGATCATTTCTGATTCAATCATGGATCACATTATACCACAAGTGTCTTTCCTAAAGACACCAAAAGAGATGTTTGATTCCTTGACCAAGATATTTGAAGGGAAGAACATAAATAAGAATATGAATTTGAGAAACCAGTTGAAGAATGTGAAGATCCAAAATGCAAAGACCATACAGTCATACTTTACAAGGGTCTCTCAAATCAAAGAAAAACTTGAAGTGGTAGAAGAAGAAGTGGAGAATGCAGAAGTGGTGATAGCCACCTTGAATGGGGCTTCCCAGGATCATGGGATTCATTCATTTAAGGAATGTGTGCAAAAAGGAAGTGATTACCTTCAATAGAATCTTGCAAGAGTGCACACAAGAAAATAAGCTTGACTCATAATAAGAAAAGAGAAGATGGGAGAAACTTAAGATCAAGATCTCATGATCCAAAGAAGATACCTCAAGCGATGAGGAATATGAAGAACTCAATTCTTGAAGAATCTTTTATCCATCTTACGATTTGGATAAGAAATGATGAATGAAGAAGATGATGAAGCTGAAGGCTCAAGAAGGAGTCTACCCACGAAACAAATAAAGATAAGTAATCAATTGTCATTTCATGATATTTTTTTATTATGCATTTGTTTTATATTCAGTTGATGTATTATGCATGATGGAATGTTTTCATTAATGACAGTATGCTACTAATATGCATGTAATGGGTAAGTAGCTCATGGTGCTATACAACTCTCCATTGCTACTTATCTAGAATGAAACCTCTTTGCTGACATATTGGATTAGTGCACAATCTTAATGTTGTCCTGATAGAGATGGAAGGCATCTAGAAAAGTTTCATGAGATATGGATGAATGTTGTATTGGCTAAAATAGTTGCATGATCATATATTAATGCATAAGAATTTGCCATTATGAATATGCCTTATGAAATGTTTCTAACCATACAACTAATGCATTTGACTTGTAGGAAAGATCGCATACATAATCGCCTACAAGCAAAGAAGGATGAGACTTGTTCCGAAGAACAAGTGACGACAGTTCAAGATGAAGAATAATATAACGAATACATCGACATCATTGATGCAGAACCTTCCATCTATGAAGAAGTAACCAAGAATAAAGGGAAGACCAGTTCAAGAAGAATGATGTCTAGGATGCAGTATCGATACATGAAGGGAAGTTCATAGTTCCATCATGGAGTAGATGGAAACATCGTGGGATACAAGGCAAGGTTCGTAGCACGAGGCTTCTCATGAAAAGAAGGCATAGACTACGAAGAGACATTTGCAGCGAGTGGGAGTTGAGACACATGACATGTAGACTCATGTGTACAAATTAAAGAAGGTCCTGTATGAGCTCAGAAGACACCCATAGGATAACATATACATGATGAGCTTGATGAACATCTTAGCCTTTGCTACAAGGTTGAAGATGAAAGGCTATTCACTAGATTGATACATAGAATATTAGTAGCATAGGAAGCTACTTGTCACTCCAGTACAAAATGTTTCAATGCATAGAGTATGGAAGACATAGGGAGTATGATGCTCCGCTTCAAGGGGAGCGAGTACATAATATTCTGAGGTTCGACATGGTATGACAGGATGGACAGATTACTGATGACTCTAGGCTTTATTGAGAGTAAAGAGGATTCCAACCTTTGCTTCAAGGTTGAAGGCGGAAGATCAGTGATGCTCCTGTTATATGTTGATGACTTGTTCCTGATAGAAAAAAGGAACTCATTAAATTTGCAAGAAGAAGACTTGCTGTTGAGTTCGAGATAAAGGACTTGGGGATGATGCACTACGTTCTAGGCATGGAGGTGTGGACAAGGGAAGTATGCACTAGAGATCCTGGAGAGGTTTAGGATGATGGACTGTAAGGTCATGACCACACCTATGGCATCGAACCTAAAGCTATTGAGTGTTGCTTCATCAGAGTCAGTTGATGTCACGATGTATCGTCAGATGATTTATTCCTTGATGTACCTAACGAATATGAGACCAAATATTTGCTTGGTTTTGAAAACATTGAGACATGTTCACCTAATGGTTGCAAAGCAGGCAGTGAGGTACCTGAAGGGTACAGTTGATTATGGGCTCAAGTATGAGGCGAATCAGAAGATTAACCTGGAGAGTTATGAGGATTCGTATTGGGCAGGCAGTGCCATTGATAGGAAGAGCACTTCGAGGTTCTACTTCAGTATGGGATCAAGTGTGATCTCTTGGTTTGGCAGGATGGAGTTCTGCATGGCGCTAAGTATAGCTGAGGCAAGAGATGTTGCACTTGGTATTTGGGAGAGAGGAGCAGTGAAGCTCCAGTATGTGATCCAGATCAAGATCTCTCGAAAGAGGGAGTTCTAGCAAAGTCGATGAGACAGGTTGTCTGAGCATAAATCCTAGCAAAGCTCGTAGGTTGCTCAGATGTAAATAGACCTATAGGTTGTCCTCGGATGTAATCTATCCTGGGAAAGCTCGCGGGTTATCCTTGAACGTAATCATCCCTAATGTGATTCTATGCTATAAATGGCCAAAGGGAAGTTTGAGTACTTTAGGGAGAAGCTTGGTGTTCTCTAGATCATGGTTCCCTCCAAGGGGAAATGATGAGACCTAGAGCCATTCTGACATGGTGAGAGGATTAGGTTCCTTCCATGGTCAGATGTAAGGGCTGAGCCATTCTATCATGGTGAGAGGATTGGTTCCTTCCATGTCAGATATGAGTGCTGAGCCATTCTGTCATGGTGAGAGGATTGGTTCCTTCCATGTCAGATATAAGTGTTGAGCCATTCTGATGTGACTGTAGGATTGGTTCCTACATGATCAGATATAAGGGTTATTTCCATTATCTGAATGGAGGTACCTAGTTAGTTACCAGGAATACTCAGTATAGGACTGAGGGCCATTCTGATATGACTGTGGGATGCAGTCTCACATGATTAGATATAAGTGCATGGCCATTCTGATGTGATTGAGGGATATGTTCCCACTTGATCAAATATAAGGGCTATTGCCATTCTCTGAATGGAGGCACCCGATCAGTTACTAGGAACCCTCAGTCTAGGACTAAGATCCTTTCTGATGAGTCAAGGTCAGATGTAAGTGCAGTGCCTTTCCACAGATGCTAGTAGTTGTGTCCTATCAGGCTGGTGGATGTGAGTGCTGTGCCTTTTCATAGATGATAGTAGTTGTATCCTATCATGCTGGTGAATGTAAGTTCTATGCCTTGATGACGATTCAAGGTCAGATGTAAGTGCAGTGCCTTTCCATAGATGGTAGTAGTTGTGTCCTATCATGCTAGTGGATGTGAGTGCTATGCCTTTTCACAGATGATAGTAGTTGTGTCCTATCATTTTGGTGAATGTAAGTGCTGTGCCTTTCTGACATGGTGTTGGATGTGTTCCTCTCATGGTCAGATGTGAGTGCTAGCCATTCTGTCTTAGGGTCATATATAAGCACTGAAGAAGACCTACAAGGAGGCTAGGACTACAACCAGCATGAAAAAGGGTTGGCTCTATAGAACTTCCTGTGATGAGAAGAATCATGAGATAGCACCAGTAATGATGACCCAGTGATGATCCATATCGAGTGATGATCCAGATCCAGTGATGATGATCCAGCAGTGATGATCCAGATTGAGTGATGATCCATATCCAGTGATGTTGATCTAGTAGAGATGATCCAGATCGAGTAATGATCTAGATCTAGTGATGATGATCCAGATCGAGTGATGATATAGATCCAGATAAAGATGACTTGAAGATGAAAAATGACCTGAAGATGAAGATGACTTGAAGATGATGAGAACTCAATGATGATCCAGATGATACAGAGAAGAAGACTTGTGCTAATAAATTGTGTCGAGAGAATACCTTCCTAGTTAAGAGGGAGTGTTTATGTAATTGTAACTTCAGAATGTATTCACTTGTATATCTTATGTATTATACCCCAATGTTTATTCTGGGAAGTGTTTATAATGTAATTGAGTCATGTCATGCCCCGATGTTTCGATCGGGAGTTTCTGTAATGTGAACAAGTCATGTCAAGTCATTGTGGGTAACCCTCCTATTGATTAAGGGTTAAATTCCCTGCAGTTGTGGGGTCCTAGGGTTATTAGAATATCCTAGAGAAGTCGACCCTAGGTGAGTTATTGTAAGTCGGGGCAATAGTCCCCACCATTGTGTTAAGGATAAGCCTCCTTGTTGGTCAGAGGGGCAAAGTCCCCACAAGTTTTGGGGCACTAGGGTTATTAGACTCTCCTAGAGATGTCGGCTCTAGTACATAATTGTTAAGTGAGTCTGACATGTTGGAGTGGACATTAAGTGAATGAAAGAATATAAATAGAGAGTGAGCCTCTCTATTTATCACACAAACACTCACTAATTGGGGCGCATGAGTGAGAAAGAAGTTGCTGGGATCAGAGAGAGAGACTACTACTGTTGGGAGATCATCTTTATGTTTTCAGGTTTTACTTTTGGTGCTGATTCTATCTCTGAGGAAGTTGCGGGGTTTTCTCCTTTATGGTTTCCCCGAGGAAAATTATTTGTGTTTCTTGTCTCTTGTGTTTATTGTTGTGCATGTTATTCTCTCAGTTAAAGATCCTAAGATCATAATGCTAGCTTGAATGATAAAAACCTAACATAGTTAGCCTCCCCGAATGAAGGAGAAGGTTTAGTTAGCCTCCTTGACTGAAGGTAGGCGTGGGTGTGCTCATGCTGATGTCATATAGTGCTCCTCTGATGTCAGTTAAGTCAATAAAACTTAGGATAGTGGTTTAACTAGGCCAAGTTGACCAAAATGAGTGTGTATGGTGGTAAATGTCTCCAACAAACAAGACCTAATCAAGGCAATGAGGATCATTGCTGATTCTATCAAAGATCACTTGATCCCTCAAGTGTCATTTAAGAAGACACCAAAGCAAATGTATGATGCAATTTCCAGGATGTATGAGGGAATGAACATCAATAGAAAGATTAATTTGAGATCTCAACTGAAGGGCACTGAGATGAGTAAAGGAGAATCAATTCAAGATTATTTCACAAGGGTCTCCCAGTTCAGGGAACAACTAAGTGTTATTGGATACACCCTTGATGAGGATGCACTAGGTATGACTACTCTCAATGGTCTCACTAGACCTTGGGACTCATTCATACAGACTCTGTGTCCCAGAAACAAAAGTATGAAGTTTGACATTATATGGGAAGATTTCATTCAAGAAGAAGCTATAATAGCTAACAGAGAAGCTCTACTTAGAGAATATCATCAATCTCTATCCATCCATACTAAAGGAAGAAAACAATCGAACTTCAAGAAGGGTAATCATAAACCTTCAAAGAACAAGTTTCAAAAGAAAAGGAGTAAACAAATATTACTCAAAGTATCAATGCTATAACTGTCATAAGATAGGAAACCTTTCCAGAGAGTGTCCACCATCATCAAAGAAGAAGAACAACAAAATAAATCATGCTCATCTAGCTGAAGATGAGGAGGAAGAAGAAGGACCTCGAAAGAGACTGACAAAAGAAGAAGATGTAGAAGAATATGTACTATTCTCTGCACTCTTTGGGTCTGTAATGCATGGAGAAAATACATGGCTTATTGATAGTGGTGCTTCAAAGCACATGATAGGGAAGAAGCAAACTCTATCAAGACTTGAAGAAAAGAGCTCTCCTTAGAAAGTATCATTAGGAGATGACTATCAATATCCCATCAAAGGTATTAGTGAATCAAGCTACAAGCTTGACTGTAGAACTTCCATGAAGATAAAGGAAGTACTATATGTACCAGATTTTAAAAAGAACCTACGTTCCATCTCCACACTAGATAAGAAAGGATACAGAGTTGCTTTTATATATGGAAAAGTAATTATGTGATCCAAAGAAAAGACACTTGAAGATGTTGTGGTCATTAGTGAAGAAGAAGGAGGACTGTACACACTCAAAGGACATCCAGAGATAACCCTTGTCCATGAGACCACTAGCTCAAGTGAACTATGGCATAGGATGCTTGCTCACATCAACTACAAACCACTACCCTATGTGATCAAGGTGATAACATGGTTACCAAATCTAAATATTGATCAGAAGGGAACTTGCAAAGTATGTACAATAGAAAAGAACATCAAGAATCCCTTTCCTAAAAGTGAAGCACAGACTAAAGGTACGCTGGAATTAATTCATTATCATGTATGTGGTCCTATGCCATCCAAATATTTAAGTGGATATGAATATTATGAAAGACATGGATATACTTCTTGAATAACAAGAGTTAAGTATTCGGGAAATTCAAGGAATTCAAATCCTTGATAGAGAACCATTCAGAAAGAAGAATCAAGTCACTGAGATCAGATAATGGTGGAGAATATACTTCAAAAGAATTTGAAGCATTCTACAAGGAGGTAGGAATCAAGAGGGAACTAACCACTCCATATAATACTCAACATAATGGTGTTGTGGAAAGAAAGAATAGAACCATTATGGAAGCAGTGAAAACAATGTTTTATGACCAAAACCTCCCCATGCACCTGTGGGCTGAAGCAACAACAACAACTGTGTATGTGCAAAAAAAGATTATCTCACAATGTCTTGGATTCAAGACTCCCGAAGAAATGTATACAGGAAAGAAAGTTGAAGTGAGGCATCTCAAGATATTTGGCTGTCAAGTATATGTACATATTCCAAAAGAGAAGAGAACCAAGTTGGATCCTTCTAGAAAGAAGGGAATATTTCTTGGATACTGTGAAGTCTCCAAATCCTTAAAGATATACATTTCAGGATTCCATCATATTGATATTAGTAGGGATGTATCATTTTATGAAGATACAACTCTTAATAAATCCAGAAGGTGTTAGCTTGAAAAAGTACATGAAGATAATGTACCTCCCAGAAAGGTAGAAGTTGAACCCTCTCCTGAAATAGTAGCATCTAAAGATCATGATATGATAGAACCTCATGAACCCCCTACTATGGATATATCTCGAAAGAGAAAACCTACTTGGATAAGAGAAATCATACACGAAGTAGAGAGATATGAAGCTCCAAAAGGGTCCACAAGAACAAGCAAAAGATCAAAGCCATACTCCAGTTATGTAGCTTTGATGTGTGATCTTGTAGATCAAGAACCCACCAACTATGAGGAAGCTGCATAGAAGAAAGAGTGGGTGGAAGCAATGATGAAAGAATACCAGTTAATAATGAAGAATGATGTTTGGGATATAGTACCCAAACTAGAAAACAAGAGTGTGGTATCTTCGAAATGGATCTATAAGATAAAACATGCTGCTGATGGAAGTATTGATAAGTACAAGGTAATATTTGTGGCTAGAGGATTCTCTTAGAAAGAGGGGATTAATTATGAAGAAACATTTGCTCCAGTAGCAAGGTACACTTCCATCAGAACCATCATGGCTCTTTCTCCCATGATGAAGTGGGATCTACACCAAATGGATGCAAAGACAACCTTCCTAAAGTGGGATCTACACCAAGTGGATGTAAAGACATCCTTCCCGAGTTAGTGATTAACTAGGTGAATGACAACTATCAGACTAAAAATCCAAAGATGAGAGAGTACAAGATTGAAGTCTGGCATATGTTGGGTAATTTTTTCACATAGCATAAAATCAGAGTTATTCCCAGAAGAGAGAATCAGGTAGCTGATTCACTGGCCACCACTGCTAGGAATTTCAATGTTCCCATTTATTCAAAAAATATGTACATAATAGCTGTAATAAAAAGATGTTCCATCCCTGATCATTCCAAATACTGGAAGGTATTTGAGGACTATTTGCAGATTAAAATATTTATGGAATTATTAGATGAGTTTGTAAATACTCAAATAGACACATATAATCAAAACATAGAGAATTTCCATGAAAATGTACAGTATGATGATGAAGATGTTAAAAATAAAAAGCCGAAGAATGTAATTGGAGGCAAGGACATTGTTATCCACTAAGTTGCACGTAGGGGATATTTCAAGTGATCCACCAAGGATCAGAACAAATCACTTGTTCTTACTTAGTGCTTGGAAGTTCCGTGGTTTCATCAGGGCCAGTTGTGGCCTCTTTTGGATGTTCACACCCTTTCGGGGGAATTGTAATAAATGACATAGCATGAGGTTCTTTTATGTATAAGGCTTAGACTTCTTAGAATTGGTCATTAAGGTCATCATACTTGAGTGTTTTTTCCCTTGTTTATTATATGACGTTTTTTTCAGTGACATATAATTTTCAAGTTTTTCACTCAAAATCCTCCAAAGTCGGGATGGTGAGTTTGGTAACTTTTTTCTCAGAAAGGTTATTAAATCCTAGGGTTTATGTATTATACCATGCTAGTCATATGTCTAGATTTGTGTGAGCATCCGATAACCCCCCCTAGGATTTTTTAAATTTTAGTTTTTTAATAAAATGATCGATAAGGTTTATTTTAATTGTAATATTTCAAAAGGTCATAAAATTGGGCCTAGGGATCCAATTTGGTCATGGGGATGTTCATTTTTGGACCCAAGGACCTAACTTAACCCCTAAAACCACTTTTCAGAGTCAAACTAGTAATTTTCAATTATTAATTTGGATTGTCTCTCCAAAATGACTCGAAGGGTCAAATAAATAGGAAAATTGGAGAAAATCCAATCCCTAAATCAAAGGAAGCTTGTCTGGGACTTGTCTCTGAGGTGTCAAAGTTGTTGAGGATTTGTCTGGGAAATTTATGAGCATAGAGGAGCATCTTCAACCATCAAAGGAGGGGCTCTAAATCACTTCCACAAAAGGGGGGCAAATTCATTTATGGAGGGTGGTTTTTCCACTTGGATGAAGTGGTTAGAGGAGATAAAGGCTTCCCAAACCAAGTGGAATATATCAATATAGAGGGAAGCCCTTAGTTTCAACACTAAGGCCTTCCTACCACCATTATCTCAACCCCAAAAACACCTCACACTTGTCAAATTCACCCCCTTGGGGTTTGAGCTTCTTGTTTGCTATAAAAGTAGGGTTTTCCTCCTTTGTCGACGATGGATGGAAGAAACCTATGGTATTTTGTATTGTTGTTATTTTATGAGTAAAATTACAGACTTTGGAGGTCCACTCTGTGTTATGAGATGATTTCTTACAAGTATTGAGGTGACATTATTAAATTTCTGAATTGTTTCTTCCTTTTTCACTTAAAATTGCTATTAGATCTAGCTTAGAAGGTCATCCTAAGGCACAAAGAGTAGGAATTTAATGCTGTAATTTTCTTACTGGTATTTTGATACCAAGATATAGGAGATTAGTTGTTCATGCTTAGTTGTATTTCAACTCTTTCTCATTTCTTGTTTTTGAGTACACTAGATCTAACTCGTTTTATGCAGGGATTTTTCATAGATTTGTTTTGCAGGTTAATTTTTCAAACGAGGATTTGAACTCAGCCGTATCTTCTTCTTCTTTGATAAAATCTCAAGTTTCATATTATTTCTGTAGGGTCTCCAAAGTTTCCATAAGAATATCAAGCAACGCTTGAAGTTGCTCTCCATCTTCTCAAAACATTTCTTTCTCCTTTGTCCGGTTACTTAGCTTGAATAAGCAAATTTCATAGATCTGATTTAAAATTCTGATATTTTCAATATAATGATTTAGCATATCAGATAATTTAGATTTAGAAATGCATAAAAAAGAATAATCTTTTACTAAATCTAAAGTTGTCACTTCTATGCTCTAAAAACTAGTAAAGTTTTCCAATCTTTTGCAAGTACTGAATTTAGTTTTAGTTTTTATCTTTTATTTATTCTTTCCATCTCAATCTAATAATTTAACTTTCTGGTTTTTAGCAGGTCCAAAGAAAACATGTGGAGGTTTGACTGAGCTAGAGCACTTATGTAGGTGTGAAAGCCCCAATTTAACTGGTTATTATGCCCAATTAAGCTACCTAAGTCCAAACCATAGTGTATTAATGCACACATACAATAAAATTGACTAGGGACTTAGAATAAGGTACTAAGGGGTTGGATTACTGTTCTAACACTAAGAATCTTATGAGCAGTAGTTTCTCTTGAATTTAGATTTAGAAATGCATAAAAAAGAATCATCTTTTACTAAATCTAAAGTTGTCACTTCTATGCTCTAAAAACTAGTAAAATTTTCCAATCTTTTACAAATACTGAATTTAGTTTTAGTTTTTATCTTTTATTTATTCAATCCCTCACATTCTAATAATTTAACTTTCTGGTTTTTAGTAGGTCCAAAGAAAACATGCGGAGGTTTGACTAAGCTAGAGCGCTTATGTAGGTGTGAAATCCCCAATTTAACTGGTTATTATGACCAATTAAGCTACCTAAGTTCAAACCATAGTGTATTAATGCACAAATGCAATAAAATTGACTAGGGACTTAGAATAAGGTACAAAGGGGTTATATTACTGCTCTAACACTAAGAATCTTATGAGTAGTAGTTTCTCCTCCGAAATGGCCACCTGCCGAACCAGAATGTAATTCTTTCAAAATCGTTTCAGTTTCATCTTTATCTAGGCAATGCAATACCACACCATCTAAATTATTTGTAAACGGATGTTATTTATCAGCTGACAAGTAGCTTATTTTGACCTATTTTCAATTCTCTTTCTTAGTTCTAAATGGTCTAAAGTAGTTCCTGTTTCAAGAAAAGTCCTTAAGTCAGAATACCAAGAATCTTGAGGAGGAAGATAAAAATATATTTCCCTTTTAAGTAAGACTTCATAAATGTTGGTTTCAGAATTATCATTTGGTAAGTGAGCAGCTTCAACAACAAGTTTACATAGACCTTGTTCTTTTATTACTGTGGAAGGTTTAATTTCTAGATCGTATTCTTGAAGGGTTGTCATCCACGAAGCTGTTTTTTCACCTAGATCTCTTTGAACAAATAAGTTCGTTACTATAGGGAATGGAGCAATCAATTTGGTTCTAGATTTTAGAAGATAAGGATGAAAGTGTTTAACAACTTTAAAAACAACAAAATCTTGTTTATCGACCTCATGATAATTCAACTCAACTCCTTTAAAATTTGAACTCATAAAGGATATTGCTACTTCATATTTTTGATGATTATACTGAGTCAAGACTGCAACATAAGATATGTCTGAAGACAAAGTATACAATATGAAATCCTTACTGAAATCTGGGCTTAAAAGACTAGGAGCTTCAGAAATGGATTCTAAAATCCTTTTAAATGATTCTTTTTCATTTTTTCTCCAATTGAAAATAACATCTTTCTTAATCATGTTTTGTAAAGGGTGCGCAATTTCTGAAAATCTAGGGACAAATCTTCTAACAAAATTTATTTTGCCTAAGAAAGACTACATGGCATTTTCGCTTGAAGGAAAGGTCATTTTCGAAATAGCTTGGGTTCGATCAGGATCAATCATGATTCCATGTTATGAAACCACACGACCTAAAAGAATTCCTTGAGTTACAGTGAATACTATTTTTTTAGGATTAAGAGAAATCCCATATCTTCTACAACGCTCAAATTCTTTTCCAAGATGAAAAATATGATCAGGCCGATGTTTGGAAAATACTGTCACATCATCCAGATAGACGACTAACGAATGATTAATCAATCCTCTGAAAGCGATATCCATCGCTCTTTGGAATGTAGCCTCGACATTAATCAAACCAAAGGTCATTTTCTGATAAGCATAAGTTCCCCATGGATTTCTAAATGTTGTTTTGAGTTGGTCATCTAGAGAAACCAAAATTTGGTTATATCCCGAGAAACCTTCAAGAAGTGATAGCATCTCAGAACCAGAGACATTCTAAAGAATTTGTTCCATGGGAGGAACTGGGTAAATTTTATTATTTTTTATATCACAGTTTTTCTTCCTAACAGGAACCAAGTTAGCTACCCATTGAGTATGCCTAACAGGAAAGATGATATTAGTTGTTAAAATCTTATTCAATTCCTTTTTAATCGTTGGTTCCAAAGTTGGATGCATCTTCCTAAGTTTTTGCTGGAAAGGTTTTGAAGCCTGTTTCATTGGGATTATGTGTTGCATGAATTATGGGTTAAAAGTATTGAGGTCATCGTATGTCCGTGCAAGCACGTATTTATATTCCCTAAACAATTTAATAAACGTTGATTTTTCTAAAGGAGTGCATTCTGTTCCTAAGTTGATAGTTTGAGGATTATTTTTTGCCCCTAAATTTACACTTTCATATGATAAACATGAACTATTAGTCTTACAATTTGGGACTGTCTTGAATTTATCTTGAAGATCATAAAATGTTTCTAATCTTACAACATAATTAGGAACATATTTTAGGTCAGCAAGAGCTTTTTATACTGAGCAATGATCATGTATTACCGTAAAATTGTGTAAGTTTTCCTCATGAGTAATTTCATCAATTGCTAAATCCTTGAAAGCATATTCATTCGTTAAAATATTTAGTATCTGCACATCATCATAAAAAATACACCAGTTAACAATATTGCCAGGAATGGAATCTAGGAATGGAATCGATATTAAATGCTTCAAAATAAGAAATAAGATTCCATACCTCTCTTTGGTAATTTTGAACTTTGTTCTGAAATACAATGAATTGAATTACGCACTTGCCGGACAATAATTTCGGAATCACCATAGGCGAAAAACACTTTGATGTCTAAATCTATTGCCTTCTTCAAACCTTGAATTAAAGCTTCAAATTCTACAATGTTGTTTGTACAATCAAATTCTAATATACATGCTATACAAATTTTATTTCCTCTAGGATCAATCAAAAGACAACCAACTCCAGCTCCCTCTTTGGATTTTGCTCCATCAAAATACAAATTCCAAGATGAATTATCTGCAATTACTTTACTTTCTATAGTATGTACATGCTCATGATTATCTACATTATCTACAATATATTTAGATAAAGAATCAGGTTGCATATGAATTACATTCAAAATTTTTGATTGCTGTTTTTTATCAAAAAAAGGAGAATTTTCAGCTTTGAAATTCCCAAAGTCAAGTTCATACATATAATTTCCCATGATTGAATCAGAAAAAAGAACTAGTTCATTGGGATCATGTAATTCTGTCATTGTATGTCTTAAATATCTTTCTCTGCTTATCTTGATCTAATTGGACTTACTGTTTTTGGGCAACCATAAGGTTGACCAATCTATTGCAAAGAAACCATTTAGACCTTGAGACCAATATTTGCTTAAAAATAATTCATAAGCATCAGGAATGTTAGCAACCACGATATCTATAATTTGATAAATTGAGGGATTACTAGCAAGCCTAATTAACACATCCTTCATTTCTCCTAACACCTTTACATTCGAGCGATCTAGCTGTGTAATTTGTGTTTCACATGGGGTAAATTTTGAATTCAACCTTCTGGATACCGATAAAGGCATGACATTGGATGATTCTCTAGAATCAACCATACAATTATGAACATTTATGTTAAAAAATTCGAATGTGAGAAGGAAAGGAGGAGTTGTGTATTTTGAATTTTTCCCTATTAATGAAGTCTAATCGACTACTATTTTACCTTTACCATTTGGAATCAAATAATTGTTTGAATTATTATTAGCAGCTGTACTATTCTGATTATCAGGAATCATTGGAATTAATGAAGGAGTGATAATAGGTCCATTAGGAATTGGGTAAATGTGGAGTAAACCATACATACTAATTTTCACACGCAGTTTTTTCAAATCTTCAATTATATCGTATTGCAGATCTAACTTTGGTAGATTTTGAATTGATATTTAATAGGCTGGGGAGTATTATTTCCTTTAACATGATTTGAACTTGAAGCTCCAGCCGAACCTATTGAAATTTTGCTTCATGTTCTACAAGCATGCTGACCTACAGGAGGAGACTTACTTTAAGTATCTTTTATTAAACTATCTTAAAAGTGACCAACTATTTGTTGTGATTCTAGTGACTCATCTTCATTCTCATAGTTTTCTTCCTCTTCTGGATCAACAACTGTTTGATTTAAAGAATAATATTCAGGTATAGATAATACTGCACGAATAGTATTAAAGATGTCCTCATTGACTGCTACATCTGGAGGAGGATTTGCAGAATTATTAGCAATATTTTTTCTAAACTGATTTCTAAAATATCCCCTTGAATAAGATGATTTTGAAATCTATTTTAACCCAACAACTTCATTCGTTAAATCTCTAATTTCATTTTGAAGTTGTTCAACATCGAAATATGGACTTGATCTTTCTATTTTTTTTCAAGGAAAAGTATACGTTTTCCCACTTTTTTCTGGTTCATATGCAAAAGAATTTTTTTCAACTTTAATGGCTTATTCAAAGGTTTCTACAAGTGTAACTTTATTATCCTCCCTAAGAAACATGCAAAAGTATTTTGGCAATGTTGAAGCATAGTTTTCTATAATGATATCTTCAGATCGTTGAGAGGCTACAGGTATTTTATTTTTCTAAGTGAGAAATCTCTGATTAAAATATTTAATTCTTTCTTTATTTTGTATGTTAATTCGAGATAACTCAAAAGCTAAAGCCGCAGGTGTTTTATCTTCCATGAACTTGTTGATGAAGGCTTTTTTAAAATCATCCCAGTTTGTTATCGACCCCTGAACCAAAGAGAAGTACCAGGTTGACGCTCTTCCTTCAAAATTTAGAGGAAAAAGACAACAAAAAACGTCTTCATTTTGTACGTTCATTGTTTGGACAACCAATATGAACTTATCAACATGAACCTCAGCTGGTTTTTTGTTATCAGGATTAAACTTCTGAAGGAGTTTATCTGGGTGTTTGGGTAAGGGGTGTTGGACACCTGCTACTGCTACAACACTTGTTCTAAGCCATGGGAGAGCTTGATTCTATGGAGTATTAGGTGGATTTCCTCCTCCAACACGTGCAGCTCCGACCATATTATTTTATTTGGAATTCGAAGAATTACTATGATTAGAAGGCCTTGGGCTATCAGGTGGGAATTCTAGAGGAGATCGTGGTTCACCAATACCGCCTAACCTAATAAAAATTTGAGCAGTGCCTGTTCGAGTGGTTTCCCTAAGGTGACTTCTAGTTTGGTGACCTGGAGTCCCTGACTATAGAATATTAGCTTTTGCTGAATCTTGAGCTATTGTAGTCAACTGAGTATTATGTCAATGTTGTGTAGGAAAACCGTAATCTATGGGTGTCAGACCAAACTGATGAGCATAAGCCCTAGTGAGTATGCGTTGTGGTTCTTCTAAGGCTTGAGTATTTTGTTCAGGAGTATAAGGGGATGCATTATGGTCTCATTATAGAATGTTCGTTACATTATATATTAATGGTGGACTGCTACCTTCAGGTTGTAATGGAGGACGCTGACTAGTTGAAGGATTAGTGTTTATATTTTTAGCCATCAATCATTTTCATGCCCTCCTTCTAGCACCATTTGTTGGCCTATTTTTCTGCCTAAGGCCAACATAGGAGATTCAACCTACACAAGTAGCTTATATCAACTCCTAGTGTGTTTGGGTTAATTGAATCTCACAAATTTATAGTCCTGCTACTATCCAAGTTTTTACCCTTTTAAGAAGGATACATCTACTTAAACTTAGAGAAAGCATATCCTAAGTTAACCTAATCTATTTTGTAAATTTATTTAATTAAAACTACTGAATTACACCTAACTATGCTCTCTTAAGGAGAGTATAAATTCTAGTTATGTTTTTTTCTTCTTAAGATTTCTAATGGAAAACTCCCACGAAGAAAAACAACAACTACTTAAATACATGATTATTTTAACAACTGCTAAAACAACTGCTAAAATTAAACAAGTAAAAATAAACTAACATAAATCTATATGCAAACTAACTATCTAATCTATATCAGCCGATAGCAAGTTTTGTTAACTAAGTTAATGACCTATTGATGATAAAAATATCAGAGAGAACATAATCTTAATTCAGAAATATAATTTATAAGAATCAAAATCATAATAACTTCCCGATTCATAAAGATTTTATGATTGAAAAGTAATGAAATGAAAATATTTCACTATTCTAGAATCATAATCATCAATAGATAACCAACATTTAGTATTTCAATATTTGAAATTAAAAATAATTAACTAATTTATCAAATATTTGCAGAAACAAAAATACATTGATTCATCAATTAATATGTACTGACATCATATCAACAATATTATTAATAAAAATTAATAAGATATAAGATATTAACATATGTATCAAACAAAGAACTAAAATATGATTTGGGTAATTCTTTTACAAAAATACATACAAATACATCACATCATAATTGTATATATAGACAATTGAAGAAAGTTAAATATGAAATATATTTATATAAAAAGTTTCAAAATCGGAACAAAATGATACCAGTTATAGAACTACGCTCGCACATATCCGTGGAATGAACACACTTCAACAGAATATTAACAACATAAAAGTCTTAATTTCAATATGTAAAATTCTCAATCATACTCGCCTCCCCTTCACTCAGAAATTGTTTGTGTCTTATATACACGATTATCATCAACAACTTGGAGATTTTTAAGGATCCTATTTAAAAAAATAGTATGATCTGTTTCTATAGTCATCCTATCGATGAAGTAGCCTAACTAAGACTTCAACCAAAAGGCACCTGGAAAATGCATGTATCTGACGAGGTAATTCTGTCGCTCAAATGACTCTTGTACATCCAACTACTTCAATGAACCAAAACACATCTAGTAGTCACACACACCATTTGTCAACAAACATTGATTTCATTTATCCAACACATCCAAAATGTACACCTACAACAACTAGTCACGAAATACATTAATTTTCATTAAAAATTGTAACAACCAAATGTAACAGAAAATAAATGAATTTTGAGCATGCCTACAGAATCTTCGATTATGTAGGTATGTTAATTAAATCACGCTATTACCTGTCAAAAGGAAAACATAACATGAGTAGATGAAATAGAGCAGATGTTAAGTTGCAATTTGTAGTTTGATAGCTCTTCTTGCTTCAGATAACTTGGTGTTGAGTTCCAAGATCTTTAGCTTTTGATGCTCTAATTGCTTGACCAATTGCTCATTAGCTATCATCAGAGACTTCCTGGTAGCTTTATATTTTTCTTTCCTGAACTTCAATTCTTCCATATATTTACCCAATCTAATAATTCCACTCTGAGTGTTTTAATTTCTTCTACTTTCACTAACACATTGGTTTGATGTTCTTTCACCTATGCTCTTAATTGAGCGATTTTACTTTCAAAAATTCTGTTAAGAGCCTGCTGTACACTTTCTTCATTCATCTCCTGAGAAGAGTCACTAGAATGTGAATAATTTGGATTATAAATAGGTGAATAAACACCAACGATTGAAGGTTTCGACTCTGAATCATTAAGAAGAGAATTATCAATTAACTCCTTAGCAGAATATGTCATAGGATCATTTACTGCCAATCTTTGTTCATTATCATGTAAAATTTCATGAATTGGAGAAATTGCATCATTATCACTTTCAACCTCGATTACAGGTGAGTTTTCATTTTATTTCCTTGTCACTGGCATAGAAATCATGGCCATGCTACATGTGAATCTACGAGCACAACTAGAGACTCAATTTCTTGATTTGGGCTGAAATTCATTAACAAGAATTGAACCCACATTTGGGAATTTAAACAACCTTGCAGACTTTTGTTCGAATTCTTTGTCATCTAAGGCTAGTTGTCTATTACCAGAAGCTTCACCAATTGACCTAGGGTTTTCCCCTACCAAATTGTTCTGCAAATCTACTGACAGGATGTGGTTTTTATGCCTATATCCTTAGGGTTTTTATTAGATTTAAATTCATTCAACTCATGCACAAAGGGTCGCCTTATTTTTTGGTGAATCTTAGGTCATTCAGAGGGCCATATTTCGTTTTGGATAAAGCCATTCTCATTCAAAAAATGATCGCAATCTTTACCTATCAAAGATAATTGGTGTTGAACCAATATTTTTACCAAACCATGGTGAAAAAGACTATGGTCCTGGTTTCCTATGGTATTCTGAATTGTAGAAGCCATTTTTTGCAAAATATTAAGGAGATAATAGGGAAAATTAACTTTTGATACTTTAAATGCCACGAGGAATCTTTAATGGTAAAAATGCATAGAAGAATACCTGCCACTACAAGTGATATATAGATGATCACGTGTAGGAGTGATTCCCACTGGGGTTTGAGATATTTGACTGGGTATCCATAATTATCGCTAAACTGTTCAGGAAAGGGGAGTAAGAAATGTTTCCACTTCTCCCTATTAATCTCTTTTTTCTTAAACCATCATTCTCCTCTCTGTGGTAATTTCGTGGCCTTTGCTATGCTTTTATCGGAGATATTCAACTGTACATTCCATATTTGTGCCACGTTCTCTATGACAGACAGAGTGAAACGTCGAGTGACCTCCATATTATGTCCACTAAAACACCTTAAAAACTATCCCCAACCAATTTTGTCAAATAATTGGGAGATATCGGGCTGAATATCCAACAACTTGGGCCCTTTTGGCTCAAATCTGTATAAGGGAGCCATTTTTACATCTACAGTTCTTCTGTTGACAGGGTAGGGAAAGGGGTCGAGAATACATACATGATAGGTCTACAAGTTTTGACAACCATAATGAAACCCTCATTCGACTCTATTGAAAACAAAACAAAAACCCTAGGCTCGTGTAAAATCATGATAACTCCACCATCGAAATTGAAATGAAAGATCATAATGATATGAAACAGGAAATAATAACGTTTCATACGAATTATTAATGAGAAGAGATATCTGTGATATGAGCACTCGATTTAGTCACTAACCCATTGTACCATAATCGACAAGTGTTGAAATGTCATAATTCATGTCTTTTAACCAATCTAGGATAGTCACCAAGTGTTTAAAATTTTGATTTATTTCACGGAAATAATCTATCATAATTTTAGGCCTATTTAAAACATAGAAATCATATTGTTTGTTTTAAGCCTAACTTAGGTTTTTTATTTATATACAAAAGCCTAGACATAGTTATAAAATATCATATTATTTTAAATGTTAAATCATATTTGTTAGGGTTAAAAACATAAAATGAAACCAATTTATTACCCAAAACAATATATTATAACATAAGAAATAAATGATAAATACTATGTCTAGTATTTCAAATTATACTACTAAAACTAAATGGAAATTCAAGGGAGTCATGTAAAAATTGAGAAGTGAAATAATCTAATTCAATTTGATTAAAAGAAAAATTTAGCACGTTGTAAATTAAACAACATAAATAATATATATAATCATAATATAGAATACTGAAAATTTGATTATATATAAGAATTGAGTTAGATCAACATGCCTTCAAAAATTCTAACTTGATCAATAATTTCCCTAAGTGAGAATGCCTTCAGAATCAAAGATTCTGAAGACATTCTTTAATAATTTTCCAGAATTGATTAAGGAAGGAAACTGATCAATTTTTATTAAGCAAAAACAAAAATAAAAATTGAGGAGGTTGTTTCCTGTCAACATAGTCTTGAGACATCCATCAAGAAAGAGCTTAAGAAACTCTTGAAATCCATAATCATGTTCCCTATCAAACACACGTAGTGTATTTCCAACCTAGTCCCTGTCTGCAAAAAGAGTGGAGAAATCATACTGTGTGTAGACTTTTGAAATATGAATAGAGAATCCGAAAAAGACAACTACCATGTTCCATAAATGTAACAAATCTTGCAAAGATTTTCGAGTGCATAAATGTTTTCTCTGCTTGATGGCTTTTCAGGATACAATCAGGTTCTGGTCATGACGTCCGACCATCTTAAGACTTCCTTCAGAACACCACAGGGCACTTTTTCCTACAGGAGAATGCCTTTTGGGCTAATCAATGCCGGTGCAACTTTTTAGAGAGCTATGGATATAGCTTTCAGAGGTTTGATGCAGAACTCTGTCGTTGTTTACTTAGATGATATAACTATTTTTTCTAAAAACG
Source organism: Pseudotsuga menziesii (assembly GCA_001517045.1). Classification (NCBI taxonomy): domain Eukaryota; kingdom Viridiplantae; phylum Streptophyta; class Pinopsida; order Pinales; family Pinaceae; genus Pseudotsuga; species Pseudotsuga menziesii. The sequence goes on along the minus strand of LPNX011032096.1, from coordinate 65,716 downwards.
ACATTATCATTTGTTGGCTTTAAGGCAAGTTTTTGAAAGATGTAGGAAGTATGGAATTTATTTGAACCCTAAGAAATTGGTTTTCAAAGTCACAGAAGGAAAACTTATGGGATTTATTGTTTCAAAGTATGGAATAATAATTGACCCACAGAGAACTGAAGCAATTGCAAAAATTGACCTCCCAAGCTCAAAGAAATCCATGCAATCCTTCGTAGGAAAGATTAATTTTGTTAGGAGGTTTGTTCCCAATTTTGCGCAAATTGTTAGACCACTTTAGGACATGATCAAGAAAGATGATATGTTTTAATGGCTTGACATCCAAAAGGATTCATTCGCTAACATTAAGAAGGCTATAATGGATGCTCCTCAATTGATGCCTCCCAATTTTTAAAAAGATTTTATTTTGTATACTTTTGCTACTGATGTTTCTTATGCTGCAATACTCACTCAAAAAAATGTAGAGGACGTAGAGATCCCGATTTCTTTCATGAGTTCTACATTCAAAGGGGCCGAGTTAAATTATACACAGGTGGACAAGTAAGATTATGCTGTTTATAAATCTGTGAAGAATTTTAGGCCTTATTTGTTGAATTCAAAGACGAAGGTGATCGTCCCATACACAACCATAAGAAACATGTTGACCCAAAATAAGTTAGGACAAAAAAGAGCTCACTCGATGAATTCCCTCCAGGAGTATGATTTGGAGATTAAGCCTACCAATATGGTCAAAGGGAAGGTATTATGTTTACTAGCATCCCAATCAAATAACCCAGAGCGAGAAAACCAATGGATTCAAGAGGAAGACATGTCTGTTGACACTATTGACGTTATTTCTGATTTGTCATCATAATGGTATGGCGATATTAAATTTTATCTTACTCATGAGTATTACCCTCCAACCCTTGACTTCAAGAAGCGTAGGAAATTGAGATTGAAAGAAACGCCTTATCAATTCATTGATAATGTGTTGTTCCATAAAAAATATGATGGTGTCTTTCTTAGGTGCCTTGAAAAACCAGAAGCTGACAAAATTTTGGTTAACATGCATGTAGGACCCGCGGGTGGACACTTCTCAGGAGAAAATACAACCCATAAAGTGTGAAAATCAGGATATTATTGGCCCACATTATTCAAGTTTGCGCATAACTTTGTCAGAAAATGTGAGCCTTGTCAAATATGTGCTAGCAAATTGAAGAAGCCAGCCTTTCCCCTTCAACCTGTCACTGTCCATTATCCATTTCAATAATAAAGACTAGATTTTGTTGGTCCCATTAATCCTCCCTCTTCATTGAAGCATAAGTACATTTTGATTGCAACAGATTATTTTACTCAGTGGGTAGAAGAAATCCCCCTTAAGGTCGCTGATACCAACTCAGTTATATCCTTCCTGGAGAGTCACATTGTTACCAAGTTTGGGGTGTCTGAATCTTTGTTTTTTGATAATGCCTTTGATCTTAATTCGACTGATCTCATTCAACATTCCCTTAAAAAGGGGATTAAAGTGAAATATTTTTCTAATTAATACCCATAGGGTAATGGTTTGGCAGAATCTTCAAACAAGAATTTGATCAATATTTTAAAGAAAACTATGGCCACCAACCACAAAGATTGTCATACAAAGCTTTTTAATGCCTTATGGGCAGAACGAATCACTCCTAAGGTTTCTATCAGAAATTCTCCCTACTACCAGGTCTATGGTAAAGAGTCCATCTTACCATCGAATCTTCTTCTCCCATCACTACACATTGCACACTCTTGTTCATAGGATGATGAATCCTCCCTTCTGCAGGATCGAATTGACACTCTTCTTAAACTAGAATAGGAGAGGGAGAAATTCAGGAATAAGTTATATCACCACTAACAACTGGTAAAAAGATGGTTTGATGATAAGTCCTATACCACTTGTGATTTTCAGATTGGGGATCTGGTGCTGAAGTGGGACAAACCACACAAAGACAAAAGAGACTATACCAAATTTCCGTGTTTGTGGTTAGGGCTATTCATTATTACATAAAAGCTTAGCCTTGGTGTTGAGCCTCATTTTGTTATCATTTTTAACAGTTAAATAACACATTTAAACACATGTTTTATTATCTTTTGTCTATCTTATGTCACGCAGATCATTATTCAACCTCAGGTATGAGTATATTTAAGGTTTATATGGAACCTTTTATTATGATCATTTTTATGGTTTTAATTAATTAAAAATAACATTATTGGAGTACATTTGATACATTAATTGATTTACATATTTGTTTGCAGATTTCATAATCCTTTTGGGCTAACTTTATAAACAAAACAAGTTCAACTTACCATTTAGCTTGATCTGTGCAACCGCTGTCCAGCTGCATGTCCAACTCATCACACAGCTAGTTGTCCATATTTCCGTCTAGCCCGTTAATCAGGTGGCACGTTGTTCATAACCGATTTTAGGCATTTAATGTTGACACAATTCTGCAAACGGCCTACTGTCCACACGTTCAGTTGATGGAGAAGCTCCTGTTCTAGAAGATCGCCCTCTTTAAATGATGGAACAGATTTGTAACCTACCTACCGCCCACGTGTTTAAAGGGTGGAATGTCTCCATTCCAGAAGACCTACCGTGTATGCTTCCTATGCTCGCCACCACTCCACAGCCATGAAGAAAGGATCCCTCATTCTAGAGACTTATCACTGTGTACACTACCCTTGCTCGACATCACATCACAGTCACGCTGAAGAGAACCAGACTCGCGAAAGAGAAGGAAGATACCTGTGTGTTGGGATTTTATTTGTTAACAGTCTTTATTATTGACTAAAATTAGAGAGCAGTTGACCACTAAAGGGTTGACTTGCTCAATATCTGTAAAAAATATAAATACCAGCCTCTGCTTGAGTGTTGGTGAGATCAATTTCATTAGTTAGTCGGTTGTTTTATGAAGAGAAGAACTCTGTACCTTTGCTCCTGATTTTTAATAAGAAGCTGTATGTTCTGCTGTTCATGAGCGTGTTCGTGTAAGCATTTAGCAAGCCATCACCCTTTATTGCTGAGAGGGCCACTCACCAACCAAAGGTTTCTTTTCTTGTTTATTTCTTTCATTTTTTTGCTATAGCTAGTTTAATTTACAGTCTATTTTATTATCCTTGTATTGCAATTTTATTTCTGCATTAGATAATTTGCTTTCAGTTTCATTTTCAATCACCTTATTTCTAGTTTATTGATAGTTCATTTTCCAGTTAGTTAAATATATTGTTGTTTATGAAATTAAATAGATTCAATTTTATCTATTTCTTTTCTATTTTAAATTATCAGTTTATGCAATTTACATTTCAATTTATTAATATGCAATGATTTCTTTATGTTTAAGAAGTTATTTTACTGTTAAATTTTATGATTAAATAGGTTTATTTATTGCCTCTATGCATTGTATTTACATGTTCACGAAATCAGCTGATAATTAGATCATTTAGGCCTTTTTCTATTGTTTTCTGTATACAGACTGCCATTTGGACTGTCTGTTCCACCTTTCATTCAGACCATCTGTCCAGTCTATCATCCAGTCCGTCGTTTGCTTTGAGCGTTTTTAATGTGTTTTGAAGTTATTTTAAGTTATGTTTCTTTAGTATTTGAAGTATGCTTGGACTATAATAGTTAGATGACAATTTTATTGATCATTTAGACTTAAAGTTATATTGTTTTCATTTATTAAAGTTTTATCCTTTCACTTTAAACATGTTTTGAGTTAGGTCATGTTTTGTTTCTTTTATTTTGTTCTGATTTCTTTTTGTTGACACTCTTGTATTGTTTTATGATTATGATTTTGGACTAATTTATCCATTTACGTGTGAACTTAGGATTAGCAATGTTATAATTTCCTTTTTCACTGTGTGACTACCAATAAACCATTCACTTATAAGTTAGGTCTCCTTTGTACCCTAGCATTTCAATAAGAAGTTGTCTGCTTACAAGATAAATTATTAATCTATTTTCTATTATGTTTCCCGTAAAAACTTTCCTTGTGTAGTTAGTTATTCAATAAACCTTATAATGCATATTAGCTTGTCATTGTGAAATAATATTGTTTATGTTTTTATCCTTCAGTAATCCTTTATAGAATAAATACTCTGGCTTATTATTCTGTTTTGGTTCTAAATTACTTTAATAGTTGTAGTCTTAGGAGTTTGATTGGGTTTTTCATTTTGAAAGATCTTTCGATCTTTTGTTTGTTAAAATACTTCTACAACGCCTTAGGAATCTACCTTCGCATATATTTTGCATCAACTCTAAGCCTACCAACCCCGGTCGATAATTAAATATTAGGTTTATTAATCTAGTTGATATAACACCCAAAACCTGGTACTATCCACTTACATACATTGGAGGGTATTTTTGAGGCTTATCCAACGAACATCCAACTCCTCAAGAAGTATTTTTCTCGAAGTAAGTTTTGCTTACCTGTATATAGGTGTGGTTTTGATTGATTTTCTTTTGATTTTGTTTGGTTTGATTGATTTCTTGTTTCTTTTCTTTACAAAACATTGCATGCTTGTGACAAGCTAGTTGCACTTGGTAAAAGGGGCTTATCCCTAGAACGTTTTGATTGAGGAATTTCAAATTGGATATGTCAGAAATTTCCACTTGGTTTATACTAGACCAATATCTTCATGGGAATGCAATCTAGAATCTATGCTAACTTTTCAAATTGAATCTTTAGTTTTTATGATCACTATCTTTATCTATCCTCATAATGATTATTGAGTTTTTAGGAGTACTCTCGTATTTTTACCAGGTGTTTTAGTGATTGTTGGTAGCACATATATAATAGCTTCTTTAACCTGTGTTCTTTTATGATCTCTCCTTGATCACCTTGTAACTAATAAAATCACCCTAATAAGTGTAAGCTGCAATATGGGGGGTCTTATCACAAGCCAACCTATCATGTTCATAGACATGTTCAGTGAATGACATTACTATCAGCTGGTTCCCAAGGCAGGGTAATGGCTTGCAGTTTGCATTTGTAAAATCGTTTTTCTTTTCTAATATAACTTGTTGTGTTCAAGGACAAGGGGGTCTTATCACAAGCCATCCTAACCATGTTCATGGACCTTACTTGGACTGAAATTAATAATAGGTGGTTACCAGGCCATGGTAATTGCTTTTGGTGAAAAACCCAAAAGAAAAGGAGTCTCTTGACAGAGCTAGCTTGTTCAGTGTCTAGGTAATATTTGTGTGTGGCATTGTTCCTTATCAAGGAAATGGCCTTATTTCAACAAATTTGTTATGCCAAAAAAAGAGAAAAATAGTTGTTGTATATATTTCCAATAAAAATCCATATTCAAGGAGATTACTAGTTTGATGATCATGATGTCGATCCAAGGTTTTTATGAGAATCTTATATAAAACTTCCCTTATTATTGACATCTTGCTTACAGGGATACCTTAGTACTTTTAATACTTACTCATTTGTTGAGTATCACCACCAGTGGTTGTGGAATTGTGAGATGGAAATTGTATTTATTGTTATGCTATGCATGGCTGTGTTTTCCCTTGTGTTTTCTATTTGATAATGAACTGAAAATTATTTTTATACTGACATATCTTCTTTGAAATTTTTATGTGGAACTACACAGAGATAAATGCTTTTCCCAACGAGTCGCCATTTGTTGCTGAAAGCAACAAATCCCATCTTAAAACTATTAAAATGGGAGCCCCATTATCCTTTAATTGACTTTTGAAGCTGTAATCTTCTTATGGGAGTTTTAAACTGTAAGTATTGTGTTTTGGACTTAATAAAATTCCTTTATAAACCTTTTTTTTGGGTTTTGTGGATTTCAGAAGCGCCCTTTTCTTTTATAAGTATTTTTTGCGTTCCCGCAACCCACATTCTGCAATCTGCAATACAGATTGTGAAAGTCCCCTTTTTGGAGGTTTTCCGAAAATATTCCCCCCCCATCCCACAACCCGCAATTGCAGATTGCAGGATTTTTAATTTTATTTCAATAAAAAGTTTGTCTTTCTGCAACCCGCATTCCGCAAAGGTGGATTATGGAAGTCTGAAATCCCCTTTTTGAAATAAAACTATTATATTCTAGTTCCACATTCCACATTATGCAAAGGCAGATTATGGAAGGCTGAAAAGTCATGCTTCACACCTTTTGTTCTTATTTCGGTTCTGCCTTCTGCATTCTGCTAAGGTGGATTACGAGAGGGGGATTGCTGATTACGAAACTTTAATAATTTTTACTTGGTTTATAATTCCAGTTCCACTTTCTGCATCCTACAAATGTGGATTAAAGAAGACATAAACCATAAAATCCAAAGATTTCTGACTCTTTTTACTCCCGCATTTTGGTTTCCCACCTTGATCTTAGCCGTCCATGTATGCCAGATCTACGACCTAGATCTATTTTTCCATTGTTTTTTGGGTTATTTAATCTATTCGAATTTATGCAATATTCACCATTTGACTTGTATTTTTACTGCATTTGGATATTTTACTGCGTATTTTTCTCGCTCAAGCTTACGAATTCTCTGATCCTCAAGCTTCCTACTGGTAATTTCTTGTCCTTCACGACCGTTTTTTCTATTATTCCAAACGATGGTATTTTTTTAACCATGGTTACTAAATTTGAATTAGAAATTGCTTCCAAGATGTCTAGAAACACTAGGTCAAAAAATTCTCTGTAGGAGCAAAAGAGAAAAGACCCCAATGCCAGTATATTCACTGGTACCAGTGGGCGTATATCAAAAACCCTTCACTTGGAATAGTCGAGGATTTACTCCATTTTCAACAATGATGATTTTTCCACATTTCACCATGACCAGCCTGCATACGCAAAAATTAGGAGTTCTCAGCTCCATTGCATTGCTTCTCAACCTCTTTCTATGCCCTACATGGACCCATTTAAGTGGGCCTTGGATAATGCAAACCCCAAGGAGCATTCCTTCGATGGCCATGTTCATACCCCGGTGGCCTCTTTCCATCCTGATCTTTTTTCCATGGCTTATACACTTGTACCTCCTCGACAACTTTTGAGTTCTAAATTTCTCGATGAGGCCATGTCTCGATTTAACCTTGAAGAAGTTGTAAAATCCTGGATGGAAACCCCAACTGAATACGTCGCGAATCCAACCAATTATTACCTCATTTCTTGGTTTAGGGAACCCTTTTCCTTGCGTGCCGCCATGTTTTTACGATTATATGGATTGCCAAACTGTTCAGTGTTCAAAGCTAAATGGGTTCCTGTATCCCACCATAGATTGCTTACAGGTGAATCCTTTAATTGGGCACAAATTTTATCTATTAATTTTAAAGAAGAAATTGAGAAATATCAGAAGACCCCAGCCATAAGGAAGCTGACATTATATATGTCAGGTTATGTTATGGATGTGTTTTGCACCACTTCTTCTTTTCTGGCCCTGGGTTGGAACTGGAGTAAAAATTCTCCACTGACACATATCTATTGCTCAGATTTGTGGGAGGACAACTTCGTTCCTTGAATTTATGATATTTGTGACCTGTTTCTAGGGTCAATGTACCATAAGAGATTCAAGGCATATGCTCCAACTTTTTCTGAGAGAGCTAGAACATTGATTGCTTTACATGGTGATTGGTATGTGGGAGAGTATTTCTCCTAAATTTGAATTTGGGGAATCAATATAGTTCACTTACTTCCTAGAATAGTACCAGATCGAATGGTGTTATAGGAGCTAGCATATCAGACTGTGATCGATGGGTTTTTCCCCAAGCTTGCACGATCCAAAAGAAAGGATTGGCCCAAATTTCCCTTGAACTTGGATTCTCTTGTTATGCAAACTTCAACTCATGCAGATTTCTTGGGTAAAGAAATTTCTAGTATGAACTTGGGGGAAGCACCCAAGAGGATGCATGACCCTAAGTCATATCTGGCCAACCTCTTTGTGCAGGAGCATGGTAGATTTCATTATGCTCATTAGGATGAACCTAATGACTCAATCTACATAGAAGCTATTGATTCCCAAGAGGCATTGAGTAATATTGTTGACCCAAATGTAAAATCTCATGTATTAAAATACCAAAAGGACCTCAAGGATTCTGTCCTCCATTACAGATAAGTAAAACTGGCAATAGAGGAGAACCTTAAGAGGTAGAATATGGAAAAGGAGGGAAAAGAGGAAGCAACAAGCTCTTCTTCTGCCCTTTCTATTCAATCAAAATACAAGGGTAAGGTTGTTTTGGAAATTCCTACAAGAACTCACCCTTCTCAGATGATAGAGACCCTGCACAAAGGGGAAAAGCTCAAGAAAAATATTGAAAATCTTATCTCACGGTTGTAGACACAAACATAAGAGGATGAATATCAGCCTACGAAGTAGAAGAATCAAATCGTTCTTAAATAGATACATGTACAAGAAGCACTAGATGTTGATCCACAGCTGATGCCTCAGGAAGTGCCTAGGGAAGAACAGTCAGTGCCACCAGTCCAACTTGCTCCACAAGAACAAGTGCCTATGCAAGTTCCTCCAATTCAGCAGGTAGAACCTCCACCTCAAGATGATATTGAAATTCGTGAAATACATAGAGACTTGGAGGAAGAAAGTGGCCCTTCTGCATGCCCTGTTAATATACTTACTTCCATGACAACTTCTATCCCCATCACCCATATATCTGAGAATATGTTTGTTTTATCATTTTCCCAATTTTCCTTTTTTGAATTAAATTTATCCCCAATTATTGAGGCTACCACCAGTACTCCTTTGGTACTAATTGATGCACCTAACTCTACCTCCCCTCTTATTTCACCTATTCCTTCAAACCCCTTAGCACCTCACACTACCCCAACATCCCCATGTTCTCATTTTCCCCAATTAAACATTCCTTCCATCTCTACAATTTCTTCTTTGATACACTTATCCTCACTTATTCCTCATCCCTTGAACCTATTTCCCCTACCTCTCCTATGATCATTTCACCTATTAGTGTGGAAATTCCCATTTCCCAATCTCAACCTGACCCCCTGGTCATTCCTCAACAAGAAACCATCTCAACTTCATAAGAGATGGCAAAATTTGGTGAGGATGTTGTAGTCTCCCTAGGGAAATATTTTTGGATCAGAAAAGATAAAGAAGTTATGGAAATTGGAACCAAGAGGATGACGAAAGGCATAGTCAAACAGGGGCCTGCTCTCAACCAAGTTATTTGGAAGTCAGATTCCCTTGATATCAAGCAAGAGGCTTTAGATACAAAAACTTCCCTGGGGGATTTTGCAGTATACAACTTTGATCCAGTTTCACAAGTGAATAAGGACCTTCTGGACAAAGAACAAGAGTTGCAAAATACTAAACAAGACTTGGTATCAACTAAGACACATCACAAACAAGAGGTCCATTTTCTTAAGCAAGAACATGAGGACAATTTGAAGCAATTACAGAAGAAGAATGATTATCTCAAGCAGTAGCTTGAGAAATCAGATGTCCAGAATCAACAACAAGCAGATACGATTTCTACCCTTGAGTAACAACTCAAGGAATATCAGCTACTTTTAACTGCTTCCTCTTTCTCCAAACTGATAGTATAAGAGTTCAAGCAATTATACTGCAAGGTCCATAATGAATTGTATTAGGCCATGGCCACTTTGTACAAAGGTTTCAATGAAATGCAAGAACTATATAATACATTTGAGCGTTAATATGATATCCTGCAAGATCATAATACTCGTAGGAGAGAAGCATCCAAGGCCTTTGACAATGTACTAGAGTGGCATAAGCAGATTAAAGACATACCACATGATTTTCACTCATGGATAAACTTCAGAGAAATAAGATTGAAGTCACGATTGAGACCCGGGAAAGCATTTGCGATGCAGTGGAATCCATCATCAAATATGGAAAGATGGCATGCAAAGGAAGGTGGTTTGTTTCTCAGACTTTGCTCTTTTTTCTGGACATGCCATTTTTGGATCCTATTTATCAGGCACTCCCCCCCAAGCTCAAATTGGAAGAAATCGAAACAAATTTCTCTACAACCAAGGAGCATATCCAGGAGATCACCTAGATTACTATGACGGAAGTCACGAGATGGATTGAGATACCCCATGCTGCGATGATGAGAATACATGTGTACCTCTAAGAGTGGAAGAAGGTCAAAAAGAGGGAGATTGCATCCCAAATATGCAAAATAGAAGTACACTTGGAACATGCCAAGTATCAAGGCATAGAGGATCTGATGGACCTAGATGCCAAGTGGCGTTCCGCCCTTGGAAAGACATGAAACCAAATTATCTTGTAATCCCACATCATGGGAAATTTTCATTTTGTAAATTTTGTAATATCATTTAAAGGGAGGGTATTTCCCAAGTGTAGAGGGGGGGGGGCAAAGGAGATTAAGCCTAGGAGTTATACAGGAGAACAAAATACCAAGCACACAACAAGAAAGCTCATGATTTTGTACTTTGTAATTTTTTGCAAGTGAATAAAATTACACTGTCATTTTATGCTATGTTCTATGGCTATTCATCAAATGTCTTTCATGAAATTTAGTCTTTCTTCCATATATCTGGCCTACTAATTATTGGTTGTTTATCTATTAATGTATTGATTCACGTATTGATTTTTCCTTACGATATTGACACAATGAATGTGCGTTGAATGAATGTTTTTATTTGATTCAAATGCTCTATTTCACATTTGATGATTAGTCATTAATCCCTGATACTGATTTGTTAATTAGTATTACCTCTTGGACATGTTGTACATCTATAACATTTTGGATAAACCTTTGCAATTTTAATTGTTTAAGATTTGTTTGAAGTTGGTTAAAGAGATTGATCTTGATTTACATTTTTTTACATTTAGTGATATTTTCTTCTTGCCTATTATATCTTACAACTGCCCTATTCTAAAATCTGTTATACACCCTGTTTAAGTTTTCTTGGACAATTATCCTAGGAATCCATTACTTTAATTCTTTCTCACTTTTCCTAAGAGTATATATTATTGATCTAAAAAAACCTTTGTGCTAGTGGAGTCCTCATATCCATAGGATTTAGTCATCCCAAACAACTCAGGGATAGAATCATCTTTGTGTGGGATTGATTCGAAGCCTTTCTGGTTGGACTATTTCCTTCTGTTGACTGCATTGTATAATTTCCAGCAGCCTACAAGCCCAGGTCATCAACAATCCACCTCTCCTTCCACATTTGAATCATCTTGTGAAGTTACTGTCTCCATGAATAGATTTTCTTCATCTTCACTTATCTCTTCATGATCACTATCATTCTCGAAAATAACAAGGCTTGCTTCTGCTGTTTGTTCAACTGAGTAAAGTTTTTCCAATTTGACCCATAGTTCCTTATCTGAGATACATTGTCATGTCTTCTCTTTGATGGGTTGAGGTAATCCATAAAGTATGGATTTCATTTCCCTTGAGTTATTTTTCTTGGTTTCTTTCTGAGATGTAGTGCTTATTATTTTTGGTGGGATGTAATCAAAGATTACTGAATTTTATACTCCATATCCTAATGACTGTAAGTACACTCTGTTTCTTATGATCCATAATGTATATGCTTCTTTACTAAGTACCAGAGAGATTTTGGAGGCAATCATTTCTTGTTGATCCATAGTGGTTTTTAATAGGATCTTCCTTCTAGTGATTAAATTGTAGTGAAGGATCCTGCTCTAATACCAATTGTTGGAATATTAGACAATACCAGGGGGGGTGAATCATTATTGATGAATTTTAACAATTAAAACAACTTTTAACTTATTCATTAACGCACATGATCAACAAGATACAAGGAACACACTTTTTATCATGGAAGCCCAATTGGGAAAACCACCAACACTTTCTATTACTGCAAAATTTTATTTACAAAATAGCTTCTTCCTGCTACTACATACAAGGATGTTGCTACACCCTATTTACCAACAACTATTGGAAGTAGTATATGACCTGCTGGTTTTATCAGCTTCAACTGAAAGGATGCTACGAAACCCTATTTACCATATACCACTGGAAGGAGGCTACGACCCCATGGTTTATCAGTTGTTGCTGAAAGGATGCTACAACACCATATTTACCAGCTACCACTTAAAGGAGGCTACGACCCCCTAGTTTATTATCTACTACTAAAAGGATGCTACAAAACCCCATTTACCAGATACCATTGGAAGGAGGCTACAACCCCCTTGCATGCCTCTAGCCTACCCTAGCACCACCCTGCCACCCTAATATGTTTTTAGCAACTTCTAGCTCTTCTTTATGTCTTCAATACTGTCAGTGATTTCTCATCACTTTTCTTGGTCTCTGTTGCTGTTGCTGCATGGATCTGGACCATAGAGACACCTTTTCTAAACTCAAAATATTTCTTATAAATACCTTTAACATCATTCATATTTCTTTACAAACACATCTATTTAGTATGGAGTTTCACTGTTGCGCCCTTTCAATATGGAGTTGTGCTTGTACATCAAACAAATCACTTCATAAAACGTGCCTCTTCATCAAACACATTTCCTTACTTCTTTGTTTAATGATTAACATACTATGCTTATATTTTAATCATCTTTAATTTATAAAATTAAACACTGTTTTGCAGAGTCATTGATTTTCCATTCTTCAATGCACCTTTTGTTTATAAGTCTGCAACCACTTCTCATGAATCTGCAATCATTCCTTATATGTATGCAATAATATGTTCCGCTACAGGGATAATAAACTTTGTTTATTATATCTTTGTTTATCATATATCTGTTTATATCTATTTCTTAATAATAAACATTTTGTTTGTTTCATGACATCTTTTAACAATTCATGTAGCTTATCATTGTAGATGATTGCATCTTAATTAACCTATAGCTTAATCTTGTAGCTTATCACATCATGTATTTTATTTTATATTTCTTCCCTCTGCATAAGAAATTTCTTCAAGCATCAAACTTTCACCCTCGGTTATCATTTAGATATGGTTCTTGTTATGTTGTAGATGCCTGCAGCTGATGCTTATGATTCCAACATCTTCAAGCACATCTAAACACCTTTAAGGTGCTTCTTTGCTGGAATTTTATATACCTTGTATGGGAATTCTTCACCATGTGTAGACATACTTCACAATCCTATATGGGAATTTAAATACTTTGTGCAGTCATAAATCCTTCTACAATTTCCTTTCTGCAACGACCTTTCTGCAACAGAAATCTTTCTACAATTTCCTTTCTGCAACTATCTTTTCACTTCCGCAATTACGGGTTGTGGGTTGCGGGGATTCCTTTCAAGTTTTTCAAAAAAAGGATTATGAAAATTCCTTCTACAATTAACCTTTTGCAATGACATTTCTCCAATTAGATTTCCTCATTTATCTTTCCGCTTCCACAATTACCTTTTCGCAAAATCCTTCCGCAATTGCGGGTTGCAGGTTGCGCAAATTCCTTTCAAATTTTTCGAAATAGGATTCCACAAATTTCTTCCATAATTAACTTTAAAAAAATACAGATTGTGGATTGCGGGTGTGCATTTCCCAAATTTCAAAACCGACTTTTACTATTTTTTCGGCTACAGCGTTCTTTCTGCAGTTGGGTTGTGGATTATGGATTGCGGATCTACTTTTCATAAATTCTCAAAAATTACTTCCACGAAACGCTTCCGCAATAGTCTTCCCACAGCTTTAACAAGCTTGCACCTTGGCGTTGCGAAAACTATTCTAGACCATTCATCTTTCTCACTCTTACGATCTGGGCCGTCCAAATCTTCACTTTAACAAGGATGGGGAGGGAATTTCCTTATGGAATTTTTGACTAATATTTCCATACTTAGTCAATTTCCAAAGTTTCACAAAATTTCCATAATTTTCCAGAATGATGTCAGATTGCAACACTGACTTCATGATAGCATCGGAACACCATCATATGTCTTTCCAACCTCATCAAACATGCCACATCATCATGCATTCCATGTTATCACTTCCTTTGTTGTTCCTTTGTCTTACATTGATTTTTCCTTGCCATCATGTCCTTGGTTATTCCTTTGTCATTACTGAACTCCTTTCACATCATTGACAACTATATTCAACATGGCACGATTGATCATTATCTAAGAGATGAATGCATTCATGAAACCCCTAAACATTGGGTTTTGCACACAATGTTACTTCATTGGATCATTTTCTCTGTTGCTTGGCACCTTTTGATCTAGCAAAAGACCCCAAGGTTATTGCTATAGAAAATTTGCATAATACCCTATTTGGATCATACCCATACTCGGATATGAGCTTCTTAATGTTATTATAAAGACAAGGACATGCTTTATGTTGCGGTTTGAGGTCAGAATCAACCTAGATTGTACAGACAAATATACCATATTTGAATTTATTGATTGTTTAATGCACATGTATGCTCATAAATCAATATCTATTGTTGATCACTGCTATATGAAAACATGATAAGGATATCAAATGTACATTAATGTTTAGAAACAACCAATCCACTAGGTGCTCCATGAACAAGCATCAACAAGATCACTTAATTATCTTCCACATGCATGACACTAGGTGCTCAATGAATAAGCATCAAATATCACTTAATTATAATGTCCATGGGGTACCACATAATCGCAAGGGTAACATAGCCTGATTCCTAGATTGGTTCGACCTCGAATTCATTTTTGACCCTGTGTCGGTATAACCCGACCATAGTTTTTACAAATCTGAAGGAAACAAACCTGAAGGTGAATTCAATGACAACAACAATGAAAAAAGCCACAAAAATAAGAACACAATATGTAATCAATAAAAAAGGAAACAAACCTTAAGGTCTAAACATTGGTTCCATTCTAGAGGTAGTGGAGACTCAACATGAATCTCAATACCAAAACTTGACAGTTTCAATCTATGTCCACCGACACCAATCTAACCACCATGTTTAGAATTGTCTGAATTCCAACTCCATTTTCTCTTGTTAGATATGTCTTCAAACATCTTCTTATATTCTACAAGCCTCTAGTAATAACCCTTCAAATATAAGGTATGTTAGGCTAGGTCTTCCGATTAAGTATTTGTAATTACAACCAATAATTAAAAGAAAAACAAACATACAAGTAAAATATATTGATATAATTATAATATAACAAACATTATAACCTTGATTGAATCTTGCCATCCTCCTGTAGAAACATGGGGGATTTGGAGATGACGAACTAATCTAGGAGGTTTTGAAATAGGGTCTTCCTTTAAATGTTTAAGAATAACTTAATAGGAAACACAAGAAAACTCGAGAATATGCAAGTCATGTGTTGGAGGGTGACTAAGAATGTCAATCACCTTGTTTATGATTCTATTCTCATACTTAATCATGACTGGTGAAAATATTCTATGTAAGATGTCAATCTCATATATGGCTATACTCCTACAATTTAAACTCATAATTGAGAAAAATAAGAGCATAGAAATTAGTGGGAAGGATGATATCCTTACTGAGTATATAATGGTGCCATTGCTTGAGTGCCTATACTAAATCATAAAATTCTTTTTCATGTGTATTGTAATTGATTTTAGAAACTAAGAGTGGTTGATATTGATACGCAATGGGATTTCCTCATTATTAAAGTATGGGTCAGATAGAAAAATGAGACTCATTTGTTTC
Organism: Pseudotsuga menziesii; assembly: GCA_001517045.1. Classification (NCBI taxonomy): domain Eukaryota; kingdom Viridiplantae; phylum Streptophyta; class Pinopsida; order Pinales; family Pinaceae; genus Pseudotsuga; species Pseudotsuga menziesii. The sequence goes on along the minus strand of LPNX011032096.1, from coordinate 50,124 downwards.
TTGTTCGGGTACACAGGGTACTCCCAAAAGACCGAACACCTTGAGCAACCGCTTCACACAAATAGATAATAGATCAACACACCAATGTTTGTCACGTGGTTAAAACCCTCGAGAGGGAAACAGTCCATGGCCCCAGCCAAATAGCTACTTGGAGCAATTTATTATGCAAAATAAAGAAAGTTACATGAGCTTCTCATAATTGATCAACTAGCCAAGGACCCTCCATGCTCTTTAAATAGAGATCATAGACCAATCAGGTGTTAAGCCACGGATCAATGGTAGGTATGATCTAAGAGAATTTGAACCGTCGGATCACTCTTTGTCTAGAACATATTGTGACCGTCGGATTAGAATATTTACAAATGCATACTAATGCATACTAAAGAAACACACTTTTACCTAACGGATATATTACACAAGTTGATCTTAACTAACTCTTAAGTGTCTAAATATCCTAACATCCCCCCTTAAGAACACCTTAGGATAGGATTGAAGGATTTACAAGTGACACTATTAGGAGAAGGAAGGAGGCATTAGAGCCTATCCCCCCTTAAGGAAACATTCCTAAACTCCTAACATAGATCGAAGTTTAGAAAACTTCGCTTTTGTAAGAGACTTGGTGAAGATGTCTGCAACTTGATCATCTATAGGGCAATAGAGAACTTCAATAACACTATCATGAACAAGATTTCTGATGAAGTGCATGTGTTTGCTGCGCTGATGTAGAAATGGATCTTTGGAAAGCTTGATGGCACTTTTATTGTCGCACCAAAATGGAGTAGGCTACTACTGCTCAAATCCAAACTCTGAAAGGATCTGTCGAAGCCATAAAGCTTCCTGACTGGCATTAACTGCGGCTCGATATTCTACTTATGCTGAAGAAAGAGCAAGAGCTTGTTGTTTCTTACAAACCCAAGTGACAGGTCCAGATCCCAGACTGAAAACATAACTTGTAGTAGACTTTCGATCATTAGGATCACTGGCCCAATCTGAATCAGTGAAACCAACCAACAAAGGTTTCCCCACTGTACTGTAATGAATCCCAAACTGAATTGTACCTCGAATATATCTAAGTATTCTTTGTGCTGCTTTTCGATGACTTTCATGAGGAGTTTGCATATAACGGGAAACATGACCAACGACAAAGGAAAGGTCAGGATGGGAATGAGTCAAGTATAAAAGACTACCAACAAGCTGATGATACAAGGTGGCATCTACTTCAGGGGAAGTACAAGTGGTAGAAAGTTTGACTCCAGACTGGAAGGGAGAAGGGGCTGGTTTACAATCTTCCATTTGG
>LPNX011032096.1:0-48703 GCA_001517045.1 Pseudotsuga menziesii | reverse complement strand
TGTTCCATGTAAATTTCCTCATGTAAATCACCATGTAAGAAGGCAGACTTGACATCCATTTGATGGACTTCCCAGTTATGTAAGGCTGCAAGGGAAAGAAGAGGGCGGATGGAGTTCATTTTTGCTACAGGGGCAAAGGTTTCATTGTAGTCAATCCCTTCAACTTGGGAAAAAACTTTGGCAACTAACCTTGCCTTAAGTCTTTCAACACTTCCATCTGATTCCTACTTAGTTCTGTAGACCCATTTACATCTGACAAGTTTTCTTCCTTTTGGAAGAGGAACAAGATCCCAAGTATCGTTCGCCATTAAGGAACGATATTCTTCATCCATAGCTGCATCCCAATCTAGATTTCCTGAAGCTTCTGCAAAAGTTTCTCGATCCTCATTCTTAGAAAATTGAGCCAAAAGAGAAGAGGCTCGCTGAAACTGAGAACGTGTTCGACGTTGATCTCTAGGATCACCGTCAAGATCACTAGCTGCTTCACATGTTGAACGGACCCATCGAGGAAGTATTGGTGCTGGTGAAATTGGAGGAACATGAGAAGGAAATGGTGGATTTTCATCCTCACTATCATCATCAAAAACTGGAGTTGGAAACCTGTAAAGGAAGTTGGAAGAAGAAGAAGAAGGCACAATCGCCGAATCAGGCTCGCAGGCCAAAGATGGCACACCCGCCAAGTTAGGCTCATAGGCCAAGAGATTTTCATCAAATTTAATATCTCTTCTAATGATTATATCATGTGAATGGGGCTGTAGAAGTCTATAACCTTTTACATCTTCAGAATATCCAACAAATATGTACTTTTCACTTTTAGGCTGCAATGCTTTCCGTTTTTCATCCGAAATGTGAGCCCATGCTTCACAACCAAACACACGAAAGTGACTTACATCTGGTTTAATTTTACTCCATGCTTCTTCTGGTGTTATACCTTGTAAAACTTTAGTGGGTGTGTGATTAACTATGTAATTTGCACAATTTATGACCTCAGTCCAATATTGAAGACTTAGTCCCTTAGATTGGATCATACAATTAGCCATTTCTTTTAAAGTGCAGTTCTTTCGTTCAACTACACCATTTTGTTGAGGCGTATATGGAACAATGTGCTGTTGTTGGATTCCTTGTTCAGTGCAGAAAGTAGTGAACTTGTTGTTAACATATTCTCCTCCATTGTCAGATCTTAACTTAATAATTTGATGACCAGATTGTTTTTCAACAAGGGCCTTGTAGGCCAAGAGCATGTTAAATACTTCGCTCTTAAGTTTTAGGAAGTAAACCCAAGTGCGTCTGGAGTAGTCATCAATGAAAGTTAAGAAATATTTGAAACTAGAAAAGGAAGCAGATGGAAGAGGACCACACAAGTCACTATGCACAAGCTCCAAGGGAACCGAGGCGTGCCAAGAGGCACGTTTGTCAAAACTGTATCGATGATGTTTTCTGAGTACACAACCGGAACAAACACCATCCTTGCAAGATACCATTGGAAGAACCATCACCATATTGTCTTTACATAGTTGTTGTAATGAACGATAATTTAAGTGACCAAATCGCTCATGCCAAAGTTTGCTCAAGTTATCACTATGAGCAACAAAAACTGAAGGAAAATGTGATGACCCAAAGTTGTTAAATTTGTACAACCTGGTAATATCATCAACAGTTCCAGTAGCAAGGACAGTTTGAGGATTTCTAAAATCCTTGATTACAACTTGGTGAGGTGTAAAATTCACAGTTTTACCTTCACTTGAATGAGTAATTTGATAGACTGATAACAAATTGCAGGAAATTTTTGGAACACATAGTACATCACTGAAATGACCATTTTCTACTGTTACTGTTCCAGATCCTACAACACTTAGAGATCTATCATCACCAACAAATATTTGTTTGGTGTTACATTCATGCATAGTAGAAAATATGGCTTGATCCTTAGCCATATGATAAGATGCTCCAGAATCAATAAGCCATTCATTTGAAGTAGAAGAAGAAGATGCATTATAAGAGTAACCAGAAGCACAAAGTACATGTCCATGAGAGTTAGATTCTGAAGATGAATCTATGCTGATGTGGTGCTTCTTCATTGTTGCTTCCAAGGCTGCCATCTTCTTGAAACACTTAGATTCATCATGATTATCTTTCCCACAAAAATTGCAATGACGCTCAGTCTTTTTTCCTTTTTGCTTGGATCCTTTGTCATTTTAAAAAAAAGGAGTTGACTGAGAGGGTTTGGAACCCTTGTTGTTTGGATTATTATTGCGATTTTTTTTTTCTTGGGAGGCTTGTACTTTTCTTTCTGTTGGGACAATAAGGCTTCCCAGATGTATCTGCATTGTTAATTATTCCAAGATGAATGAGCTTATCTTGCTCTCTAATCGAGGAATCACAAAAGGATTCAAGACTAGGCTCTTGATAGCTAGCTGCAGTCAAGGATTCTTTCATAGAGTAGAATGCATATACAAAAACAGAATATGCAGGTCCAAGTTTAGAAAGAATATGATAAAAACATTGTTTGTCTTCTTTCTTAATCTTGCATTCTACACATAAGAGTCTAAGAGTTTTATACTTAGATAAATAGTCTTGAATGCATGAAAAATCATTTGGATTCAAAGAAAGCAACTAATTCTCAAGATGATGACCCCAAATTTCATTGTGTTTACCAAACACAGATTCCAACTTTTCCCAAGCTTTATCAGGTTCATCAATTCCAGATATGTGGAATCGCAAATCAGTAGAGATTGACATCCTAATCAATCCACGAGATTCATCACATATATTTTCCCATTTAATTTTATTATCATCATTAGTGGGTTCTGTTTCTTTCCTTGAGGTTATCCTGAAAAGTCCCTTACTTCGTAGAACATCCTCCATATGATATTTCCATGAGAAATAGTTAGAACTTGTAAGTATAATATTACAAGGAACGACCATATTGTAAAATAATGACTAAAAAAATAGAAACTAACTATCTGGTCGCAAAGAGCTCGAAAAAATATGCGGTTAAAAAAAAACGGCAATGAAAACTGATTCTGGATGATGAAGTTATGCTTGATCAAAAAAAATGTTGAAGATGTCCCCAATAGTGACGTGGCAGATATTAACTTGACCAACTAAAAATAAGAACCCCCATCTTCCCAAGATTAACCTTTGACAATCACTTTACAATAAAGTTGCTTTGAAGTGAATCACTTTTGTAGAATAAGTGAGGTTCAATTTTACAATAATGTTACTTTTAAATAGTGCGACAATAAATTAAAAGACTTAAGCGACTCACTTTTTATTTTATTTTATTTATGTGAGATGCACTTTTACAATAAAATAACTTGAAAATAGAAATTGCATGCACTACAAAGTAGCTTAATAAGACTTGAACTCGAGACCTATTAAGGAATAAAGCAACTTTGGACCAAGTGAGCTAAGTTTAAAAGGTGCGTAAAAGAATGGAAAGAGGTAGGGTTTTTTTTTTTGAACTCTTCTCTCTCGTTCTCCGTGCTTGCCTTTTTTTCTTCTTCTGCAAATCACAAAAAAAAAACGAAAAACAAAAACAAAAAAACTTTTTCCACACAATGGGGTTAGATCTTGGTTAGATTACCCGAAAAGTCTACATTTTCAAGTTTTCTCGCTGTTTTTGATTTGCCGTGATCGCACAAGGTGCACAGCAAAGAGGATACGTAGCCGAGAAGACAAGAAAAAAAACTTCCCCTTACTGTTTCTGATTCGCCGCGATCGCGCAAGGTGCACGACAAAGAGCATACGCAGTTAAGGAAGGCAATAGTCCGAGACTAGAACAAAAAAGATCTAGTAAAAAAAACTGATAAGATATGAGATATTTAAAAAAAAGAAATCCATCACTATAACATTATACCTTCAAATTTGCCAAAATGGGTGTTTCTGGAATAAACAAAAACGGTTTTCGATGAAACAAAGACTATTTCCCAATGGAAACGGTGATTGGGGCGCAATGGAATAACTCCCATAGGCCAAAAATGCATAGAAAATCCATAACCAGAAACCCTTTGAAAGTTTCGGCAACACGGGTTTCAGATCTTGATCAAAACCGAAAGTGACTCTTCATAAAAGCTCTGATACCATGTTCGGGTACACAGGGTACTTCCAAAAGACTGAACACCTTGAGAAACTTCTTCACACAAATAGATCATAGATCAACACACCAATGTTTGTCACGTGGTTAAAACCCTCGAGAGGGAAACAGTCCATGGCCCCAGCAAAATAGCTACTTGGAGCAATTTATTATGCAAAAGAAAGAAAGTTACATGAGCTTCTCATAATCGATCAACTAGCCAAGGACCCTCTATTCTCTTTAAATAGAGATCATAGACAAATCAGGTTTTAAGCCTAGGATCAATGGTAGGTATGATCTAAGATAAGTTGAACCGTCGGATCACTCTATGTCTAGAACATATCGTGACCGTCGGATTAGAATATTTACAAATGCATACTAATGCATACTAAAGAAACAAACTTTTACCTAACGGATATATTACACAAGTTGATCTTAACTAACTCCTAAGTGTTTAAATATCCTAACATTTCTATCTCAAAGAATAGTTGCATATTCAGTAGACGAAGAATAAATTAGCAACATAATTCAAATATGAGATGATAGAAAGATTGATCCACTTCTACATAACGCCGGTCAAAGAATTTTGGTTGGAGATTTGATGTAAAAAGTGAGCAATACAAGATAATCAGTTGATTATTTTTTGGTAATAGTTCAAAGCCATTGAAGATAATTTTTTAAATCACATCCTAAACTAGATGTGGTCCACTGAGTAAGTGAAATAATCTTGGAAGGATTAATGTAAATGCTTGTTAACCCAATAATCAAGCTCATGAAAACTAATAATCAAGCTCAAGCACTAGATATGTATGACAAGTTTTCCCAAAGGATGATTTCTTTAGTTATACCTGGATATCAGACAATAGTAAGTATCCCACTGCTTGTTCAATATTTTGGAAATTCCTCTTCATACCTCAGGATTTACATGCATCTTCAACATAGAATTGATTGGTAGGTCTGATAATTTATAGTTAGGGACGTCATCTTTTCCAATAAATATGCATAAAGCTTGAGCAAGTCCTTCTAGACCTAGTGTAGCATAGTTGCAAAAACATAAACACGTATCCTTAGTTAAAACATTCTTTGGATTTGTGCTCAATAAATCCCACATAAACAATATAATTTTTTCTGAAGACTATTTTTTTACCATTGGCTTTTAACAAGTGCAAGAAGAATCAAATAAAAGCTTGGTTTCAAAATCCTGCTTGAGATGTTGTTAACTAGGAAAAAACATATGTCCTAAAAAATGTCATGAAAAGTTTAGTTGTCTAGACTTCCTTCAATCAATAGTACATATGTACTTTGAAGTTAATGAATTCAACATTATTTCTAATAAAAAACATGGATACCATTTGATTTATCGTGGATGTTGTATGTTGATATAAGGTAATAGATATAAGAAGTAAATTGGAAGTAACAACAAACACTTTCATTGAGAGGATTGCAAAAGTTTTGAAATCACCTTTTCTATAACTCTTGCTAGAATGAGATCATGCATGCTTTAATTCTCTTTCAAGGAAAGTGCATCATGGGCTTACTGCAAAAACAGGAAAAAGAGATAATTAATGACCTTACTTGTAGAATTTTTGGCAAAATGAAACATGCCATCAAGTGAATACTTGTTAAAACAGGTTGAGTAGCTGTTGGTAGTTGAGGCAAAGTAAAGTGGCCTTGAGGACAATCCATTTTGCAGGCCTGATGATCATCAATTTTGGTTGATGACAAATTTATAGGAATGGTGGTCTCTACAAAATTGAAGGAAACAAACCTAAAGGTGAATTCAATGACAAAAACAACGAAAAAAACCCATGAATAAAAGAAAAACACAATATATAATAAAGAAAAAAAATAGAAGGAAACAAACCTGAATGTCTAAACATTGTTTCCATTCTGTAGGTAGTGGAGACTCAACGTGAAGCTCAATACCAATACTTGTCAGTTTCAATTTCTGTCCACCGACACCAATCCCATCCCCATGTTAAAACATATCTGAGTAGTTGTTGGCAGTTGAGGAAAACTAAAGTGGCCTTGAGGACAATTCATTTTGCAGGCCTAATGATCATCAATCACTGTTGATGACAAATTTATAGGAATGGAGGTATCTACAAACATGAAGAAAACAAACATGAACATGAATTCAATGACACCAACAACCAAAAAACCATAAATAAAAGAACACAATATGTAATTAAGAAGAAAAAAGGAAATAAAACTGAAGGTCTAAACATTGCTGCCATTCTGGAGGCACTGGAGACTCAATGTGAAGCTCAGTATCTATACTCATACATATCTCCATATATTTATATGTACATATAGATATAAGCATATTCTTATAAATATACAGATATATAAGACTAATTTCATAAATATATAGATATATACCAATATTTTTATATGTACTATTATATATTCCATATCCAGATGCATCTTATTCAAAAAGAAATCTAAAAACTAGAATACGTATTCTCATCCATATCCTATTTGTGTTCTGGTAATCCATCTCAAAACCTACATAAGTCCCATATGGTAAACAAGTAATATCTGACATAAAAGGAAAATATCACTGATTCATAGATCAGGGACATGAGAATTAGATGTGCCATTAAAGGAAAAGATAAAATTATAAAGTAAGGTTCCTATGCTTTTGAAGAAAACCAAACAAGGATAAAAATGAAAGCCAAATAACAAAAACCATAAAAACCAAGCATGCAATATGCCATGTACATGTCTCGAAAGTACTTGATGTTGAAGTTTAAGGGTTATAGGAGTTTTTAATTTAAGTAGTAAACTTTAATGCATGAACATATAAAATCTGATTCAGAACAGTACCGCTCTAATAAACTTTGAACTCTAATAAACAAACATAATTTTCATCTCTTTCAACTTAATTCTCCATTAGTCACTACATTAAATTTAGTCCTCGAGAATAATCAAATGACATGTATAGTAACATCATGATAAAATAATGTACAATAGATATCAACAGTAAAGAATCATAACCAATATTTGAATCAAACTTATACTTAGATATTTCAGATTTGCTCTTGTCACTGAAGGGACAAGTCAATCTAGGCAAACAATTTACGTACCTTGAGAGAGAGCCTACAAGGGTTAAACTAGAAGCATACTGACCCAGAATTATTAGTCAACATGCATAGTCATACCCAATACAGTCATGCTGAAAAATGACACACAGTCATGTTGGGTAAGGATAAAGTCACATAGTGGAGAGACACATAGTTATACTTTGCACAGTCATGCTTGAAAAACCACAATCCACCCATAAAGTGAAAATCACTGTCACGTTGGCACGACCCCACAGTCCACATAAGAAAATAGGCTCACAACCAAGTTGGGGAAGGACCCACAGTCCACCCAAGAAAATATATCACGGTCATGCTGGAGAACGACCCACAATCCACCAAGAAAACAGATCATGCTGGGGAAGGACCCATAGTCCACAGAAAACAGATCACGATTGTTAGAGAAATAATATACCTTAGTACCATGGGGATCTACCTAGGAGACATAATCATTTGCCTTGTGCTTATGTTCTATGGTCTAACTTAGGTTATACTCATCAATATTGGCCAAATAGGTGATTCTGGCTCATTAATTAACAGTTGAGGCACTCTACTTTGATCATTCTATCATTCAGGCGCCTGCATTAATTGCAAACCACTTCCAGCTTTGACTAGGGGTACTAGTGTGTGAATGTGGCTATTTTTTGGTCTTCTTGGGCATTTATTGGCTTTGACTAGGAGCGCTAGTGTGTGAATGTGGCTATTTTGTGGTCTTCTTGGGCATTTATTTGGCTCCTCGAGACTTTCCCACTCACCCATGCGCTCTCGCATACTTTCCTTCCCTCATTAATGACCCATGCATGCTTCTTACCTATTCACAAATGCTCATACATGTTCACACATGTATTCGTGACTCTTTGGTTAGGTTTGGGAGCATATTGGTCAACCTAAGGGGGTTTAGAGGTCAAATCCTAGCGCGACACTTGTATGCATTCACATGGGCTCCAAGGGCTCACAAATTTTCTCTAATGTATTATAAATATGTACCATACACATCTACAAGATGTACTATAATAATATGATCAATTATTAGCACCATTCACATGTGCTATTCCAACTATTTTCAGTCTCTTTTGTTGTTCTTTTACATATTTTGTCAAATAATTTGAGTGTGAATATTTATCTAGATCCTAGATCTCACTGAGAATAAATTATCACATGGTATCAGAGCTATTTGGAGCTGCAAACAAATCTACATAGGTTTGAGTTGTTGTTTAGGGCATATTTCAAGAAAATCTGAGTGTTTGAATTGCGAGTTTTACAGTTTTTTTTGTCACAGGTTAGGTAAGTAGGATGGATAAAAATAAGCTATTTCTTACACCAATCAACTATTTTGAATGGAAGTTCTAAATGGTGATCCGTTTGAGGTCGAAAGGCCTGTATCGAGTCACCATGGGGATTGAAGCCAAGCCCAACTCTACAGTAGAGAAAGCTAAGTACTTCAATCGAATTGATGAAGCCTCCAGAAAACTTTGCCTCAAAATTACAAGGGATATCCTATTTCATGTTGAAATTCTTGGCACACCCAATGAATTTTGTCTCAAGATTGAGTCACTATTTGGGAAGACTGATGAAATGAGAGGTCATTAGCTTGATATGAGCTAATCTCCCTGAGACCAGCTCACTATGAGACCATTGAATACTTCTTTACCAAGTTAAAAGTGCTGGTACTCCAGCTAAAATAGTGTGGCATATAGAATAAATATGATCAACTTATCTTGTCCATCTTTTATAATCTAGGGCTTGAGTATTATGTGTATGTTTTGACATTTCACTCAAGCAAACTTACAACTAGAAATTGGAGGATGCCTGTGCTAGAAGACTTCATGGAGACTTTGAATCAGGATGAGGACAAGATCATACAAATGGGCACCATCAAATCCACCAAATAACAATCCCTTTCTGCTAGTTTATCAAATCAAACCAAAAGTAAGAAGAAATATTTGAAGCAAAAAGAGAAAGAGAAGAAGCAATCAAGTTTAGAAAGCTCCAATTCTACTGATGGGAGTTCAAGATCTAGGAGGAGAAACAAGAAATAGAGACCCATATGTGGTTATTGAATATGTTCACATCTTGAAATATCTTTCTTCAAAAATAATATGGACATCATGACCAAACTCCTTGTGGAGAACCATATTGATCTTCCAGATTTTGCAAGAGGATGGGAGCACAAGCAAGGAAGTGGTAAGCATGAGCATGCATTGAGTGCATGGGTAAAACCCATTTCTGATATCTCTGCTTCTTATGGATTGGTTTATTATTTACCTTTTGGTATATCAGAATCTGAAACCTGCATCCCTTCCTTGGAAGAAACCCCAATCAGTTTTCCAAAGCTTCCTCCCAAAACTAGTCATTTTTTGCTAGTTTCTGATGAGTCTTCTGAAAGATCTTTCCCAATCCAATCGGATATTTTCCATTATGATTGTGAATTTGATATACATACTATTACAGTCATTGAATCATTTCTCCAACCATTTCATGACCAAAATACCCGACAACCCTCAAGTTTACTAGTTGGAAAATCTCAAAATTGCCTAGTTTCCAATACTATGTCGCTTGTATATGTTGCTTTTATGTCTTGTATGTATTTCATTGGTTGGAAAGACATATAATTTTATTTCATGGGACTTCTGTTCCATATGTATGGAATTTATTTTACCACCCATGGTTCAAATCTCAAGTCTTCAGACCCTCCAGGTTCGCTCAATTGCAATTGTGATCTAGTTGCTCACTCTTCTCTCTCTATGGACCCATTCACTCATGGAGACACCATACCTATGATATTTTATGCTGTATATGACATATATTATTATATTTCAGAACCTCATTAGATTTGTTACAGAGTTATGAAGGTGATTCATCAAATTGGGAAGAAGATTCATGGTTTTATTCATGATATGGTAGCTACACACGAGGCATATTTTGTTGAATCTTTTGATGTTATTTGGGAAAGATTTTGCATAGATATATTTTCCATGGTTGATTATGATATTATATTAGAGTATGCTTACATAAAAATACATTCTTATGATTCCCCTCCATCATCAAATGGCCTCTCCACATGTTCTTTGTTTACGACACTTTGATGTATTGCTGCATGATCTTGGCATCTGCAACAACTTCACCAAGTCCATAACCAAGAAGTTATTCTTTCAACCCATTCAATTAAAAAAGAGGACCAGTTGAAGACCTTTTTTTTTCATCTCTGTCTTGTCCATTATTGAGGGGAGGTTTTGTCCCATGAGGTTTTCCTCCTTACCTCGGTTACGTGGATTAATAAAAATTTTGTTGTAAAAGGTGACTTGTGCCTTAGTTTCCAAGGCCTTAATAAATCATTTTGGTATAAGCTATACTAAACTAGGTTTAATGGGGGGTGTTAGAGAAATAATCTACCTTAGTACCATGGTAATCTACCCAGGAGACATAATCATTTTCCTTGTGCTTATGTTCTATGGTCTAACTTAGGTTATACTGATCACTACTGGTCAAATAAGAGATTTTGGCTCATTAATTGACAGTCGAGGCACTCTAATTTTATCATTTTTTCATCTAGGAATCTGCATTAATTGAAAACCACTTCCATATTTGACTAGGGGTGCTAGTGTGTGAATGTGGCTGTTTTGTGGTCTTCTTGGGCATTTATTTGGCTCCTAGAGACTCTCCCACTCACCCATCCTCTCTCCCATGCTTTCCTTCCCTCATTAATGACCCAAGAATGCTTCTTACATGTTCACACATAGATTCATGACTATTTGTTTAGGTTTGGGATCCTATTGGTCAACCTAAGGGGGTTAAGGGGTCAAATCCTAGCCTGCCACTTGAATGCATTCACATGGGCTCCAAGGGCTCACAAATTTTCCCTAATGTATTACAAATATGTACCATACACATCTACAATATGTACTGTAATAATATGATCAGTTATTAGCACCATTCACATGTACTATTCCAGCTATTTTTAGTCTCTTTTGTTGTTCTCTTGCATATTTTGTCATATTTTGACTGTGAATATTGCTCTAGCTCCTAGATCTCATTGAGAAGCAATTATCACAATGATCATGCCGGTGAAGGACCCATAGTCCACCAAGAAAAAAATCATGGTAACGCTAGTGAAGGGCCCACAGTCCACCCACAAAAACAAATCATAGTCATGTTAGAGAAGGACCCACAGTCCACTAATAAAATAGATCACGGTCACTCTAGGGAAGGAACCGCATTCCACTCAAGTAAACAGATCATGATAATGCTAGTGAAGGTCCCATAGTCCACTAAGAAATACATCACGATCACGTTGGTGAAGGACCCACAATCTACCAAGAAACAGACTCATGGTTACGTTGTGGAAGAAATCACTGTCACACTAGGGAAGGAACCACAATCCAATATACTCATGATCATGTTGGTGCAAGGTGACCATGTGGAAGGTGTAACAAGGAAAGCCCAGTCATGTGGGAAAAGTAAACCATGTGGGTGGTGCAACAAGAGATCACATGGAGCAGTAGAAAATATCACACAGAGGGAGAGAGCTCAGTCATGTTGGAGCAATATACCACTAATTGGATACATCTCTCATGTTAAATTAAAAATTTAATTTATAATCTAGATACTCCTTAAGATACGGTATCAAAAAATTAATAAACATAACCCATGGTCCAAAGATTAAAATAAAATAACTTAGGGTAGTATCAAAGGTCCAAAAGTAAAATCAAGATAAAAGGGGTCCAAAGGCTTTATTAATAAAACCATAAAGTATTTTATTAATAAAACCATTAAATATGACTTAGGATAGAACCCATAAGGTAAGAGATAAAAAGGTGAAAACTCAATAAGAGTTCTAGGAACAAGTAAGATAAAGGATCCTGAGTCAACCAAGGGGGCCATAACAAAACAAAACACAAACCCACAAGTTCAAGGTGAACTATATAAGGTGGACAAGAAACTCCTTTATAGGACCAACAAGACCAATAATACTTTCTCTCTCTCAAGGTACATTGTTTTATATATTTTTGCCATCATGGTATAAGAGTCATTAGTTATAGAAAGTAGAACCAAATAAAGAACTTATACAAGGACGAGTTCAATGAAATCCATAAAAAGTAGTTAGCTTGGTTTATGTCATCCAAGTTAAAATAATGCTTCCAATACCGCACATAGGCCTGTTGCCACCTTTCACACACATGGGGGTTAAGCGCAACAGAAATCTTCAAGCTGCTAGGTGTGTCCTTGGGGGAAAGTCTCGAGTCAAGTACTGTCACTTGATCTTGAATCCTCCATTTAGGCCAAACTCCTAGCGAAGACAAGGGGGAGTGGTCTGTAGAAGGAGCAGGCCGACATAAGTCGACTTGGACGAAGACCGACTTAACCAGCCGACTAAGTCGATGGGCCGACTAGTCGATAAGCCGACTAAGTCAGTCGGCCGACTAAACAGATTGATTAGTCGACTTAACTAACAGTCGTGTCGGTTCACCGAACCAACAGGTAGTTATTTTTTGTAACTGTTTGTAATTGGTATATATTAGGCTGTTGAGCCAAGCAAGAACTCAGTTCAGTTCTGTGCCTTGTATGAACTCATTATAATAATATAATCTATTTTCCTATCTGTTCTTGTCTCTTGTATCTGATTTATAGTTATGTTTTAGTATGTATTATTGGTAACATTATGTGATCTGTGAGATTACAACATTGGTTCCGTTGCCGGTAGTACATGTCTAAGATATATGCTCACATATGATACTAGAGCAGGAGATCAAGGACTGGTGGGACCGTAAAATTGCGAACTACTTGCAAAATTAAACAAGACGAAACAGATTAACAGTCGCTGAAGCCAAGGCAAGATTTTTCACCGAGACGCATGAGAAGTTTGTCGAATCAGTGCCACAACTATTGAAGCAGCTTCTGGATGAGAAGACCAGACGCAAATAAAGAATAGCAGCTGCTAGATAAACTATTCTGAGGAGGACGAACAAATCTGTCAGAGTGGTTTGAGAAAATCGTCGACGACTTCTATGAGGAGCAAGCGGTCAAAGAAAGGACATCAGTGGAAACTGTAAAAGCAAAATTCTACACAGATTTCACCGAACAATTCTTATGCACCTTGCCGACTTTGCTGTTCAAATTTTTGATAGAGAACGGAGCAGGCCACATCGTCGAACCTAGACCACCACTGTGCGAACAGCCACCAAATACCAACTGGGCGGAAAAGAAGAGGAAGTGGGAGAAGTTTATTGCAGAAAGGGAGTGGGAATACTTCATGAGCAAGTGAGCCGAACCATCCAAGCTTTCTAAAAGCGTCGGGCAGGCTATGGGGGGGTAGCTGGTCTTGTGTCGGAGGTAGAGTATAGTGGATCCTAGTTGGCCGAAAGAAGATAGCTGTCACCAGTAATGAAAAGTCGACCGTAGAAGACTTCAAGAAAATAGTACTGTACAGGAGTATGTCGGACATTCAAAAACAAGAAAGGGATGAGAGACAGTAGAGAAGGGAAGCAAGACGCGAAAGAGCCGACGGGCTGCGCCGAGAACAAAACCCTAGGGAGACCGACCGTGAAGAGAATCCACTAGAGTCGGGTCATGACCGACAGGAAGAGGGCATAGAGAAAAAGGTGTCCCCTATGGAGGAAGAAGTGTGGATAGAGCAGCCAAAAGCTCTCCAATTAAGATCTCCTGACGACGGAATAACCCTTTCCCTGGCAAATCCGCGTACCAGAATACAAACTATTATTGAAGAAGACCTCCGAATACGAGCTGGCGACATCACTATCTGGAGCCGACTGGGTGACGAACCATACCTGGGATGACATCTTGTCATACGTCGACCGGTCGAAGGGAACTAGGTGACCTTTCAAACAGAACCATCCTTTCGGAGTATCCACTTGCTCTTACTGACACAGGAAGGAGCACCCCCCTCGCCACATACAACTTTAGAAGAAAGCAATGAATCAGACCTGTGTACACAACAGTCCAGTGGATCATCGACAATAGAAATCCACAACAACCCACTGTACGTCGAAGTCGAATCGACCATCGATGGAGGCACCAGTTTCGTCGACCAAAATTCCACAGGCCCGACCACATCAACAACCCCACCACTTTAACCACCACCCACGCCTCCGACCCCGCCAACTTCCGAGAGCAGTGAAAGTGACTCAGACATGGGTCACAGAATAGCTCACATTCCTCTCTACGAGGGGGATGAAGACCCCAGACGACATTGGTTCGTCTGCGAGTCCATCTGGGATGCAAACCAGGTGACGGATAAAGACAGACAGATGGCTCAGTTCGCCGGAGCCTTACGGAAAAAGGGCCTTGACCTGGTACATGACCTTTTTAGAAAGGCAACCCAGAGCATCGAAAGATGAGATTAAAGCACAGTTCTTATCCTTTTTCAAGACCCCAGACGCTAAGCACCTGGCCGCCAAAAAGCTCAAGACAACGCAGCAAAATCCAGGGGAGACTGTCCGTGATTATGACAAACGCTGGAAGGACCTACTGAGTCAATTAGATTATGTTATTGACAAGAAATTACTAATTCAATGGTTCCTTGCAGGCTTATCACAAAAAGTTTGCCAACACATCAGTCTGGAAACATTCAAGACATATGAAGATGCGCTGACTAAAGCTCTGCAGGTGGAAATGGATGAAGATATACTTGCCTATCCAACGGACCACAGGATAGAAGAACAACTGGAAAGTGTGCAGAAGTCCTTGAAAGAACTGTCCCTAAAAAATCAAGAAATCTGGTGTACTAAATGTTCGATGGTCGGACACTCGAAAGATAATTGTCGACAGGAATACAGCCGACAAGACGTCCGATTTGTGCAAACTAAAGTATTTTGTGACATTTGCCAGGAGACCGGGGATCACTCTACGAAAGAATGTGCGTTTAACATGAAGAACGCAAAAGCTTCCTGGTGCGCCATCTGTGAGACAAAAAGTCACAATACGGCCGACTGTCAACTGAACCTGAAAAACAGACAAAACTATCAGGCGGTCTACCAGACGAATGCAGTGGCGTAGAGCAATTACAAAAATAATACTAATGACCAGAACGGGCAACGATACAAAGGTCGACGATATGAGCGCCGGTATGACAATCGACGACAAGGGTTTGGAGGAAGAGGTCGATTCGTAGGGAATCGCGACATACGAACTCGTCGACCAACCCAATGCTTCATTTGCTATAAAGAAGGACACCGATGCGTAGACTGTTCGTATAAGGACAGAATTGACCTTAAATTCTGTACGCATTGTGGAGTAGGCGATCACTCTCTGGAGGATTTTCCTACCATGTTAGAAAAAATCAATAATAAGAAAAATGTTAATGTCTTGTCTTGTGTACAAAAGCATGATATATTAACTACTAAAAATCTGCATATTGTCACTCGCCAAGGCACCAAAACAGGGCCTGATAACCCCCAAATTAGTAAAATTAAAAACACAAATGGTTATCCAGATCCTCTGAAGGAAAAACAAACTTATCAAGAAGCCACACACATATTTCAAAACATTGCACAGCAAGAAGACATTCTTACCAGTCGACTTAGCACGACACAACAATTAAGTCATCTCATCCAAACCAACAAGTCTGTAGCCCAGTTCATTGATTTATTACATGAAATAAAAAGCACTAACTCGGGAAAACAAACTAGGAACATTTGCAGCCTAAATCAAAAGGACAAAAACGATGTCGACCCACTTGTCGACCTAGAAATCGAAGGTTATCACGTCCGACAAGTGGTGCTTGATTTTGGGTCTCAGGTAAATATCATGACCAGGGATACATGGGAAAAGATGGGCCGACCTAGACTCTATGAGTCAGGGATTTACCTAAAACTCGCTGACCAAGGCCTCATTGAACCCATTGGGGTTTGGAAAGATGTTGACACAACCATCAAAGGAATATCGACTAAGGTTGATTTCGAAATTATTGACCCAAAGGAAGGATCTAGCTCCTTCCCAGCCCTTGTCGGTCAACCTTGGGGTCGAAAGATGAAAGCATCTATATCCTTAGATAAAGAACGCATCAAACTAAAAGGAAATGGCCAAAAAGTCATTGTCCCCATTAATCCATCACAGGGACAACCTTGGGTAGAACCGATAGATGAGGAAGTTGATGTCAGACAGCTTTACCAGATCCATAATAATACGGACTATACCGAACCAAACATTTATAGGGAGCTTCACTTAGGTAACCAAGACTCCATTGGCTATAATTCAGATGCTGAATTATATGATTGGGAAATGGAAAATTATGAAACACAAGCAAGAGGGTGCTGGACTATACAAAAAGTACAGAAAAACCCACCCGACAGTGCTTCACTATATCAATTATCACCAAAGTCTTTGAAAATAAAATCAGGGACCGACCTACATTACAACCGACCAACTTACATAATACCCAACTGCCCAGGTATAAGGAAAGAGAATCCCCAATAATGCATCTTGAACAAGTCTCTAAAAATATTGGAGAACATGGCAGACTTCAAAGCTTAGTGGAAACATTTACAGGTCAAGCAGCTAGATGGTGGAACACCCATCAGACAAAATTGCAGACCTGGACAACTGCTTCAACTTTCTTTGTCGAACGATTTGGTGGGAAAAAGTTAACACAGGAGGCTCAAATCCCTATCTTTGTCCAAGGCCAAAACCCAGAAGACCACATTAGGACTTGTGAAAGCGAGTGGAGAAGGCTTGGATACAAAGATGAGCGAGCCTGGCCACATTTGTTCCCTACAACCCTAGCCGACTTACCCAATAAATGGTATAAGCTGGAGGAAACTAGAGGAGAAACCTTCTTTTGGCAGGAATTGAGAAACAACTTTATCAAGGACTTTCAGTTCATACCCCAGAATGAAACACTTGCTGAGTCAGCCCAACAAATCAAACACTTTCTCCAGCCGACCATAAATCAACCCTCCTAGACCCACCGACAGGTCAAAGACTGTAACAGTATAAAAACTGCATAGTCGACCCGATTGCAATTAGAAAATGAACATACCACAGGCAAGAGCTTTAGATGGAAACCCGACCACATCGAAACAACCAAACCAATCTACTCAATCCTGAAAGTCGAGACCACCGACAAACCCGACCTTGACAGAATGACTGCAGCTGACTTTCCGACTACATTCTCACAGTTTCAAGAAGGAAGTCGGCCGATCAATGAAGCTAAAGCACCAGAGTGTCTGGGTGCCAAAGTGAAAACTAAGGAGGTCAACATTTCAAACGACGACCGTCCAAAAATAGCTAAGATTGGAGACTACTGGAATGAACGCCAAACCACCGAAATCATCAACTTACTGAAAGAATTCCAAGATGTCTTTGCAAGGGATTACAAAGACTTAAAAGGGTTAGTACAATAAATGGGAGAAATGAAAATAGATACTAAACCTGATGTCCGACCTGTCAAGAAACGACCTTACAAACTAGCTCATAAGTATAAGGAGATAGTTAAAAAGGAAATAGACAACATGTTAGCAGCAGGGATCATTTACCCCATCGACCAGTCGGAGTGGGCAAGCCCCATGGTCGTTCAGCCTAAGAAACATGACCCGACCAGGTTACGAATTTGTGTTGACTTTAGGGAGCTCAACAAGGTCACACTTACAGATCCATTCCCCACCCCCTATGCTGATGAAATCCTGAACGAAGTTGCAGGTCATGAATGTTATTCATTTACAGATGGATTTTCAGGATATAATCAGGTACCCATAGCAAAAGAGGATCAAGAGAAAACAACATTTGTATGTGAATTTGGGTCCTTTGCCTACAGGGTTATGCCTTTTGGGTTGAATAATGCACCTACAATATTCTCACGAATTGTTGTCAAAACCTTCCAAGAGTATATCTATAAGACCATGGCAGTATACTTCGATGACTGGACCATATATTCCACCCTAAAAGATCACTGCACATGGCTCCGACTTATGCTGGAGAGATGTCGACAGATGCAACTCTCCCTAAATATTAAGAAGTGTACTTTTATGACTCCCATAGGCATTCTCTTAGGGAATATTGTCTGCAGAGATGGTATAAAGGTCGACTTTGCCAAAATAAAAATCATCCTCGACCTAAAACCCCCAATAAACCCTAAACAGGTCCAGGTGTTATTGGGCCACAAAGGATTCTATAGGAAATTGATCAGACACTATTCAGATATGACTTACCCTCTGGAGGAACTGCTCAAAGATGACCAGAAGTTTATATGGACGGAGGAATGCCAAATATCCTTCGACAAATTGAAAATAAAACTGGTCGAAGCTCCCATACTTAAATTTCCAAACTGGTCGACTAAATTTCATGTGCATATTGATGCATTAGGCATTGCAATTGGAGCCATCCTTACTCAACTAGGGGATGATGGGATGGATTACCCTATCGTATACAACAGTCAAAAATTAAATAAAGATGAATGGAACTACTCAACCACTGAACGAGAAGCCCTAGGTATGGTCTTTGCTCTCCAAAAGTATCGACATTACCTATTGGCCAACCCTTTCATATTTTATACCGACCATCAAGCTTTGAAGTACCTTGTTAATAAACCCCTTCATCATGGAAGAATCTGTCGATGGTTACTCCTGTTTCAATAATTTGAGTTTGAAGTAGTGGTCCGACCAGGAAAGCTAAATGTCGGACCCGACCACCTATCTTGTATCGACACAGGGTAGGAACCGATCGGAGCCGACGACGACTTACCGGATGCACATCTATTTCGCATAGAAGCAGTACCCAAAGAACTAGAAGACATAGCTCAGTTCTTGGAGACAGGTCAGGCACCCGAAGGTCTAAACACCAAGAAAAAACAAATATTAGCTATGAAGGCTGCACCCTATAGCCTCATCAATGGATTTTTGTACAAAATGGGGTTATACTACATTCTAAGACGTTGTGTACTTGACCATGAGAGAGAACAAATCATGCATGAAGCACATTATGGACCTGCAGGAGGACATTTTCAAGTGGATACAACTGCAATAAAAATCCAACAGTTGGGCTTATGGTGGCCGACCATCCACAAAGATTGCAAAAACTTTGTTAGTCGATGTGATAGATGTCAACGACTTGGTCGACCTCTGCCGAGTATAGAAATGCCCTTGATATCTGTAAAACCTAGTCTCACCTTCGAAATTTGGGCTATAGACTTCATAGGACCGTTTCCTATCCCAGCCAAACGATCAGGTGCAAGATATATTACCACGGCAGTGGAGTATGTCACCAAATGGGCAGAAGCTGAACCCGTCGATACATGTTCAAGTGAGGTAGCTGCTAAGTTTATCTACGAAAACATTATCACTATATTTGGATGCCCACTCACATTGATTAGCGACCAAGGATCACATTTTATCAACAAAACCATCACAAATTTGACCGACCAGTTTCACATCGACCACCGACGAAGCACTGCATATCACCCTCAGTCGAATGGTGCAATTGAAGCTTTTAACAAAACATTGACAAAAGGGTTAACAAAAATATGCAACACCGACAAAGACGACTGGGATGAGAAAATCCCTGCGGTTCTCTGGGCATATAGGATAACATATAAGCGGTCGACCGATCAAACACCCTTTCGACTAGTCTACGGGCAGGAAGCCGTCGTCCCCCTACATTTTCGACATCAGACACCTATTATTGCACAAATACTGCATGTCGATGTCGAACAGGAAAGAAAGGACCAACTATTTAAACTCAGCAAGCTAGAAGAACATAGAATCATGGCTATTTAGCATCAGGAAATTCACAAAGCACAACAGAAAGCCTGGCACGACCGTAACATCAAAAACAAAAACCTTTCGGTCAGCGACCTTGCTTTACTGTATAATAGTCGAGTCAAAGGAAAACCCAAGAAATTACACACCGAATGGATGGGACCTTATGTTGTCGACGAAATACATCCCAATGGTTCTGTCCGACTAAAAACGTTACAGGGCCTAGTATTCTGGAAGCTCGTTAATGGAGCCTGACTCAAACGCTACAAAAACTGGAAAAAAAAATAAAAATAAAATCAAATAATGACCTTAACCGTCAACCAAAACCTATAAAAAAGACAGAAAAATTCCAAAACAAAATAGTACATCCGATAACCAACCATGACAGCAACTCACTACCTCGACCACCGACATCACCACCATCGACCATCTTCATCGACCAGTCAGGCCGACCGTTTTCACCCATGACACCGACCATCGACTTCGAAAGTCCCATCACGCATTGATGGCCTCGAGCACCGAAACAAATCCTCCATTAAGTCGCATTCGAGTATTGCAGTTGGACTGTCAAGTTCGCCATTAATACACCCATTTCGACACTCAACCCCATCCCCGCCTATAAATCATGGACCGTCAAAGGTTCATTCACCACACCCATTTTCATCCGAGCACCTGCAATCTCAGTCGACCAAAGCACAAGAACCTTGTCAAAACTTCGAACAGTCCGACACAATGGCATCGAAACTAACCAGAGCTGTGGCAAAGTCAAAGGAGTTGCAAGCAGAGGACACCCCCTTGCTCAACCGTCTCAAGAACATTAAAAACGTAAAGGTCCAGGAGGGCCCATTTCAGAAACTATGGCAAGAGATCCAAGAGTGGGCCTATACCGACAATAGAATGACCCCGGTCGCGGAGA
The DNA here is from genome assembly GCA_001517045.1 of Pseudotsuga menziesii. Lineage (NCBI taxonomy): Eukaryota > Viridiplantae > Streptophyta > Pinopsida > Pinales > Pinaceae > Pseudotsuga > Pseudotsuga menziesii. Next base: position 27,922 of record LPNX011032096.1, on the reverse strand, counting down.
AAATTTGGAAGAGCTCCATCCTCCAGTACCCTAACGCACCACTAATGGAAAGCTTCGGTGGGACGAAGGAAGCAACAGTTAAATTCATCATCAGTCGCTACCATAATGGCCGATTCTAGTTCGACCAGCCGATTGATATCACTGGGGATGTTATCTCCAAACTTACGGGTTTGTCCAACCAGGGCAGCCCTGTTCCTATTGGGATCAAGGAAGGGTTAGTCCAAGAGCTTACGGGCTCACCATCGGGTAAGAAATCCAAGGGATTAATGGTCGACCAGATTGCGACACGGACGCCACAAATTGTGGCTAAAATTATAGCAATCACCCTTACCTTGGCAGGTCGAGGCAGCGACCTTAAGCTGGAGATGTTGAAAGCGGTCGACACAATCGTGACCGACGGACGTATCTACCGATGGGGAGATTATGTTGTGGACATGATCAAAACCATTTGTGAACGCTGCCAGGAGATGGGAGGTATGATCAAGTTCCCCTCTCTCATTATCTGGATTGTTATGTATCACATTTGTCCCGAAGGCAGTCCAGTCTTCCGGGAGTCGACCAAGTTCCAAATGCACAGATTTAAGCCCTTTTCACAAAAAGGCACCCTACATGAGCTGGCCCAGGGGAAAGTATTCCTAGAAAAATGGTTCCAGCAACTGAAGGTCCGCACGATGAGGTGGAGGGTGCCCCAGAACATCTGAAGAAACCTCCCTGCTGAGTCTCACATCCAATTGGAACAAGACCATACCTCAGTATGGTATATGCGCGGTCAAGACCCCAAAGCACAGGACCTCGACTACTATCCAACGGTTGAGCAGATTTTCCAAGAGTTGACCAGACAAGCACAGACAAAGATACCCATCCCAGAGGCTACCAAACAGGTCGACTTCTCCATCATTGAGCTGCTTACCGACCAGGAGAAGGAGGAGGACTACGAACTTAATCTATACATCAGCACATTTGTGTCGGAGGATACCCCGACCGTGCCCACTAGTCGAGTGCACATCACTGTCAAACCTCCAACTGCAAAAGTAGTCGACCCCCAGCCAACAGAACAACAAACACAGCAACATACAACTCCTCCGGCGCCAGCAACCGTCGACCCCACCCAGGTACAGACAGGAGAGGTCGAAGGCAACGACCTGGAATATGCTTTATCTAAGAGCATCATCAAGAAGATGGCTAAGGAGATAGTTGTCGCAAGGAAAAATCTCAAAGCCCAAAAATTACAACAAGGTAGGGGTAAGTGCAAGCTTATCCTGTCCGACTCGTCTGATGATGAGGAGGAACTAGCAGCCGCGGCCGTCGACATTGTCGAGGATGCCCATGCCAATAAAGTGTCAGTCGAGGTTCAGTTTCAACGGTATGTGGACGCAGGCGCTCCGGAGGGTCGGCCAAAGAAAGCAAAAATGGGCCCGACACCTGAAAATGTGGTCAACCTTGTGTCGACCCCTCCCCCCCCATCTTCGACCACCATAGTCGAAGAACAAACACAAGTACAGTAGGCCGATAGTCCCCCTGAGGAATATCAACGCGCCATCCCGGAGGCACTCAGAGCCATGGTCGCCCAAGACGCTGAGCTTAAAACTTTCTTCGAGACACTTCTTGGACTGTTTAAGTCGGCCCAGAAAATACAGACAAAATCCCCTCTCTATGCAAGCATAAAGCCTTATGCAACTGTTACGACGACATTCACCCGTGACGAACAGGGTGACGTAATAGGAACATCAAAGTCTGTCACCGAACCAATCGACCAAGACGACCTACCCTCTACACCTTCGGAAGCAGGTATCTCTTCTGACAAAATTTCACCACATACTCCCGTAAACCCTTTGACCCTTGTCCATACCCCCACTCCGTCCCCAACACCACCATCATCACAACCTCATTCCCCACCACCTCCACCGTCGAAATCCCCACCACCAGAATTACAGCCAAACCCATCACAGCCACCGTTATCTTCACAACCAGAAACCGACATCCCCCCTCCTCAAACAGAAAAACCCCCGTCCCCCATACCCCCTCCTCAAAAAGAAACACAACCATCTTCTATACCACCTAACCAACCAGAACAACCTTCGACCTCCAATCCACCAACCACAGACCCAACTTCCACTACTGCAGGTACCTAGGAGAAAGAACAACAACAGAAAAAGAAAGAGCAGCATAGACCATCCGGCCTCCGCATTACCCTAAGGGATGCAAGTTCCTTGGACGACACAGAGGTCGGCCAACTCCTGAAAATAGTGGCCAAAGAGTCCAAGAAAAGGACAGATCGGAAAAATAAAGAGCTGGTCGCCAAAAATGCAGAAGAAGTTGAGTTTCTCGACAGATGCAGAGCTCTAGTCCAGACCGTGGTACCAGGCCCTCTCGAAGTCGACACAGATCGACCACTTGAAAGAGCATATCAGCTCTTCGAGACAATGGTATTGATTGTCCAGACCCGGATGCAAGAGACCAAGGAAGAGCAAAAGGAGGAGACTGTTCGACTGCTCCTGGCCCAACACACTGCATTCTCGGAAGCTTACAAAGTTCTCTAGGCTCATATGGAAGAATCAGTGGTCACCGAGGAAGTATTATGAGACTGGCCTAACCACTACGGGCAAGTCTATCAGCAGACCAGGCAGGCAAGGTAGGGCATTCAGGCTCTGGAGAGTCGAAAGTCGACAGAGGCAGAACTGAGGCAGACCATTGAAGAACAAATTGTGATGGAGACTAACAAACTACATAAGCTCGAACAAGAGGCACATCAGTGGGTTCAACAGGCCCTTCCCAATTTAGAGAGAGTCGACCACATCTGTCCACAGATGAAACGACTCATCACTGCTGTAGAAGAGCAAAACCAACTGTTGGGTCCCAACATGGAAAACATCGTAGAAATGCCCATGTCTGAAAATATGTCGATCCTTTCAAGTCTTACAAACTTAACGATTGATATCCAAAAGGCATTACAGAGTTGGACCGACTTTCAGCATCATCTGGCCATCACAGCCCCAGCTATCGTCGAAGTCTGTGTCCAAAGGAGACCGACCATCCGGCTGCACAGCCCCCAGCATGAGCAAGTCTGACTGCATCCACAAGAGTTCATTTTTTGTACCTCCCTATTTCTTCGGGACGAAGAAATGTTTTGTTCGTGGGGGAGATGTAGAATGAGCAGGCTGACATAAGTCGACTTGGACGAAGACCGACTTAACCAGCTGACTAAGTCGATGGGCCGACTAGTTGATAAGCCGACTAAGTCGGTCGGCCGACTAAACAGATTGATTAGTCGACTTAACTAACAGTTGTGTCGGTTCACCGAATCGACAGGTAGTTATTTTTTGTAACTGTTTGTAACTGGTATATATTAGGCTGTTGAGCCAAGCAAGAACTCAGTTCAGTTCTGTGCCTTGTATGAACTCATTATAATAATATAATCTGTTTTCCTATTTGTTCTTGTCTCTTGTATCTGATTTATAGTTATGTTTTAGTATGTATTATTGGTAGCCTTATGTGATCTGTGAGATTACAACATGGTCCTTAAGAAAGAGTTTAACTAAGGATCTTTATATTTTAGTTGTTAATGAAGAAATTAAGTTGTTTTTAGGAGTTTTTGGTAAATAATTCTGTTGCAATACTGATGCAAAATAGTTTAAACATTCAACAACATATAACATGACTGTATAAAGATTAACATGGAAAAAACTGATAATCAAATGAAAATAAGACTGTTGTGTACTCAAATCAGTGTCAAATGGAGTCAGAATTGTTGTTGAAATGGAAATGTTTTTCAATGTGTCTTGCGACAGAATCATTTACCAAAAACTCCTAAAGACAACTTAATTTCATCATTAACAACTAAAATATAAAGATACTTAGTTGAAATCTTTCTTAGGGACCACCCCCTTGGCTTCGTTAGTATTTTGGCCTAAACGGAGGAGTCAAGACCAAGTGACAGTACTTGACTCGAGACTTGCCCCCAAGGACACACCTAGCAGCTTGAATATTTCTGCTGCGCTTAACCACCAGGTGAGTGAAAGGCAACAACACTTTTTGGCACCGTTTCCAGGGATAAATCTTTTTATTCCTGGGTTATGAATTTCTTCTTTCTTTTTTGTTTTTTTCCTTGTTTGATGAATGATTAGAGTAGATATTTGGTAGTTTGTTTGGTGACTCCACTAACCTTTTTTCCTTTAGACAAAGAAAAGCAAAAAAGAGAAATTTTTGTGAAAGATTTATGATGCATATTTTTCTTTTCACATGGTGACTCCATTGAAGGGATAAAACCCTTGTTTCTCACAAAAATTATTGACATTGATTGTGTTTAGATGAGTTCATACAAACAGTAAAATTTTAAAGCTCATTATTTTGACAGCTTCATGGTTATATAAAATGCTTGCTAATGAGTAAGCAATATGGATGAGGAAAGAGCTCGGATTTCCAGTAAATATCCTTCCATTAACTTCTCAAACATCCTAGGATTCCATAATTATCATAATGGTAAACATATATATGATCATCTACCTATATTTTGGGGAAATAAGCATGTAGAGGTCCGACATGTCATATCTTTCCTTAAAATTCTCACTGAATTCAATGTTTAGTATGAAGATAATATGATTGAAATGTTTGTCAATAATCTACGAGGAAATGCTTGTGAATGGTATCTCAATTGTCTTCCAAATAAAGGTATTACTTCCCTTTCAAGATTCCTTAGAATATTCTTGAGGTAGTGGCATACAAGAGAGACTACAGTGGAAGTTTTAGACAAGTTCCTAGAAGGGTTCCTTTACACTTCTTTTCCCTGGATAGAGTATCATGAGGAAGACCCTAAATTACCCCATCTCATCAGGATAGGAAATGATAGGTATTGGGTTCTACCTCCAAGAGATCACAATGAAGAATAAATCCATGATGATTCCATTGAGTTTGTGCATGAAGAGCCATTAAGTGAAACATTATTGAATACCCTCCTCATGTCACATCAACAAAGAATATTGATGATTGAGAATGATTTCATGATTATTTCAGTGATGATGATCACATTTGTACTCCAGATCTACCTCGATATGAAACCATTACATAATATTATAATGAAACTTATGATGAAATCTCTAATGTGCATGATGGCACTCCTACTTGTTCTCCATATAATGATAATAGTATAGAAGGTTTACTTCCTTGTGACCTTTTTTCCGAAGAAGATGAGTATGAAGATGAGGACAAGTATAGCCTGGATCATGATACAACTGATGAAGGATCCTTTATGTTTGACAAATAGGTTTTTGAGGATTGCTGGACATTCATGGAAAATCCAATCTATGACATGTCTGAGGAGGAAAATAATGAACCATAAACTTTTGATTTTTTTATTGATAATATTGTCTATGACATATCTAATGGAGGGAATTTTGAGTCTCTTCATGGTTCTATTGAATATCATATATATGAAGTTTTTAAAGAAGAGATAATGGATCTTGTGGACTTCGGAAACTTTTATGTGGAAGAGGAGCATGCGATTTATCCATATGGTCAGTCTGAGCCATATATCAATATCAGTAATGAAGACATAGAGAAATAGTGTAGTGAAGAGTCAGGTACAATGAATCAGATTCAACTATCACCTTCACATACAAAGGTTTCTTATGATGTGGATCAATTTGAGGATTATACAACAAGTCATCATTCGATAAGCTTTGATCATTGGTATGATGGTGTAGTCAATCTGCCTCATCATGCCGATTTGTATATCAACCCTATCCAGTCATGGATAGAAGAAGATTTCATGAGAACCTACTAGTTTGGGAAGAAGTTCGATGACCTTCTCCATGATTATAATCTCTCATCCAACCCTCCCACCTTGAAGTCTCATGTAGGTTTGCATTGTTGGTAGAGTTTGTTGGTTGTTGGCCAGTTTCATGGGACTGGGGTTTTTGTCATTGATGTCAAACTTGGGGTTTCCATATGCTTAATGCAGTTCATGGTTATTTTGTGTTCATCATTATTTTGTTTTAAAAACCAGCCAAACTTTAACTTACATTCACCATTTCCAAAGTTTCCAGAGAACTTACCATTTCCAGAGTTTCCAGAGAGTTTACATTCACCATTGCCAGAGTTGCTAGAGCTCTTCACCATTTCCAGAGTTTCTAGAGAGCTCACATTCACCATTGCCAGTATTGCCAGAGCTCTTCACTTGCTAAGATTTTCCAAATGAAAAACACTAATTGCCGAGAAAGAATCCAATTTATTTAACAGAGTTTGAAGATTTTTAGTGCCAATGTTTTTCTTTCATTGGGTGATGGCTGAGGTGCAAATTTGTATTGAACTATCCCAATGTGGAGTGCATGAGTATATTTTATTTGATTCCATAAGTCACGTGCCTCATGAATTGTCTTTTACTATTTTGTTAAAATGTCTCACAATTCTTTTATTTTTATTTTATAAAACGCCCCAACGAATTGGATTGCCTCAACAAATTGTTAATGAAGCATTAACAAATTTACCAATTACAATCAGTGTTTGGTGAATTGGATTGGCTCAACGAATTGTTAATGAATCATTGACAAATCTAGCAATCACAATTAGCGTTTGGTGAATTGGATTTACGGTTAGCAATGATTTTTCACAGAAAATGATTTGGGTTTGTTTGAACAGTTATCATAACCATATTTAAAAAAAAACCTTAAAATAGGCGTGTAGTCTGAAAACAAATGTACACACAGCATTGCAGGGAACGACCAGAGAGGAGAAGGGAGGAACTGTCTAAAGAAATCAAATGAAGCTTCTAGGAGAGATGCAAAGTGGAAAATGAGGGAGTTGAACTGATAAAATTGAAAAAAAAATGGGTGGAGAATGTGCAGTGAAAATGCAGAAGGTTTGTAAAGTTTTTTTTAAAATGGCAAATTGTTGAATTATAAAAATCAATTTATTGGAAGAAATGAATAGTGGAAAATGCAGAGTTAGATAATTGGTGGATTAGATAGATTGAATAGTTAATCTCGAAGTGTATGTGCAGGGAAAAATCACTGTTATGGATTTTAAAATGGTAGTTTGGTAATACAATGAGATTTGCATATTCATATTTAAATGGACAGAGTATTAACAGATTGGTTTTGGTAATGGCAGAGTTTTTGACAGAGTATTAACAGAGTGGTTTGGTGTTGGTAATGGCAGAGTTTTTGACATAGTTGTTTTGACAGGTTTGGTTTTTGATATTGGCAGAGTATTGACAGTTTTAATTGATTCTATAGGGAGGAAGGGAGGTGCTAGGGAGAATGACACTCTCATTGCAAGTTGAATCTTGCATTAATGAAATAGGAGCTGTCTTTCAGTAGGAGCTGAAAACAAAAGGGTTGTTTCCTGAGGTAGTTTCCTCATTTGAGTTGTTGCTCAGATAAAACATGTTGTAACCAAAGTTGCTTGCTTTACATCCATAAGAAGAATATGTTTTTCCGTTCATGGGTTTCCTCATGAATATTTTGTGTCTCTGTTCATTTCATGTGTTTGATGGTTATTGATTATGAGAAAAAATAATTGTTAAGTCTTTAAGTTGCATTAAAGAAGTAAACAGAAAAATTATAAAATTATTGACAACTAATTCACCCCCCCCCTCTCAGTTATCTGACTTGATTAACAATTGGTATTAGAGTTGGTCACTTTAGTATTCAGTTTAATCACTGTAAGTGTGGTATTTTATGATGGATAAGAAGTATTAATTTACAAAACATGGATTACCTCTATTTGATGGACATAATTATGCTTTTTGGAGTATTGGGATGAAATTGTTTTTGCAGACTCAAGGAGTAGATGTTTGGAAAGATGTGCTGAATGAATATAGTTCTCTAGCAAACATTCCAACTAATGCTGTAGGTAAGCAACTTTATGAAAGTAATTCCAAATCCATGTATGCAATACTTGGAGGTTTAGAAGGGTCAGAATTTGTTAAGGTTATGCACTGTGAGTTAGCAAAAGAATTATGGGACAAGCTGAAAAATGTTTATGAAGGAGATACTAAAGTGAAGAATTCTAAGTTACAGTCATATAGGAGTCCATTTGAAAGTTTAAAAATGGAAGAATATGAAGATATAGCAACTTATTTTCTTCGTATTGATGAAGTAGTAAATACCATGAGAGGTCTAGGGGAAAAAGTTAAAGATGTTGATATTGTGAAAAAGGTACTTAGATCTTTACCTGTAAGATTTAATTCAAAAATATCTGCTTTGGAAGAAAGAATTGATATTGCTACTTTAGAAATGGATGAACTACATGGAATACTAACAACATATGAGATGAGGAACTCTGGTGAGGATTCTTTTAGGAAAGAAGCAGCTTTCAAGGAAGCTAAGGAGGACAAGAAGAAAGTTGAAGCAGACACCAACAATCATGAGGATTCATAAGAAGATAAGGAAGAAGCTAGATTTTAAAAAAAATTGAAAAAGGGTATCGAAAAATACAAAGGTAAGCTTCCTCTTAAGTGTTTTGGTTGTGGTAGAATAGGGCATTTTTCCTCTAAGTGTCCCTACAATAAGCATTCTGATGGTGAAGAAGAAAGCAATAGAAAGAGTAAAGAATACAAGAAAAAAGTATAAGAAGAAGTATTTTCAAAGAAACTCATATAAAAAGAAAAGTCTATTTATTAAAGATGATAGTGATTCTTTAGTAACAAATGAAAGTGATGTTAGCTCAGATATAAGACTCTTTATGGTTGTAGAAAATCAGAATGATGAATTTATTGAAGAAGAAGAATGTGAATTTGATTTGGAACCTGAGCTTGTAAGTGCATTGACTGAACTTATAAAAGTAAGAATAGAATGTAAACATTTCAAAGAAGAAATTGAAAATCTTGAAAATGAGCTACATAAATCTTTCAAGTTGATAGAAAGCACTGAAATTGTGATAATTGATTTAAAGCTCAAAATAGAAGAGGCTAGATTAACTGAAGAATCACTAAACAATTTGCTTGTAAAAAAAGATAAGGAAAATTAATATCTAAAATTTGAAGTTGTTTCAGTGAGAAAGAAGGTACACGAAAATAACATGAATGGTAGTTCAAAGATTTTAGAATAGATTATTAGTAATAAAAAACCAACAAATGACAAAACTAGAATTAGTTATAAATCTGAGGTTATTAATGCAAGTACTAGCACAAGTACTGAAAAGCAGGTACATATGTGAAAAATACTAGCAATCAGATGGAATCAGTAAAGCAAAAAGAAAATCAAATTTCAACAGTACACAAAAGAAGTTATGGCAGGTACAAGAACAAGTTTAATGACTATTGTTGCTTTTCTTATAAGTATGGACATAAAGCTGCTTTTTGTAATGCATTCTCAAGAAACATAATTGCACATAACAACCATGACAAAATCTAGATTTGACTATGGAAGAAGGCATGATAGAACCATTCAGAACAATGTGAATAATTCCTATAATAGATTTGATGTCTTAAGTTTTGAGATTGAATGTTATAGGTGCAATAATTTTGGACATGTATAAAAAAATGTCCAATAAACTTTTAGAAATATGATGAGTCTAATTACACCAATATGAAAACTAGATGTTGGAAAAAGAAAAGTGATCATCTACAATCTGAAATATTAACTCTAGCTTTACATGCTGATCATAATGTAAAATGGTGTGTGGATAGTGGATGTTCTAAACATATGACAAGAAGAAAAGATAATTTTGTTACTTTGGATGAAGGAAAAGAAGGTACAGTTACTTTTGGAAATGAACAATCAGCTAGGATAATTGGAAGAGGTACTGTGTGTTTAAATAATAAAAATATCATGGCTGAAAATGTTTTACTAGTTGAGGATATGGAACATAATTTGTTTAGTGTAAGTCAAATTTGTGATAAAGTGCATTATGTGATTTTTGATTCTAAAAATTGTAAAATCAGAGATGTCAAAACAAATTGGTTAGTTGGAATAGCTACATAAACACCAAGCAAGATTTACATACTAGATGAGAAAAAGGAAGATTGTTATCTTGGAAATGAAGATGAAAATTGGTTGTGGCAAAAAAGTCTTGGGCATATTAACTTTGAAAGTCTGACTCAATTAAACAAAAAGGAAGAAATAAGAGATTTACATTTCATAAAGAATCTTACCAATTCTATTTGCAAACAATGTCAACATGGTAAACAAACTAGAGTTAAGTTTAAAACTGGAGCAACCGAATCCGGTTGTCCGTTAGTCGACTATCCGACTATCGGTTGTCCGTTACTTGCTTCCTAGTAGCAATTATTATGTACTTTTAGATTTTTTTGTTTCCCTTAAGTTTTGTAAAATTCTAGTAGATTGGGTGGTTGGGAGGAATGAGTGTTACCTTCCCCACCTAAGTTCAAATCTCACTTGCTTTTAGTAGTATTTATTATACACTTTTATATTCAAACCCAAACCCACTTTAAGAAACCAGGTGTGGTTTCACTTTTACCCTCTTTTTTTTTTCCTTTTACTTTTACTTTTTCTTTTTTAACCTTTTTTTTTTCTTTCCCTTTTTTTTGTTTTTCCTCATTCTTTTAGTTTTTTTTTGTTTTTACTTTTTTTCACTTTTTTTGTTTTTACTCTCTTTCCTTTTTCTTTTTTTTTTTCTTTCTTTCTTTTATTTATTTTTTACTTGGTCAAAGACCATAAATTTAGGGACTCCCCAGGATTCTGATTAAAAATCGGGATACGTCCAAAGGCTTGGATCACAAATTAGCTCTGATACCAAATGAAGCAACCGAACCCGATTGTCCGTTAGTCAAATCCGACTATCATTGTAATAATGAAATATGAATAATAATAATATATTAGATGATGGATAAAATGTACAATAAGCTCGCCTTTTATATGGCTTGAGCCAACATAGTGAAGGGTGACACCCTTTCACTAGTAACCTAATAGTCTAATTAATATTGTATTTTATATTTGTTACAAAAACAAAAGAACACTCTACAACAAAACCTTTGGAAATAATACATGCTGATGTTTGTGGACCTATGGGGACAAAATGATTAAATGGTGAAATATATTTTTTGTTATTTCTGGATGATTTTACTCGAATGACTTGGATGTTTCTGTTAATAAGGAAGTCTGAAACATTCAATTGTTTTCAAATTTTCAAAGAGTTGACTGAAATTGAAATTGACACGAAAATTAAATGCTTAAGATCAGACAATGGAGGAGAATTTGTTTCTAAAGAATTCAATAAGTACTATGATGATAATGGTATCAAAATACACTTTTATGTTACTGAAATACCTCAACAAAATGGTGTTGTGGACTGTTATGGATATGGAAAGAACAATGTTAAATGAATCTAAACTAAGTAATGTAATTTGGCCTCAAGCTGTTCATACTACTGTGCACATTCTAAATAGAAGTTTGTTGAGAAATAATAGTAACATGACACCTTATCAGTTATGGAATGGTAGACCAGGAAGTGTGAAACACTTTAGAATTATTGGTAGTAAGTGTTACATAAAGAGAGTTGATAAAAATCTGGGAAAGTTGGATTCTAGAACTGATGAAGGTATTTTAGTTGGATGTTCATGCTCAAGAAAAGCTTATACTAGTGCTACAATTTTAGATTGAAGAAAATTGTTGAAGCCATATATGTTAAATTTGATGAATCTTCATTTTTTAAGTCCAAAACAGAAAATAAAGATCACTAGATATATGAAATATATGACAAATTGAAAGTGGAAGAAGAATCAAGTGATATAGAGGAAACTAAATCAATTAAAAATGAAAATCCGATTCCTACTTTATTACAGGGGTCAACTCCATCTAAGACTCCAAGCAAAAGGATTCAAAGAAATCATCCCAAAGAACAAATCATTGGTGATATAAATGCAGGTGTTGAAACTAGAAGCAAAAGGAAAGAATGTACTTCAAATCAAGAACATGTATCATTACTCTCTGTTTGAAACCAATAATGTTGAAGAAGCAATTAATGATGAAAATTGGATGAAAGCAATGAAAGAAGAAATAAGTCAAATAGAAAAGAATGAGACATTGGAATTAGTTCCTAAACCTTTAAATAAAAATGTTATTGGGGCTAAATGGGCTTTCAGAAATAAGTTGGATGAAGCAGGAAACATAAAAAGAAATAAAGCTAGACTAGTTTGCAAAGGGTATGATAGGTAGAAGGAATAGATTATGGAGAAACATATGCTCCTATTTCTAGAATGGAATCCATTAGGATGATTTTGGCTTATGCTAGTTCTAAGAACATTAAAGTTTATCAAATGGATGTAAAATATGCATTTTTAAATGGTGAGTTAGAGGAAAAAGTATACATGGAACAACCAGATGGGTTTCAAGTACAAGAATCAGTATATCATGTTTACAGGTTAAAAAAGGCTTTGTATGGGATAAAACAAGCTCCAAGAGCTTGGTATTCCAGGCTTGATAATTACTTAAGGCAACAAGGATACGAAAAAGGTAATACTGATAGTAATATTTATATTAAAGAAGAATGTGGTAGGTTGGTCATTGTTGAGATTTATGTAGATGATATCATTTTTGGCAGTGATAATAATCAACTTAGCCAAACGTTTACAGACAGTATGCAAAATGACTTTGAAATGTCCATGCTTGGAGAAATGAATTTTTTCTTAGGTCTCCAAATCACACAATTTGATAGAGGAATTTTCATTTCTCAAACTAAATATATCAATGAAATACTCAAGAAGTTTCAAATGCAAGATAGTAAACCAATTGGCACTCCCATCGTTACTGGATGTAAATTAAGTCAAACTGATGATTCTAACGATGTTGAGCAAAACATGTATAGATCAATTATTGGCAGTCTTCTATATGTTACAACTACAAGACCTAATGTTATGCATGCAGTTTGTCAAGTTGCTAGATTTTAAGCTTCTCCCAAGGATTCTCATTTATTTGCAGTTAAGAGAATTTTCAGATATCTTAAGGGAAAAACAGAGTATGGTTTATGGTATCCTCAAGGTAATCATATTGATTTGTGTGCTTTCACTGATGTTGATTGGGCAGGTTGTGTTGATGATAAGAAGAGTACTAGTGGAGCAACATTCTATCTTGGAGGATGTCTGGTGAGTTGGTCTAGCAAGAAACAATCAATAGTTTCTCTTTCTAGTGCAGAGGTAGAATACATTGCAACTGCAAATTGTTGCACTCAGATTCTTTGGATGAAACACATGTTAGCAAATATACATATTCATTATGATGATTCTATTCCTATCTTATGTGACAATACTAGTGCTATTAGTATTTCCCAAAATCTAGTTATGCATTCCAAAAAAAACATATTCCTTTTAAATTTTATTTTCTCTGAGAGCAGGTTTCAAATAATACCATTAAGCTGGAATATGTTGGTACAAATAATCAAATTACTGATATCTTTACTAAACCTTTACCTAAAATGCAATTTGAGAGTCTCAGGAATCAGTTGGGGGTTTTCCCTCTGTAATTATTTTTCTCTCATTATACTCAGGATGGCAGGTTTCCATGGTTCTTCTTTCAGCTATGTTATCCGATTTTTGGCTCATCTACAATACATTTTCTCATTGCTTACGACTTGCATAGATTCATGTATTTTTGAAAGGGGGAGTTGGTGTAACCTTAAGTTGTTGTATAGGTAATATTTCTTGGTATTTTTGATAGGGGGAGCATGATTGATCCTTTTCCATAAATGACAAAAGGGGGAGAACATGTTTAAGTTTGCCATCTATGCCAAATGGGGATTTTGTTGGAATAGTTTGTTGGTTGTTGGCCGGTTTCACAAGACATGGGTTTTTGTCATTGATGTCAAACTTGGGGTTTCCATATGCTTCATGCAGTTCATGGTTATTTTGTTTTTAAAACCAGCGAAACTTTAACTTACATTCACCATTGCCAGAGTTTCCAGAGAACTTACCATTTCCAGAGTTTCCAGAGAGTTTACATTCACCATTGCCAGAGTTTCCAGAGATCTTCACCATTTCCAGAGTTTCCAAAGAGCTTACATTCACCATTGCCAGTATTTCCAAAGATCTTCACTTGCTAAGCTTTTCCAAATGAAAAAAACTAATTGCCAAGAAGGATTCCAATTTATTTAACAGAGTTTGAAGATTTTTTGTTCCAATGTTTTTCCTTCATTGGGTGATGGATGAGGTGCAAATTTGTATTGAACTATCCCAATGTGGAGCACATGAGTATATTTTATTTGATGCCATAAGTCACGTGCCTCATGAATTGTCTTTTACTGTTTTGTTAAAACATCTCACATTTTTTTTTTTTAATTTTATTTTATAAAATGCCCCAACGAATTGGATTTCCTCAACAAATTGTTAATGAAGCATTGACAAATTTATCAATTACAATTAGTGTTTGGTGAATTGAATTGCCTCAACGAATTGTTAATGAAGCATTAACAAATCTAGCAATTACAGTTATCGTTTGGTGAATTGGATTTATGGTTAGCAGTGATTTTTCACAGAAAATGATTTGGGTTCGTTTGAACAGTTATCATAACCATATTTAAAAAAAGAAAACTTTAAAATAGGAGTGTAGCCTGAAAAACAATGTTGGTAACAGAGAGGTTTGGTGTTGGTAATGGCAGAGTTTTTGACAGAGTTGTTTTGACAGGTTTGGTTTTTGATACTGGAAGAGTAGTGACAATTTTAATTGATTCTACAGGGAGGAAGGGAGGTGCTAGGGAGACTGACAGTCTCATTGCAAGTTGAAGCTTGCATTCAAGAAGTAGGAGCTGTCTTTTAGTAGGAGCTGAAAAAAAGGGTTGTTGCTTGAGGTAGTTTCCTCATTTGAGTTGTTGCTCAGATAAAACATGTTGTAACTGAAGTTGCTTGCTTTACATCCATAAGAAGATGTTTTTCCCTTTATGGGTTTCCTCATGAATATTTTGTGTCTCTATTCATTTCATGTGTTTGATGGTTATTGATTATGAGAAAAAATGATTGTTAAGTCTTCAAGCTGCATTAAAGAAGTAATAAGAAAAATTACAAAATTATTGACAACTGATTCGCCCCCCCTCTCAGTTGTCTGACTTGATTAACAATTGGTATCAGAGTTGGTCACTCCAGTATTCATGATTATGCAATCAACAACTTGTGAAAGCAATGACCAAACTTGTGAAAGCAATGACAATATCCAAAGAACTTTCCTTTATATTTGAGGAAGATTTGATCTTTCTTCTTCATATTTTCCATCTTCTTCCATCCATTCCTTTGTTTCTGAACTTTTACCAAAGCATTCTTTCTCATCTTACATTCTCTAGCCATATGTCCAAAATTATCACAAGAGTAGAAATGACCGAAAAAGATCTGTTGGTACCTACTTGTCATTAGTTTTTCAGGTTTCATATCAATTATATCCTTTTTATGAGAGGAGGGATCAAATTTCTGACTATCCTTCTTAATCAGAATTTTGAGTACAACAACATAGTTTCTTTTATTTCTATCTTGGAATATAAAAGAGGAACATTCTAGCTCCTTTTCTTTGTCATATCCTAATCCAGATTTATCGCTTGATGGTCTTTGGCTACTTAAGATATCATCTAAAATTCTTGAGTTGTTCTCAAATTTTGATTGAATATATTTCTCATCAAGATTGTTTCTAAGGTGCATAATATCTTATTTAAGCCTTTCATATTCTTGTATTCTCTTTAGTTCCAACCTCTCTATAGTTGTTTTATTTTTAATTTTGTCCATAGTAGTTCTAGATTTAAAAAAATTAAAACTTTAAAATTTTTAACATATATTTTGTTTTATACTTTAATTATAAATATAAAAAATTATATTAGTTTATATTAGGTTTATTTTGTAATATAAATATAAAGTTTAGTAATTACTAGATTTTATTTAGGGTAATATTTTTTGGAATATATTATTATAAATTGGTTTTATTGTTTTCTAATTTATTTTTGGCGTTTTAATTATTAAATATTTTTATAACTAGCATATCCGCAGCGAGGGAAATGAAACAACGAAGAGAACTTGGATATGTTTCAAAAATCAGAGAAAGTTGTGTGTAGATAATACTAGCATAGATCCAAATCCTAGCTCTATCAAGCGTCGAGAGGGATCAAATCTTTCAAGGTGAAAACCTCTATCAGCTTTGGTGTGTCCTATATATAGCCATTGATTTGATTCAAACTGTTAGTGCCAGAATTTGTTCTCAGACTACAAAAGAACAAGCCAACACAATCTCATAAAACAAAACTAAGTAAAATAGGTTTTTTTAGGATTTTGGTTGTACAGTTTGTAAACAAGAGGGTAAAAACTTCACAAGGCTAAGGCAAACACTAAATCATGCACAAAGAAGGACTGAGATGCATAATATATAAAATATAAAACATAAACAATAATCACAGATCTGAATTTCATCCACAATTAACAAGCATTTCATGAATAACCAGAAATGAATATATCAACTGAGTGATTAAACAAATCAGAAATGAAACCAGTAAATAGGCTAAACCGGGCTTATAGTTTCATATATTTAATAATCAGTCATTTAAAATACATAAGATTTTTTGACACTTAGCTCCATAAACAACAACTTGATAGCCTCCCCTTGTACCGAAATTCCAATCCTCAGTCTTTTCCCAGCCTTACTTTTATCTTGATTTCTCAAAGACAGTTACATAACTGAAAAAACTACCTTTAGGCATAGTTTTAAAAATCGGAATCGGACTCGGAATTGGTCGATGGTCAACTCGGAATCGAAATCAGAATCAGTAATGAATCGGTCATAAATCGGCCGATTTGAATTTAATGGCTCGGTTTACTAAAAAATACATCAAATATTAAAATTTTAAAGAAAAACAATATTTTCAAGATTTTAATCCATGATTCCAAAGCATTAGAGACAAAATATCTAAAGTCTGCTCATGTATATACTATATACCATATAAGAGTGAATATTTTAAAATTGTACAAAGTGTATTGTGCAATACATATGGAGGAGACTAGGACTAGGAGACTGGGACTGGAACAAAATAAATAATCTATGAGGCCTATAGGTTACCTATAGGCTATATGGCATGTATAGTCCAAAGCACATGTTATATAGTTAACTACATACTACATACTCAATTGTCATACATCATCAACTACATACTATATATTCCACTATCCCCATGGCTGCCCCTCACTGACACAGTCACACTATTTGCCAATTGCTACTACTGTAACGTTACTCCACAATGAGAATAGGCATAGGGAAATCGAGTGTGAGGGGGGGGGGGGGTTCATTAAGTATACTTAGGCCCTAGGGTTAGGTTAGGTTAAGAAAAATCAAGGCAAACAATGAAATTTTCGTGTTTTTCAAGTCTGTAGACCCCCCATGTCTAAGAGTGACACAAATTTGAGTAAAAAATTTCAGTAAAAAATCATTCGATTTTTTACATAAATTGGCTGATTGGACCGGTTTTTACATAAATCGATCGATTGGACTAGTTTTTTACATAAATCGGTCGGCTTGGTACCAAACCGGTCGACTGAACCAATTTCCAAACCGATTCGGTTCAGTTTGCCTTCAACTCGGTGAATCAACTGATTCCGAAACCGATTTCACCGATTTTTAAAACTATGCCTTTAGGTCATACTATCAAATTGTTCAATAAGAATATAGTAATACAAAATAAAATACCCTTTTCAAAAAACTAACTAATAACCACTATTATTAAAGCACTTTACAAGTCCTTAGCAGCCTTTGCTAAAAGAGCTATTCCTTCTAAAGCTTGAATCTTCTTTCTTTCTTTCTGGCGATCAACTTCCAAGTCTTCAACTCTTTTTGAAAGCTCCTAATTCTGCTGTGTTATCTCTTGACTGGTTTGTTTCAGTTCTGCATATAGACTTTGTGTCTGTCTTTTCCTTTTCAAAACCTCCTTTGAAACTGCAATTAATTCCTGATAGTGGTTATTTACCTCTTCTAAATCTTCTCTCAATATTCTGTTAGCAGTCACTAATCCCTCATTTGTCTCATGTAGGTACTCTATCTGATATTTGTACTGTTTGATACTCCTCTACAAATTTTCATTTTCTGAATCAATGCACTTCCCTTCTAATATTGGATGCATTTCTTCTGGCATCCATGGAATTTTTCACTTCTTAAAAATATCTTCATCTTCTTCCAACTGTTCTATCATGGCCACAGGGACTTTTGAATATTCTTTGACTTCAACACTGCATTGGGTTGATTGCTCTGAAACCCTTCCTTCTCTGCACAAAAGCTTGATATGACTGAATGCTGCTTCTTTAAATCATCTTGATGCTGGTCTAATATTACCTTCTTTCGAACTTCCTCAATTATCTCTGAAATTTTGGTTTCAGTGAAAGCTAATTTATTTTCTGAAATAATTTGTTTCTTACCCTTCATCTCCTTTTCATTTTGATTTTCATTGTCTTCTAACTCTTCTTGATATGAAGAGTCTTCAATTACTGTAATTTTGTTTTGAGCTAGTTTAGGGTTTAACAATTTTTTCATATTCAACCTGAGTTTATTATTAGGTCTAGTCTTGGGCCTCCAACTTGCCCCTATTTCCCCTAACATACACAAGATTTTCCTTGATGTCTGATAGAAGCTAGCTGAACCACCTTTCTTTTAATCCCTCATGACATTACCCCCTCTTCAGAATGTTTCTGTTCATCCTGTTCAGTGTCAACCCTAGCTTCATCAGATAATGAATTTTCCTCATCTTCAGACTGTATTATAATAGGAACTTGTTCCTATTCTTTTATATTTTCCTTTACTTCTTGGTTTAGTTCTACATGAAGAGTATCTTCTACAGGATCCACATTTTTCACTCCTGCCTTTGAAATTTCATTTTCCTCAATATTGGTCTATTGTTTAACTTCAACATTTTCATCTCCTTGAGTCATAGATTTTTTTGGTACATTATCCTCTTCAATCTTGACTGTGACTCTCTTTTTCAGTTTCTTGACCAAATTATGACCTTTATTCAATTGTCTTTTCTGAGTTTGATCTTCCTTCTCTGTTTGAAATCCATACCAAAATAGAAAATAATCCCATGTTTTCTCCTTCTTTCGAAGCACAGTACTTATGATTAGCTTTAGTAGCCCATGATGAAATATAGATTGTTTAGTATGGTCTTGATGTTCCTCTACCCTACTAGACATCTTTTGTAGACTTCTAAGGAAAAAAAATGGAAGATTCATCTTTTCTTCATGGTTAAGATGCTGCAAAAACCTAAAATGATACTTAAGAACAAATCCAAATCTTCCTTCACAAGTGATATAAAATTGCAGAATTTTTATTGGCTCTCTCCATTCTGGTTTGAATTTCTGGATATGTACTCCTTTACCCCGGTCTACAACCACATCTGGAAGTAAGTAATTATATGGATCAAAGGTAAAAGGTACTGTTGAGGCCTGGGAAATCGCAGGAAACAACAGCAAGGGATTCTCCCCAGTCAATGTTCCCAACTAGCCCGTGACTGTTTGGTATGGGGATTCCATCCGGTTTTGTGGTCTGGCTACCATAGGTCAAGTAACAAAAATAAAGGGTTTTACCGGTTGATGCCCGGTCCACCGTGTATATTTTTGTATTTTTTAACTTTAAGTATGATATGCAAGTGCCTATCTAACATGCAAATTGATAAAAAATACGAGGAGTGGTCACAATGTGATGCACAGGTTCTTACCTCTTGTCTTAAACTCTCTCGCATCTAAATCACACACAACAGAAAACAAGACTAACTAAGCTGTCCCTAGGGAGCAATATTACCAATTAATGAGTAATGTATTGCTGCTCATATGTTATGATAAATCACAGATAGCTGTTCTTAGAATCAAAACACATAAACATGAATAGTGATATGCACAACAAGATAGCTCGTCGTTTGTTAAAACATTCATTACTCATAGTGGAATTTATCATAAAATAAACCAGAGAACATTCATACAAGAACATAGGTTCAGAAAGTTAGAACGATCTCACAGTTAATGAAACATAGCTAAAAACGAAATAGTTCCCCTTCAACATTGTTCATTTCACCACATTTGAACATTCCACACAACACTTTCTCCAACAGGCAAAATTGTAATTTTATTATTGCAAAACGAAATAGTTCCTCTTACAACAAGTTTTTCACAAGTCTCACCGGGAAAAAACCCGTTTCTCTATTTAACTCTCCTATACTTATACAAAAAGGCAAAACTTTTGGGCTGCCCACAAATGACCCATGGGATTCCCCAACATTTCATCTCCCACAATTGTCTCATATTTAGTGCTTATACAATTTACAATATATTACATTTAAACAAACTAATAAAGCACTTAAGTGGAGGGCCCCGCTTGATTGTTCAGGAACTTTTTCCATGCTAAGGGTTCTGATGTAATGTTCTCGAACTTAGAAGGTTCGAGAAAATGAATATTGATTTCAAACTTGGCAACCTGATTTTTTATCACTTCAATCCTGGCTGAGCTCAAGCGTAGTTGATCTTCCGGTAACTATACACTGACCGCTGAATGAGCTACTTCATCTCTCAATATCTGCTTGTTCAGGACCTTGACCTTAATCTCCTTTAGCCAATCCTCAGTTAGGTAAACCTGAGCTTCTGGTAAGTGATAAGCTAATGATACATAACCAGGGCTGAAGCAATGCAAGCTGAGAGACTGTTTGACACAATGTTCTCCTAGTTGAACACAGTCCCTTGGGTGGCTACACAGAAGATGATAGGAACCCATCCCAACTTAAAACTTTTACGGTGGGCTCTCCTAAAGATTCTGTTCAGCATTAAAGCAATGAACCTATAAGGGGTTCTTAGGGTAGCTGTGTTGTATTCCCCTGATGGTCTGGTTCAGAAATGCTTACCAGGAACCAGCATTCTTTTCAATGTTTCAACCAGGTCAAGATTAATCTCCTTTAGCCAATCCTCAGTTAGGTAAACCTGAGCTTCTGGTAAGTAATAAGCTAATGATACATAACCAGGGATGTAAGCAGCATAGCCCTGGTTATTAGTATTCACCAGAATCATTGTAGTTACGTCTGCCCTAGGCAGGATCCATCTAATTACTTCTGAGCATGGGAAAAGCTTAGGCCTTGTAGCAATCCTCATTTAAGCAGATCTTTCAATATTAACATATATCATTTCTTTTTCAAAACTAATGTTAGGTACTTCATGGTGTGATATTAGTCTGTAAATTTTGCCCCACTTATATTCAGGTTCCACTCCTGTGGTGCATCTAGTGTCTTCGTAAATATACTCAACCTTTGTGATAATTTATACCTCAGGTTCCTCTTCCACTACAGGGGATTTCTTTTTTTGCTTTTTTGACATCTCGTACTCGGAAAAATTTCCCTGTCATACAACAAAAGTCTTTTAGACCCCTTTATCTATTCGACCACTATTCAAGAAAATGAAGAAAACTATATAATCTTTTACCTCGGCCATGGTAGCTCTAGCTAAATTTATGTACACTATAGAACCATCACTAACTATTGACTACTTCTGCAAAAGATAAGTCTGCAAAAACCTAAATCTTGCTCATGACCAAATTTCAGCATGATCAACAAAAACACCATAACTTCGTAACGCTATAAATTTTCTCATGGGAAAGAAAACAGTCTCATAAAAACTACATCCTCGGCGCTATCGATTCCAGAACAAAACATCCTATTGCCAATCGCATCAAAATGAGGCGCATCCTCAAAAACTGCAACCCTAGTCCCAAACACGTGAGCGACCAAATCACAGGAAAGACCAAAACCTTCGGCATTTCAAAACAAACCAGGGAAAAATGCCTACCTACTGCAAAAGAAAGGAAACCTCCCCCCCCGGATGACCATACACAAACTGGAGAAAACCGGTGCAGACAGCGTAATGCTTGTCTGCGCCAGTTTCCCAAACAGTAGGGTAAGGTTTGAAAATTCATAACGACACCTCAATAATCATTAGGAAAATAAAAACCCCCCTTCAGACGGCCATATTGTCGAAATAAACTAGATATACGCTAAAAAAAAACCATAAACCTAGGTGTCCATTAACCACATAGGGAAAACTTAACCAATGACGACAACCCTAGTTCAAAACTCAAATGAAGGGGTAGAATCGAATGATTGGCCTACCTGGCAAGGAGTTGTGCAGTTGACAAGAAGAATCTGAAAGCTTCCATGGTGACGCCACCTACGAATGAGCTACCGACATCAAGTACAATTCCCAGTTCGAAACGACAATGACAGCGTAGGCACGGGTTCACAGGTAAAAATAATAGAAAAATGCCCCAAATCCCCCAATATACATATATCTCCCGGTAAAAACATTCAGCGGGAAAACACGACAATCGGGCGGCGGAGTAACTAAGGGATCGATGATCAAGTTCGCTAATCCGCCGCAACGGTGGAAGATGAAACAACTGCGAGTTCCACAGTGCAAAGTGAAACATCGGTGAGAATTTTTTTTTTAACTCCGCATCGAAGCTCAACTAGACTAAAACCTCGAACCATAAGTTGGTTGGAACACCGCAATGACGGAAGCTGTAAAGACAAAGAGTTCCGTAGACTAGTCAAATTTGGAGAGAAAATAGAATCAAAACTTAAGTGAAACGTCGACAAAGAATCAAACATCAGCCAAAGGGAAAACTAAAATGGAATATTTGTCCATTCTAGAGCCGCAATGGTATAGCAAAATAGACTAAGGCCTTGTGAAAAAAAACTGATGGGAATTGAAAAAAATTGAAACATCCGTCATGGTGCTCGCAATTTGTCATCCGAAATGGCGGTACTGCAAAGCATTAGAGTTTCGACGGTTTTCAAACAAATACGCCGATAATAAACTAAAAATAAAGCGCATCGATGGAATGTAACACTTTGGATCGGATCTTCATTCAACTGGACTTCTGCAATGACGGATGCGTAGTTAACTATGGTTCCAATTCATAGCTTCAAAAACAAATCCGACAGCGGGGTAAGAAATCACTGTAAGTCATAAAAGGCAGCATCGACATAAAGATATTCATTTAACAATCATACTCAAAAATATGAAATTGCAGTAAAATCAAGCAAATCCCAACCAAGCTAAGAAAGATAAACCTAACAGGAGGGTCCCAAATTTTTAGAAATTCGGGAAATTGTTGCAGCTACAACAGATACTTTTTTAAACCAATATTAGCCTTCATCTGGGATCCCTGTAGCTTCTTCTATTAGTTCTCAGGTCAAATCAATCTTCAAGGTGTCAAAAGTAACAATATCTTTATCCAAACACTGAGAAAACTTATATGAGACCTTTGTGTGATACCCATCAATTTTCTCAAAAAAGCTTAACCATCTTGCCTCTAAAAACAATCTTGTACAGTCTGGGAAAGATTGAACCCAAGACATGTTCAAGGGTTCAGCTTTGTTTGTTTTTCCACCCCTCTTCATTTTAAATGACTGAACAAATTGCTTCTTTCAGTAAAGAACTCTAACTCTATTCAGATCTTGACAATTTTGACAGTCAATGATATGTTGGGAAACTAAACCCCTAAATTGGATTTTATCACTTAAACTGATAAGTATCTTAATTCTATTGACAGAGAAAATTCGACATTTAGCATCAATTGGGTTTATATACTAGCATTCTTCATTAAATTCCATAATTAATCTTCTGTTAATGAAAACCCAAATACATGGAATATGATAGCAATTCACCTCCTACCTGTCAGAATAGTGAATTCAGCTGCTAGAAATGCGTTTTACTGTCTGCTAGGTGTCCAATTTCATTCTTTAATCCTCCTCTGACCACCGTGATAATGCCAAACAGTCGCCCTTCAAAGCCCTAAATTACCAACCTTCTTCAAACCTTGATTAAAAACTGCCAAAACTTTGCCACGAACTCGTATGCTCTTCATGCACCTCAGGAGATGCATAATTCAAGGCGAATTTTCCTCATCATGGATAATTATCAATGTTCCACTACTCTGTATCATAACTTCCAGACCACTGTAACTTACCCTAATGATTGCTTGCTTGAACTATTAACACCTGTCACAATGATCACTATGGTCGAGAACACGTATCAAACCCATTAACAAGTGTGAATGACCTCTCCTATGAGCGAATTTCCAAAACTTTGAACCAAAAATCATGATTTTCAGATAGCGCAATTTTCTTGTAGCGCGCGTGTGTAACTTTTTCGGGCTTGAGATACAAGAATGCCTGTTTCAATAATTTTCAAAAATAAACCTCACGACAAAGGGTTAACTGTTGAATAATCCTTGGGATTACATTGTAAATACTATTTCAGTTATTAGTTAGTAAAATCTAGTTAATAATCTTGTTATCTAACTGTAGATAACGGTTTTGATTTCCTTTATATGTAACACTCATATACGTAATAAGATATTGATTTGCTAAGGTTCTTCACGGCCTGTGTCAGTGGTATCAGAGCGATTTTGTTGTCTAATTTGCATAAGAGATATTAGATTTCTCTTCAATTGTGGAACATAAAGCACGTCAGAAAGTATATAATCAACAAGTCCTGATAATTTCAATCTAACAGAACCAATTCCTAAAGGTTTTAACTGAGACTTATCTGCCAAATGTATTACCCCATCAATTTGATCACTAAAAGTCAAAGAAGTCTTTCTAAATGTCATATGACATGTGGCTCCAGTATCCAATAACCAAGTATCATTCCATGAAAACGAAGTATTGAAAGCTTCTTCAATTCCTAGATTACAATGTGCAGATTCAGGAGGGTTACCTTTATCATTTCCTTTATCTTGTACTTGCTCTTTCTTGTTAACAATTTTATCCCAAGAAGTTCTACAATAACTGGCAGTATGACCAGTTTTTCCACATCTATAACAATGTTTCTCTCCTTGATTAAATCTTCCCCCCCTTCCTTTGTACTGTCCTCTTTGTCCTCTACCTTGACCTCTGCTTCTATTTTCATCCTTTGCAAATTCTTCTTTTGATTTGTGTCCTTTCTGTGCAAGACACAAAGTTTCTTCATTGGGTTTAGACTCCTTCTTCCCAAATGCTTTCTCTCTTTCTGCAATTTTCTCAACAAGTGTTTCAAATGCCATAGCTTTCATTTGGCCACTAGCTTGAAGTGATTCTAAATAATGAGTATATGTACGATAAATATTTTTAATAAATGCAGTAAGTTGAATGTCAACTTCTACACCAGTTGCATCAATATCATGGAAAATGGCTCTAATTTCAGAAGCAAGTTTCATTGGATCATTATCTTTTAACTCTAAGTTAAATAAGTTCATTAACAATTGTATGATTTCAAGCTCAGAATGTGAATCATACAAATATTTTAGTTTCTTTAATGCTTCCCAAGCACTTTTGCTAGAAACTAAATATCTACTTACTTCTTCACTTATAGAGGCAATAATCAAGGCATAAGCTTTCTTGTCCTTGCTTTTCCATAATGCTAACTCTTTGGCATTAGTATGTGGTACTAGTGCACTTTTATCCACTTCATTTATTGCTTCTCCATCTTCCTTATCTTCTAAATTCTCATTTTCACAAATCCATCCCACATATCATTAAAAATAAGGGTATTTTAAACTTTACGAAACCGTTCCTGATAATTTTCTTTTCCAGATAAAATAACTCCAACAATTGAAATTAAAGAATTCATTGAAATTTACTATGTAGTAAATTTTTGTGTACAAAATACAGTCTGATATATTATTTTCCTTTTAGCTAATGTTCTTTAAAATATTTTTATCTTCTAAAAAGATTTCCCGAAAGGTTTAATATTTCAATTTAAAAAAACCTTGCACTCAAATATAAATGGCTGTTTAAAAACTTTTATTTTTTGAAAAGAACTCCCCAAAGATTTGATAATTAATTTAAAGAAACAATTGCAAGAAAATATAAATGGCGGCTCTCTTCCTTTTTCTTTTTCTTTAAAAAAAAAAAGAAAATAATTCTTCAAAAGAATTACCGAAACAATTTACGTACAGTCTCCTCTTAATGTGTAGTCTTTGTATTTCTTCCACAATATTTACTAAGCAACTCTCATTTCTTCCTTTCTTGGTGATAGCTCCTTTGCTGGCTCCTCCTTCACGGGCTCCTTCTTTCTCACCAAGTCTTTCTCACCAATGCTTCTCTATGTTTGATGGTATCATTGAAATTAGAAGAGCTTATGATAATGTGGTTGTAATGAATGGAGTGGAAGATAACAAACTTTTAAAGTTGAATGGTACATCATCCAATTCACAGAATTCTGTAAATTTGGTTCAGCATAATAGTAATTTATCTTCCCGCTTATTGTGGCATGCTAGATTTGGTCATATTAGTTATGACAGTCTCAGGATTATGAAATAGAAAGGAGTTCAAGGGCTTCCTACTATTCCAAGACAACTTTCCCCATGTGATGCTTGTATCTTAGGCAAGCACAGTAAACAACCTTTTAATGATTCTATGTTTCGAGCTTCAAGAAAGCTTGGTCTTGTTCACTCAGATTTATGTGGGCCCATGCCCGTTCCATCAACAAATGGTAACAAATATATCATGACTTTCATTGATGACTTTACGAGGATGTCTTGGGTTTATTTATTAAAAGCAAAATCTCAATCTTTTGATACATTCATAAATTTTCACTTATGGATTAAAAATGAAGCTCAACTCAATATTGGAACCCTTCGAACTGATAACAGTGGTGAATATACATCTCAAGAGTTTGAAAAATATTTGCAGGAGAATGGTATTAAACATCAAACAATTGTTCCTTATGATCCACAACAAAATGGTGTGCCAGAACATATGAACATGACACTCTTGAATATGGTAAGATCAATGATGTTTTTTAAAAATGTCAAGTTAATGTTTTGGGTAGAGGCAGTTCTTTGTGCTGTCTACATTAAGAATAGATGTCCTTTTGCTGCACTACAAAACAAAACACCTTATGAAATGTGGCATGATCATCTTCCAGCTGCCAAGCATTTTAGAATTTTCGGTTCCACATGTTATGCTTTGATTCCTGAGCAACAAAGACATAAATTGGGAGCAAGAAGTCGGAAGTGTATTTTTTGGGATATTCTAATACTTCTAAATCTTATAGGCTGTATGATGAAGATACCATGAAGTTTATTTTTTCTAGAGATGTTATATTTCTTGAGTTTGAGAAAGATGCACTCACTATTGATAAACAACTTGCTCAGCTTGATAGATTTCATTCTAAAAATATCTATCATGAAATGGATAATGAACTTCCAAATCTTGAAGGGGGGATTCCTGTTCTAAGTCAAGGTCAAGTTTTGGAATTTCCTTCTAATACACAAGTTGATGAAACAGAAGATGAGACAGTTGATGATATTGTTAATAGAATGGATAAACTAAGTATCATGGATAATGCAGAACCTGCTCTTAAAGAAGAAACAGAGCAAACACCACAACAAGAAGTTCGTAGATCAATACAGACTAAGACATTTCCTAAAAGGTATGATGATTTTGTAACATTAGATTGTGAATTAAACTTTCATGTGTTTGATGAACCTAAATCTTTTCAAGAAGCAGTAAATAGTGATGTATGGAAAAGTGCAATGCAAAGATAGTATGATGCTCTCATAACAAATGGAACTTGGAGGTTGGTGAACCCTCCAATTGGAACCAAACCAATTAGATGCAAGTGGATATATAAACATAAGTATAAAGCAGATGGTTCACTTGACAAACACAAAGCGAGACTTGTAGAAAAAGGGTATGCACAGAAAGAAGGTGTTGATTACACAAAAACATTTTCTCCTACAGCTAAATGGGGCACCATTCGAACTTTGTTTTCATTAGCAACACAAAATGGATGGAAGATACATCACATGGATGTTAAAACTGCATTTTTGAATGGAGACTTAAAAGAAGATGTGTATATGGATCATCCTGAAGGATTTGCTATCAAAGGTCAAGAACATAAAGTATGCAAATTAGTCAAATCTTTATATGGTTTAAAGCAAGCACCCCGAGCTTGGTATGAAAAGTTAATTGAGTATCTTCTCAAATTGAATTATAAGCACTT
>LPNX011032094.1:96672-124342 GCA_001517045.1 Pseudotsuga menziesii | reverse complement strand
TCAAAACTTATGGTAAGATGTAACACCACCAGGTGTTCTAGACTTATGGACCCCCGACCATTAATGAACTGAATTATCCAGTGCTGGTTTAGTAAAATAATTACTTGCTTTAAGTAACACTTTTTTTCATCATATTTCATATAGGCTGGCACCCTGAAGACAATGAAAGAAAGATCTTCGTTTCTTGGTACCCAATCTTCTTGGCTGCAAATATATATATATTTTTTTTAATTCACTAACCGTCGATACAGCGACGGTAATCCGTGGATATAGAGACGGATGCAAATATTTTTTTTTTTTAAATTGACCAACCGTCGATACAGCGACGGGCATCCGTGGATACATCGACGGGAAACCGTGGATACATCGACGGGAAACCGTGGATACATCGACGAGGAAACCGTGGATACATCGACGGGAAACCGTGGATACATCGACGCGGTTCCGTGGATACAGCGACGGGCATCCGTGGATACATCGATGAGGATCTGTGGATAGAGCAACAACAAAACGTGGATGAAGCGCCGAAGATCCGTGGATACATCGACGACGAGCCGTCGATACAGCGACAATGAGCCGTGGATACATCGACGGCCAGACAGGGATACATAGACGGTTAGGCGTGGATATAGCGACGGATTACATTGTCGCTCTTGCGACGCAAATTAGGGGTCGTCGCTATTGCGACGAAAAAGTTTCCACGGAACAAAAAACACTTAAACGTGGCAATATCCACGCTTTTCCGTGGATATTGCCACGTTTTTCCATGGCAAAATTGATCACTTGTACTAGTGAGTGTTGATGAGATATTGATGAGCACGCTGGCCTATGGTTGGGTGGAATGTTGTAGTGACGTAGCTAGTTGCGAGGCGAATTCTTCATCAAAAGATAAGTATTCCTGACTGTTTAGTCTCTGCAATTATATCTACTGTTTCATGAGAAATGATGAACATGTTGAATGCTAGAATGTATGGTTTTTCTTCCGCTGTATGCTTAATAATTATGCATCTCTGCATGTCTTGCATCAAAGCATTTCAGTTTATCAGTTTTTAGTTATCTAAAACTTCATGGGGCTAGTTTGCCCAATTGTTTGGTGTTAGTAGCGTCCTCTTCACCAGTCAGAGGGTCGGGGACATTACAGCTAGTGCTCCATGACTTCAATGAACCCCAATGAGGTTAACTAAAGCTGAACTGATCATCAGAAGTTGGTGGAGGCACCCCTGTTGACTCCAAATCATTAAATAATATTAAATAATAATTAAATAATATATTTAATGAGAGGAGGCACCTTAACTGACTGGTTGAACTAATTGTAACCACCAGTTAGCAATTAGGTCCATTAATATCACTCAGATCACCCCCGAAGTGCTCCAGTTAGCCTCCTTAACTTTAGGTAGGCATGGGTGTGACTGGATGATGGCAATTAATGCTCCACTAATGTCAATTAATGTCAATTATACTTAGGATAGTGGTTTAACTAGGCCAATTTGACCAAAAAGAGTGTGTATGATGGTAAATGTCTCCAACACCCCCACTTAAGCTATACTCAGGAAGAGTTAGAAAACATAGATCCATAAAAATGCTAGGGCCCCAAAAACTAAGGCCATAGGCCACCCTGTACAATGTTGAAACTGAAACAATGCTCAAAACAAACTAAGTGAGGAAAAGAGGGAAAACCTAGTGGGAAAACCCCCCCTCAAGATGGACACTAAAAGTAGTCTGGATCACCCTGATGAACTCACCCCCAACATTGAACTTCTTTTCTAAAAATCTCTCGGTGAATATGTCTACAATATGCTCATCAGTCGAGCAGTATTGCAGAATGATGGTCTTGCCATGCACTAGCTCCCTGATGTAGTGCATGTGAAACTCTACATGCTTGGTCCTCTACCTGGTAACTAGATCCATGGATATCTTAATAGCACTCTGGTTGTCACAAAAGAGGACAGTGGAAAAAGTACTACCAAGATCAAACTCTGAAAGAATTCCTTGCAACCAAACTGCTTGGATGCAAGCATTCATCGCTCCTCGATACTCGGCCTCTGCTGAAGATAGTGCTATGGCAGCCTGCTTTTTGCTTGATCAGCAAATGGGGCCACCACCAAAAATGAGTACATATCCATAGGTTGACTTCCAATCAATAGAATCACCCACCCAATTGGAATATGTGTATCCAACCAGCTCTAGCTCGGAGTCTGCAGCATAGTGAATGCCGTAGGTCCTGGTTCCTTGAATGTACTAGAGGATCCTCTTGACTGCCTTCCAATGAAGATCATGAGGCTGCTGCATGTATCTTGATACAGCATTCATGGCATAACAAATATCATTCCTAGAATGTGTCAAGTACAACAAGCTACCAATCAGCTGTCGATAGATAGTGCAGTCCATGGGAGGTGTGTGTCATTAGAGGAAATTTGGGGTCTAAAATGGGCCTTATAAGAAAACGTGCCAAAATAAGTTTTTGTGAGTTGGAATTCAAGAACCAATAGAATTTCAATAAAATAAGTCAACCATAATGGTTGAATTGACATATTTGTCATTAAAAAAAACTAATTTTTTTGTTCGTATTTTCAACATATCTCATTGTGTTTTTACTCAAATTTCGATCAGGAGAGCTCGTTGGATGCGGAATTTGATTCCACATCCAACGAGTGCCCACACTGCATACTTTTGACGGACCCCGCTACCCAAAAAACAATAAATACCTGAAAAAATGTGATGATGATGTCATCATCACATTTTTTCAAGTATTTCTTGTTTTTGGGGTAGCGGGGTCCGTCGAAAATATGCACTGTGGGTACTCGTTGGATGCGGAATCAAATTCCGCATCCAATGAGCTCTCCTGATCGAATTTGAGTAAAAACACAGGGAGATATGTCGAAAATACGAACACAAAAAGTAGTTTTTTTCTTTCTTCCTCCAAAATTAATCAATATTATTTTATTATTTTAACTATTATTTTATTATTTTTCTTAGGAGGCCCATTTTAGACCCCAAAATTCCTCTAATGTTTCCTTCTTCAAGGCTGATCCCTGAAAGGAAAGGGAATGGTGTAGGCCTAAATTCAGCCATGTTAAACTTGAATAACAGGTCTGAAGTGTATTTGGACTGAGTGACCATAATCCCATCATAATTTTGCTCGATTTCGAGCCCCAAAAATTGTTTTAGAATCCCCAAATCACTCATTTCAAAGGCATTGTGGAGAGCAGTTTTGATGGCTGAAATGGAGGAAACTGTGCTACCTGTGATCAGTAAGTCATCAAAATATAAAACAATGATAATTAGATGACCATAATTCTGATGTAAATACACATTTGGATCTGGTATACATCTCTGAAATTTTTGCAAGAGAAGGAAGGCATCCATCTTGGAATACCACTCTCTTGGGGCCTGTTTTAACCCGTATAGTGACTTCTTTAGCTTGCAAACCAAATATGGATTAGCAATGTAGCCCTCAGGCTGCTTCATGTATATATCCTCATGAATATCTCCATGTATAAAGGCTGAATTAACATCCATGTGATGCACCTCCCAATGCTTAGATGCTGAAATAGTCAAAACAAGGTGGATGGAGTCCATTTTTGCAACCGGTGCAAAGGTCTCATGGTAGTCCACTCCTTGGACCTGAGAGAAACCTTTTACTACCAGCATTGCCTTATATTTTTAGGTGCTTTTATCAGCATAAAAATTTGTCTGAAACACCCACTTGCATTGAACCAATTTCCTTCCCGGAGGAAGAGAAACTAGCTCCCAAGTGGTGTTTTTCTAAAGAGATTTCATCTCTTCATCCATGGAAACTTGCCATATCAGATCATTTCGAGCATGGTATCAGGATTTTGGATCTGAACTAATCATCAAATAGCAAGTTTTAGACAGCAAATTATCAGAACAAGAGAGCGCAATACTTGCTCTTTGGAAATCAGAATGGGTTCTCCTTGGATCATCCGGATTTCCAATGTTGTCTCCTGCGGAGGAGAGTGTCTGTTGGGCCCATGTCGGAAGATGATTTTTCACTTCAGGTTCTGATTCAGCATCTAATTATTTCTATACATTGATATCAGAAATCAGAGGATCCAAATCAAGGTCATCACCCCTAATTTCATCATCCAAATATTCAGTATAATAGGAAGGAAAATCAGTAGTTTTCTCCTTCACTAGTTCCACCTCCTGAAGAGGGTCATCGAACTTGACACTTCTCTCGATGATGATCTGTTTGGTCTTGATATCCAGAAGCTTGAATCCTTTAGATTCATCAAGATACCAAAAAAAAATACATTCTATTCTTTGCGGTTGCAAAGCCCTTCTTTTATCAAGCGAAATCTAGGCCCATACAGTGGACTCAAACACCCGTAGGTTCAACACATCCAGCTTGTGTCCGAAGTATGCTTCGAAAGGAGTCTTTCCTTTCACATATGAGTGTGGAACCCTATTTTGAATGTATGTTGCAACATGCATGGCTTCAGCCCACAAATTTGCAGCAAGCTTCTTTGACTCCAACATACAGGTGGTCATCTCCTTGAGAGACCGGTTCTTGCTTTCTGCTACTTCGTTCTGCTGGGGAGTGTAGGGAATTGAATGCTGGACCTGAATACCACTTTGGGAGAATATGTACAGAAAATAATTACTGACATACTCCCATCCATTATCAGATCTCAATATCTTGATCTTAAGCCCAGAGGCATTTTCGATCAAGGCCTTCAATTCAGAAAAATTTTCACATACTTCTGATTTCTTTTTGAGAAAGAAAACCCATGTATACCTTGAAAAATCATCAATAAAATTAAGGAGGTACCTTGATCCATTCATGGATGTGATAGGAATTAGACAGCTGATATCAGAATGTATCATCCCCAATATTCTTGTAGCTCGATTTTCCTTCCCCCAATCGAACTTGTGCTCAGGGTGTTTTCCAATCACACAGCCCTTGCAAATTCCCGTGGTTTCTTTGATGACTGGGAGGCCTTCAACCATGGAGTACTTTTGTAATTGCTGCAAATATTTGAAATTAATATGTCCAAACCTCTCATACCAAATCCTACTAACCTCATTTCCATGAGTTAGCAGAGCGGTGGGCTTTGCATCCGCAACAAAGTGAGAGAACTCATAGGCTTTTGCATGATGGTTTGCAAGGCCTTTAGCAATGAGTTTCCCGGATGCAATTTCTGTTATCTCAACATCATTTGGGATGAAAGAGACTCTCTTAGGCATTCCTGTATGTGTCATCTGATAGACACTAAGGATATTTGCTGCTAGAGATGGTACATACAAAACATTAGAGAAAAAACCATTTTCTAGATCTACAGTACCTTGTCCTTCGGAAATGATGGTGGAGTCATCTCCCATGTGGATGGGGATGGATTTTCCGGTCTCTAAGGATGAAAAGGAGTCTTTTCCAGCCATCATGTGATTCAAACCTCCAGATTCAATCAACAATGCTTTGGAATTTGAAGT
The DNA here is from genome assembly GCA_001517045.1 of Pseudotsuga menziesii. Classification (NCBI taxonomy): domain Eukaryota; kingdom Viridiplantae; phylum Streptophyta; class Pinopsida; order Pinales; family Pinaceae; genus Pseudotsuga; species Pseudotsuga menziesii. The sequence continues at coordinate 118,891 of LPNX011032094.1, read as the reverse complement.
GCTTCACATGAGGGCATGACCTTTCTCATGCTGTGGTTCCTGATCTTGGTGATCTCTCCTCTGAAATCTCTCTGGAAGATTGATGTGATTCCTCTCAAGGAGAGAGTTTGCTTCATCAAGATTTTTCTTCATGCAGGCATGTTCAGGGTGAAAACCCTTCCTGTAGTAAGAACACTTGAGTTTTTCTTTCCCATTGTGCCCTTTTCCTTTGTTCTTCCTTGAACAAGAAGATTCATCATGCTGCTAATTTTCAACTCTAGGCTTGGGAGCATCAAATTTAGTTTTCTGATTTTTCTGCTGCTTTCCTTTACCCTTCAGATCTTTGGGCCTTGAGACATGGAGTTCTTGATCATGGGAATATTGGATGATCCCCATCTAGACAATCTTGTCATGTTCATTAGTTAGGGACTCAATGAAGGCATTGAGTGTAGGCATCTTCCATCTGGGGGTTGTGAGCTTCCCCACACAGAATGTAGAAACAAAAACTGAATAATCCACCTCAAGTTTGGAGAGGATGGCAAGGATGAGCTGATCATCCTCCTTCTCTACATTGCATTGCTTCAAGATTAAAACAGTATGCTTGAACTTTGTAAAGAAATCATTCAGAGTCTCGAAATTGGAAGGTTGGAGAGACATGAGTTCATTTTTGAGTTGGTACACTCTCAAGTCATCATGCTTTCCGTATAGAGATTCCAATTTGTCCCATATTTATTTCAGTGTCTTCAAATCCATAAGATGGAAGATAAGGTCTTGGGAAATAGAGAGGCACAAAAAACCGAAGGCTTCATCCTTCTTGTTCAAGAATCTTGATTTTTCTATGGCGGATCCAAGCTCAACTTCAGTGTCCATGGCGACTCTAAAAAGTCCGTTGGAGTGCAACTGAATCTCCATTTTACTTTTCCATGAGTGGAAATTGTATGGAGTCAATAGATTTGCTGAGGAGGCCATCTGGATGCGCTGTAGTGAATGCTTCACCTGTAGAAACCTAAAAATCAAAACAAAAAGGGCAAAATAAGGTCGAACAGCCTGCACATTCTAGGCTTTCATCACACCCATAATAGTCAATCAAGCAAGCTTGATCAACAAGTTCTTTACTTGGGATATTGAGTGGTAATCCTTGGCTTCTGGTGCAGTGCTAGAATTTTGAGCTATTGCTGAATTTTCATGGAGAAATCTGTCAAAAAGCTTGTTTTTGAGAGATAGATATTCGTCCTGCCGTATGCTCTGATACCATATTATTATTGCGCATTGATCTAAGAACAAAGCATCAATATCATCAAATAATAATCAACAAATAACTCATGAAATGGTGTTAATTAGAACCGGAATTGGTTTCCTCTCTGTATATTTAATAAACAATGAATGGTTACAATAACAATGTCAAGCAATAGCTTGAATCAATGAGAAATTCGAATACCTAAGGAGGCAATTCGAACTCATGAGTGAGTCTAGCTTAACTAACTATCAGCCATTCAATCACACTCAGTTAACCACTTGACCAAAACCCTAATTGACTCACCAAACCCTAAATGAAGTTGGAGTGCAATAAATGACTGAATCTCAACTAAAGGAGATCAAACACTTGTCATAGCAAGCAAACCATCAAGTGCTAGTGCTCCATGACTTCAATGAACCCCGATGAGGTTAACTGAAGCTAAACTGATCATCAAAAGTTGGTGGAGGCACCCCTGTTGACTCCAGATCATTAAATAATATTAAATAATCATTAAATAATATATTTAATGAGAGGAAGCACCTTAAATGGATGGTTGAACTGATTGTAACCACCAGTTAGCAATTAGGTGCATTAATATCACTTAGATCACCCCCAGAGTGCTCCAGTTATCCTCCTTGACTTTAGGTAGGCGTGGGTGTGACTTGATGATGGTAATTAATGCTCCAGTGATGTCAATTAATGTCAATTATACTTAGGATAGTGGTTTAACTAGGCCAATTTGACCAAAAAGAGTGTGTATGATGGTAAATGTCTCCAACAGATCGAAAGGAAATCCCTTACATACATTTTGGGGAAGTGGTTTGGTGATTCAAGTGCTTGGACCCAAGGAGGTGTATTGTGGACCCCAAGTAACTGTTCTTCACCCTTCACCGGTTAGTTATAGGCCCTCATCATCCCAGAATTTCCTTTGGAAGGCACCTTTGTTTACCTAGTTTGGATACTTATTGTTTATACTAGTGGTGTGCTCTTTGTGATGTTGGTTACCATTTGACCTCAGATTTTAATTTCTTGTTAAGTCAAAAACTATGTCTAGTACCACTACGGACACCAACAAAGATACCTCAATTCCAAGGGATTCTTGTGCTTTTCCTTTTATGGGCAATGTTGTTGTTCCCCTGATGGTCACTTTGAATCTTCCTAGATTCACCCTAGGGATACAAGTTTGGTTGTTTTCCATTATGATTGTCCTGAATGCTCCTGATGTTTCTCAAGTAAGCACCTTATATCAAGGGCATCAAAACATTGTCTCCCCTTCACTAGTATCAACCTCTAATTCTCCTTATACCTCATGCGGTGAAAGTTTTGATACTAGTAACTTGCAATCTAAAAAGAGTAAAAGAAGGAAGAATAAGAAGAAGACATGAAGGAAAGGGGGCACCCATCCAACCTCTACAAGCCATGTTTGACCCAACCACATAGCCTCTGTAGTTCATTCTGGTGGAACCCATCCAACCTATGAAATTCATGTTGGACCCAATCACTCAGCCTCTGGAAGTCATGCTGGGGGAACCCACTCAACCTCTGTAAGTCAAGTTGACACTAACAACTAAGCCTCTAGAAGTCATGTCGAGGGCATGTATCCAACCTTTGTGATTCATGTTGGATATAACCTCCTAACCTATGGAATTCATGCTGGGGGTATACACTCAACCTCTAAAATTCATGTTGACCTTCACCAACTAGCTTATGGAAGTCATGCTGGGGGAAAAAAACCAGCCTCTGCAATTCATGGTGGACCTAGTCACCCAGGCTCTGCTGGTCATGCTGGGGGGAAAGAGCCGACCAATGCAATTTATGTTGACACCATTGAGAAAAATAACCATTCAAAATTCAATCCAAAGTTCCCTTGTAGGATTTTTGAGGGATACCACCTTACTCACTAGTTCCTTGCCATTGTATAAGTACGAAGAGTATGGTTGCAAGGACATCCCATTCCTAAACAACCTGACATTTCTCAACAACCTATTCAACCTTTGCTTGACCAAGTGGTTGAACCAATGTCATATTTGGTCAATCCCACTCTTCCTTCAGAGAGTGACATTTACCAAGTGATTGAACCGATGCAATCTTCGATCAATCCCACTCTCCCTTTGGAGAGTGATTTTCATCAAGTGGCTGAATCAATTCCATCTTCGATCAATCCCACTCTTCATTTGGAGAGTGAATAGTATTCTAGCCATATTTTCTCCACTGTTAGTTCAGAACCTTCTAGATAAGGTGGAACTAACTTCCCCTCAAATGAACCCTCGCCAAGCCCCCGTATTGCTTCTTTTAACTTGGATATCCTTGCTGAGTAGCACGTTCCTTCCGATGAGCATTTCCAAATAAACGTCAAAATTGGACACTACATGATTTCCCATTGTATTGTGGACAAAGGATCATTTGTTAGTATTTTATCCACACATGCTTGGAGAGGCATGGTATCTCCCAACATTATGTCGAATGATAGTCAGTTACTAGCTTTTGATAGAAGAACTAGCCAAGCTTTTGAAATTCTTACTCAAACATATGTTAGTTTGGGTGGGAAGACTTTCATAGCTGATTTTATGGTGATAGAGGACCCATTGTACTTCAATATTCTCTTCAAACGTGATTATGTTTATGTTATGCAAGTTGTGGTGTCAATGCTCTTTCTTATGATGTAATTTCTTCATAACAAAAGCATTGTTAATGTGGATCAACTAGAATTTCTTGATCCCTCTCCTGACCCAACTAGAGACCAAGTCTATCCTTTGTTAATTCCCAATGTTTTGGTAGACACTTCCCCACCACGGGTGATTTATGTGGCCTCATAACCCTTGTGTCCAAATTCTACTGAGAATAAGCCTATGTGTTCATGCTTACCTTCTTGGTACTTGATCCTCGAAGTTGACCGGGTGATTTATCCTTTGCATATTGTGTATCCTACTCTCCACCATGTTGATTCATTTGAATGTATAGACATATGTTCTATCTAGGATGGTATCCTTCCTTTGCTGAGGTGTTCCTAGAGTCTTTGATACAGCCCGACCTTCTTGTGGATGTTGACTCAGTTTTAGTTAAATCCAATCCTAACTTGATTATTGATCCTAGTATGTTTGACGATCGATCCTCTTATGATTTCATTGTTGTGTTAGAATTTATAACCCTCCCTTGTTGGAACTAGTATATTAGATTATATTTTCCTAACTTAGGAGTGATTTAATTATTATTGGTTCCACTAGTACCATTGGGTCCACTTGGGCTAATGGAGCCACCAATACCAGTCACTAGAGTGTGGGGAACATAGATAGAGGTTAACTGCAACTAACTGCACCTTCATGCATCAATTTGTGTGCCTCCTAGACCAATCCCTACAATTTAGGAGCCACTGGGAGTGCCACCACCAACCTCCTTCATTTGTTGGTAGTTGGTAACTAGTCAAGATATGTTATGCTCCAGTTACATTCAGTTAGATTTCCTCCAATCCAATTAGTGCCAGTCTTGCATGGTTGCATGAGGGAAGGCGCCATTCTCACCTACTTCTCATCTACCACATCAGCTAGACTAGTTTAACTGATTATAATTGATTGAGAGACTGAATTATACAATTGGATTTATACTAGTGAGCTCTGATAGTGATTTAGACACTTATAGTTAGCCATGCAGTCAAATTGAGTTGGTATATTCGAATCATATCCACATGGTTCAAATTCTCCTTTATGTAACAATTTTGTATACTTATGGGATTAATGAAGTTTATACTATAATTATATTGAGCGATTCTTATCCATTTTATGTGAAATTTATCTTGTTCAGTGTGTATTTTTCATTCCATTACAATGCATACTAATACAACAATTCGATTGCACTCATTTCCTGAAGATCAATCGCACAATAATTTAACATGGTATCAGAGCCTCCTCAGGAAATCAGCAAGTCTCTCCATTCTCTGGTGTACACCAGAAGCAGCTCGGTTTCCACATAAGTCCTGCAAAGTGTGCATTGCTAACTCTGGATTCGTTCATAGAAGTCTTTGTGAGCGTGATGGACCCTGAGAAGGTGTACATGTCAAGATGGAAGGATTGATTATAACATAGTGTGAATTGTTTTTTTGTTTGCACTTTTTTCTTACATGTTCTTTGTAGCTTAATTGAAGAAATTGGTTGTTTAGAAGGAGAATTGATGGATTCTCAATCTTTCTTACCACACATCCTAACACCCTTAAACTATGGTTATTGGAGGGAAGATATGCAAGTATTTTTGTGCAAGCTTGGCCTATAGAGGATGACCATCAACTGTGATATAGAACCTCATCATCCTACTGAGAAAAATAATTTATTGAACCGGTTAGATGAACTCTTTGGATTCCTTTGTGCTCACATATCCAGGTATCTCCTCTTTCATCTTGAGGGATTTAAGACTCCCAAATAATATTGGGAGAAGCTCGAACTCTTGTTTGGAAAACAAGATGATATTTGTTGAAACATATTGCAAAACGAGCTAATATCATTGCAGCCCAGCAGTTTCGAGACCATCCAGGAATTTTTCACAAAATTCAATTTTCTTGCACTACAATGTAAGGAATGAAAAATAGAGAAGAAGGATGAGCATATTATGCTCTTGGTGCTTTGAAAACATGGTTTTGAGTATTCTTTCTTTGTCTCTACTTTCCATTTTGAAAGAGCTTCCATCCCCAATTGGAAGATGCCTTCACTTGACAGCTTTTTCGAGTCTTTAATATAGGAGCAGGACAATTTGGTCCAAATGGGAGTCCTCCAAACTTCCAAGAACCAGGCTCTTCTGATGTCGGAATATACCAATGCAAATATAAAGGGAAGCATAAGGGGAAGGAGCCTAAATCATCTGATTCAAAGCCAAAGAGAGTCAGGAGTCTTTTGAAGCAGCTTCGGGCTCCAAGAAGAAGGAGAAGTTTGAAAACACTAAGTGTCATTAATGTATGAGGGGATTTAATCTTGAAAGCCAGTGCATGAAGAAGAATGTCGACCAAATATCCTCCCTCCTTGAACATTACAACATTTCTCTTCCTCATGGAGCAAAGAAGTTTGATGTTGGACCATAGATAGAAGATCATGAGAGATTCCATGCCTTGAAGGAAGGCCTTACTCAGTCAAAATATTACTTGATTGATTCTAGAGCATGAAACCACATGGTTGCTTTAAATCAATCCTTCTCCACTCTCACTTTATCAGAACGACCTAGAAATCACATGGGAGATGACTCCCAAATTCCAGTAGCAGGAAGAGGTTGAGTTAAAATCTAGCATGGTGAGTTCAAAAATGTTCTTTATGTGCCCTCCCTTGTATCTAATTTGTTGTATGTTTATCATATGACCCATATAGGCTCTCCTAAGAGAGTTACATATGACTCTGACTCAGTTGAAACCATAGAAAAATATATTGGAAATCTCATAGAGAAAGGTATTCCCAATCATGCCACTAAAGCTTATGAGTTCTCACATTTTTTGCATGTTTCGCCTCCTACAACTCTACTGACTCATGCTAACAACACTATCAATATATGGGATGAGAAATTTGGGCATCTCAATTTCAAATATCTCCAACACCTCCACAATGATAAAATGGTTGAAGGCTTGCCTTTCATCCAAACTTTCGATGGAGTATGTCCTAGTTGCTTGGTAGGTAAGCATTCAGAGAAGAGGTATAAAGTTGGGAAGGAACAAAGGGATGCCTCTATACTTGATTTGATACACACTTATGTTTCAGGACCAATATCTACAACATCATTTAATGGTTCCAGGTATTTTTTTACTTTTATTGATGATTGTTCTAGGTTCTGCTAGATATATTTCATGAAACATAAATCAGAAGTCTTTGGAATTTTTAAAGTTTTTAAAGCTATGATTGAGAATATTTTCAGGAAAAATATCAATTCCATGAGATATAATAATGGAGACTAATGCATTAAAATATAATTCCATTTGTATTGTGAATCAAAGGGGATTCGAATGGAACACTCAATTCCATACACACCACAACAGAATGGTGTGGCTGAGAGGAAAAATAGATCATTGAAGGAGATGGAAACCTGTCTTCTCCAAGCCAAAAATATTCCTCATTCTCTTTGGGCAGAAGCTCTAAACTGTGCTTCATACATACAGAATAGAGTCCCTCATAAATCAGTGGTTGGGGCCACTACATTCGAAGCACTGCCGCGGGAATAATCCCAGTGTCTCTCACTTGATATTTTTTGGTTCCAAAGCTTGGGCTAGAATACCCATTGATAAGATAAAGGCCTTCCAAGCCTACAGTAGCGAATATATACTATTGGGATATCCAGAGGATGAAAACGAATACAAGTTGATGGAGGTTGCAACTAGTAAATGCTTCATTAAGCGCATTGTTCAGTTTGAAGAAGATAAGTTGTTTGATCCACCATCATCTAAAGCACAAGAAGGTATAACCACTCTTCCACTACCTTTTGATGATGATGATTTGTCACATGTTTGAATTTCAGATGAAGAGCAAAAATATCAGCATGATCTTCGGTATTGAGGTTGAACCTCATGAGATTCTAGATCTAGATCCAGCAACCATTCCAAACCAAATTCCTAAGCCTAGATGGGCCCAAAAGCTCATTTTTGCAGCTGGGGATGGTGCTGGGTATCCCGAAGATAGAAGGAGAACAAGGTCCCAGTATCAAAATGAGCATGTTTCTCTCACTCTCACAGATTCGCTCCCTACAGAGTGGTGTAACAAGTTTACCGGAAAGTGTTATCTAACGATAGTGAATGATCACTCATTTGTCCCACATAAAAAGAAATTTGATCATTCCTTTCCTCTTCCAACAAGAAGAAACACATACTACATCCATCAATTCAGAAGGAAATTGAGAGGTTCGCATGCATAGATTCAAGATGTTGTTGCACACAAGAACCATTCTATTACATAGAGCTTCAAATTTCAGCATAGTTTTTTGCAAGTTATTTCCTAAAGAGGAATATTTTTTCTCCTAAGCATAGCTTGTATTTTCTTGTTCCTGCTTATTTTGAAGGGGGGCTTTCCCATGCCATGAGGTTTTCCCTTATTTCCTTGATTTATTAAGAAGATTTTTTTAATTCTTTTAGAGTGTATATGGGTTTATTTTTTCCTTGTTGAAAAATCCCATGTAATGTCCCTTTTTTTAATTTTTACTAAAATGCCCAATTTTCCAATTTTTCACAATTTTTGCTCTTTACTAGTCTTAGTGTCTTGGTCTCCAAATTCACCCAATAGATCCCGAATATTCAGAGGTGTAGGAATGATATAATAAATTAATTATTATTTTCATGGATTTATTATGGCCCTCCAATCACTTCTACAAGTTTTTGCTAAATTCTGAACAAGATAGATTATTTTATTAGCAGTTTTGGGGCTCAAATCCCCCCTGGGTAATTGTCGGAATGGCCTCCAAAATGTACATAAAACTACTCGAATTCTCAAATTTAGGCAAGGTATATGTACATGAAATCAACAGTGACTCATATTCTTAAAAAATCAAACTCCCATGGTTATTATCACTTCCTTCAATCAGATATATAAAAACTAGTTTTGAACCCTTGGGGAAATGAGACGCAATTTAATCCAATGGCTATGGAATTGGACCCAATGGCCAAAAAATATCAGTTAATGAATATGAAAAATAAAATATGCTTCATTTAAATTCCATTAATTCATGAATAATCAATATTTTACACAGCCATTCCAATCTACCAATATTATAAGAGTTTGCAACAAAAAGTCAGAAATGGCACTGTTCCTTTATTACTGATCAATAATACGTAAAATATCTTGGAATTTTGACCTGATAAAATTTTTAAAAGAGATATAAGATTATTTACTTCATAATACAAAATTATGGAGCAAGAGGAGCTCCCTTAAAAAGATAAATGGCTCACCAAGTGCGCCTCACTCCACCGGGCTGAAATATGGTGAAAGAATGTGAGATGGGAGGGGGGATGAGCTGATTCCTGAAGTGTCCATGAGATTTTGTAGATAAACTTGTATATTATAAATCCATTTAATCTCCTTTAAATACCTTATTTTCCTCTCCAATCACCAATTAGGATGAGAATCTTTCACCCTCGAAATTAGCTCAAGCATGAACTAGTCACTCACTAGCTCTCTCTCTTCACAACAACAAATTTAACAACTGATCAAAAAGATACTTCTAATTTTTTATCCCTGTATTTTATAAAAATTAATGGTCTCCTCAGCTTCCAAATACATCCATAAACCAAATCCAATTCTAATTGGTGTGGCTACTCATGCTATGCCATGTGGCCTCTCTCTTCACCTTCCATCTTCTCCCAAATTGAGTAGGAATCCATTGGGCTTATCCAAATCACATGAGAGATATATTGGATGCTATATTTCGACCTGATATGTCATATATGTCATATTTCATCCTTCATATATGACTTGTGTCATAACTATCATAAAATATCCATCATTGGTGTCATAGATGACATAAGTGTAAGGGGAATCTAGCCAAGTGTCCATGAAACTCCCCATTTGACTCTTCCTTGCTCATATGTAAGTTACACTTCATCCAAAATTCGACCTATGAAGTATATGGACAATTATATTGACCTTATAATCCATCCAACACATTAGGCTTTCAATATATTCGAGATTGCAAGGGGTGGATTCTATTTAACATAGGAATTCTAGCTTGAGTGGGCCCCATAGTCTCCATATGTCTCCATTTTTCATATCCATTTCATTATTCACTTGAATTCATTTAATTGACCTTATTAAATAAATATTTTATTCCTTCTAATGTCTAAAAATCATTTATTATCTCCCTTATTAATTTCCCAATGTTTCCACCCAACCTAGGGAACTAGTAGGATTAATGGAATTTTCCCACTATGCAATTATTTTAAAATGGGGACATTACAATCCTCCCACCCCAATATTTATTGTCCTCAATCAATTTCATATTTGTATTCTGCAAAACATTCTCCTCTTCCCATGTGGCATCTTCACTCGGTAGATCCTTCCATTGCACCAAGAATTCTTTGATTGTCCTAATCCTAAATCTTCTCTAGCTTGTCTTCAAAACCTTTTCTGCAATAAGTGTGAGCTATCCTTCATAATACAAAGCAGGGAGTGTATCTAAAATTAAAATTTTCTGTCCAATAGATTTATTGAGACAAGAAACATGAAAGACATTTTGAATTTTACTCCCTTCCAGAAGTTCCAATTCATATGCTACATCTCCAATTTTCTGGATCACCTTGTAGGGCCCATAGTATCTTGGATTTAACTTTTATACTCCATTATTTTTGATATATTCTTGTTTGTATGGCTACAACCTCAAATATACTAAATCATCAACCTGGAAATTCCTTTCCTCTCTGTGTTTATCTACATATTGTTTTTGTTGGTTCTGGGAAAACTGCAAATTGTCTTTTAAAAGCTTTAAAAATTCTTGGCTTTCTTCCACCCAATATTTAGCTTTTGGAGCTATACTATCACCAAATACCATATCAGTGAATGTAATTACATCATAACCATATAATTATCTGAAAGGAGACATTCCTATTGACATGTGAAAGGTGGTGTTGTAGCAAAACTCACCCAAATGTAGCCATTTTGTCCAAGCTTTATGTTGTTCTCCCACATAGTTTCGGAGGTACTATTCCAACCATTTGTTCTCGCTCTCTATTTGTCCATAATTTTGGGTATTGTACCTTGTACTTGGAGTCAACTGAGTTCCCACCAATCTGAAAATTTCTTGCCAAAAAGCACTCATGAATCTACCATCTCTATCATTCACAATGCTCTTGGGGAGCCCATGCAATCTAAAGATTTCTCTGAAAAAAGGGTCAGCGACTTGTGCAGAACTAAAAGAGGATGTAACATAAAATAAATGAGAAAAAATACTCAATCTATCCAGTACCACATATATGTATTCCTTGCCCAAATTTTTGGGCAAACCGGTGATGAAATCCATCGATATATTGTCCCATTTTTGCTCTGGAATGGGCAAAGGTTGTAGTAACCCAGCTGGATATGTGAGATGTGATCTGTTTTTCTGACATACCTTATATTCATTCACATAATTTTTAACATCTTCCTTCATCCCCTTCCAATAGAACCTTTTCCTTAGTTTCCTATAGGTTTTGAAGATCCCTGGCTGGCCTGCTAGTGAGGAATCATGTGCTTCCTGCAAAACTGTGTACTTCAGATCTGAATCTCAAACCAAATAAATTCTTCCCTTATTGTATATCAGCCCCTCCAAAATTATTTAGTTATAATCTCCCATGAGTCCATCTAATACATCACAAGCAAACTTATCTTTGGCATATTCAACTAGTAGCATGTCCTTCCAATTTTTAGCAATGTCCATGAGAGAAAAATAAGCTTTTTGAGATAATGCATCTGCTACAATGTTATTCTTTCCTTTCACATATTCAATATCAAAATCATAATCTTTGATATTGCTTACCCACTTTTGATGCTTTTCATTTAGATCCTTTTGGGTAAGGAAGTGTCTTAGACTATTGTGGTCTGTTTTCACCACAAACTTGTTGCTTACCAAGTATTGTCGAAATTTGGCCAAGGCATGCATGCTGGACAACAGCTCTTTGTCATATATGGATTAAATATTTTCATGAGGATGCAATTTTTTTCTCTCAAAGGCTATAGGGTGTGGGACTTGATTTAGGACAGCCCCTACTCCTCCACCTGAGGCATCACATTCAACAACGAAATGCTTAAAAAAATCAGGTAATGCAAGTATGGGACAACTACTCATTACCTCTTTCATATTTTGGAAGGCCTTTTCAATATCATATATGAACTTCTTGGGATGTATATAAGGTGGTATCTGAATGGGTGAATTACCCTCCTCCAAACCAATGTTATGATCAACCCCCCTATTAGGTGGTATACCATGTGGAAGATCTCTGAAATTTTTTTCATATTTGTACAGAAGTGTCTCTATCTCGTTTGGGTGTTTAACAACTCTTATTTTTGGCTTGGGAGAGGTGACATAACAATCAGAAGCCCATTATACATCACCATGCCTCAATATATATCTCATACTTTTGCAATTTACTACCTGTTTTGGGTAAGTGTGTTGCCCTCTTACAACCCTTAGTGCACCTATGGTGACTTGTAGCTTTGGAATCCAAGTGTTGCATTGCATTGTGTTGTGACCTAGGATGACAACTGTGAAGCCATCAAATGGTTCACTTGGTATTTTTTTTTCTCCACCATATCTGCATCAATGAAATTATGTGTAGATCCTCCATCTACCAAAACTGAAGCTCTTTGTCCCAATACCACACCCTTGCATCGAATAGTGTGATAGCAAGGCACTGCTGAAAGTACTTCCATTCTTGCTTTGTCTGGTGAGGGCTGATTTTATTCTTGTTTTTATTCTTCAAATTCTATCTCATATGTATCCTCATGATATTAAATGTGCTCTTCTTCATCCATACCCTCCTCATACTCATCATTATCAAAAAATACTTCTATGCATTGAGCTTTTCCTTTAGCACATTTACGCCCTGGTGTCCATGGTTGGAAGCATGTAAAGCACAATATTTTCCTTCAAAGTTCATCCCTATTTTTTCATTATTTCTTATTTTTTTCATATGTATCTCTTTTCCAACTATTCTTATCAGGTGCATCCTTTTTCCAAGGCTTTCTTTGAAATCTGGAGTTAGGCTTGGGAGGAAATCTTATTCTAGGGAGCACATTTTGAAGGTATCTAGTCAAGCTCATTGCATCATTTAAGTTAGTAGGCTTGTGGGATTTGACAAAATATTTTAAGGGATCTACCAAACCTTCAGTAAACAGCAATACTAACCTTTCCATAGATACATCAGCCACCTTAATTGATAAGCTTTGGAATTCCAACATATACTCAATAGGAGTCCCTACTTGCTTCAATTGTGCTAGTTCTCTGAAAGACAATTATGGATATTTTTTATCAAACCTTTCTAATACCCTGTCAACAAATTTACCATATTTTTTGACCTGATAATGACCCAAGGTTTTCAAGCCATGTAACCACCATTCATTGGCATCTCCCTCCAAGTGCAAAATAGCCATTTTTAAAACATCTTCTTCCACCATTGGATTCAGCTGGAAATACACATCCAATTTATGCACCCAAGTGTTAGCAGAGCTATGAGATAAACCATAAAAAGTAGGAAGTGGCACTTTACCTATGGAACAATTCAATTCTTTATTTTGGTACAGATACTTATTGCCCTCCTTCTTTCTGAATTTGTTTGCCATGGTGAAGTACTGTTCAAATGTTATACTCCTCCTACACTCTTCATCCAATTTAGCCCAATCTTTTGTTATTGTATCAATTTCAAATTGAATGTTAGTATCTTCTTTGGGAGTAATAAATTTAGGTGTAGTAGGCCTTGGTGTTCTCTATAATTCATAGGGTCTATTATGAGGTCTTGTTTGTGAGAAAATCTTCTCACCCATTGTCTTCTTTCCTGCTGATTTTGAACTACCACTATCTCCCATTATCCTTTTGCTTCCCATTTGACTGGCCATCAATTCGAATCCTTTTCTTATATGTTGGGACATTACTACTATATTTTGGGTCATTTCTTTAAACAAAGGTCTTATAATTTGGAGATACTCCATTTTCTCCTTAGTTTGGTCTTCTCCCTCGTGAGCCATAGTTTTAGTCCAAGGTACCCTTTTTTTCCCAATTCTTCTTCTAAGGATGGTGGTTTATTAAATTGAATCATATTTAACACCATCAGGTTCCAATACCATGCTCTAATACCACTTGTAATGTCCATTTTTTTAATTTTTACTAAAATGCCCAATTTTCTAATTTTTCACAATTTTTGCTCTTGACTAGTCTTAGTGTCTTGGTCTCCAAATTGACCCAATAGCTCCCAAATATTCAGATAAGGTATAAGAATTATATAATAAATTAATTATTATTTTCCTGGATTTATTATGGCCCTCCAATCACTTCTGCAAGTTTGTACTAAATTATGAACAAGCTAGATGATTTTATTAGCAATTTTGGGGCTCAAATCCCATCGGGTAATTGCCGGAATGGCCTCCCAATGTACAAAAACCCACTTGAATTATAAAATTGAGGAATGGGATGTGTATAGGACATCAACAAGGACTCATATTATTAAACAATCGAACTCACATGGTTATTATCACTTCCTTCAATCAGATATATAAAAACTAGTTTTGAACCCTTGGGGAAATGAGATGCAATTTAATCCAATGGTTATGGAATTAGACCCAATGGCCACAAAATATAATTTAATGAATATTAAACCTAAAATATTCTTCAGTGGCATTCCATTCATTCATGAATAATCAATATTTTACACATCCATTCAAATCTACCAATATTATAAGAGTTTGCAACAAAGAAGTGGGAAATGACACTGTTCCTTTATTACTGATCAATAATACATAAAATATATTGACCTTTCGACCTGATAAATTTATTAACAGAGAGAAAAGAGAATTTACATCAGAATACAAAATTCTGGAGCAATAGGAACTCCCTCAAAAATATAAATGGATCGCCAAGTGCACCTCACCCCACTGGGCTGAAATATGGTGAAAGAATGTGAGATGGGAGGGGGAATGAGCTGAATCCTGAAGTGCCAATGATCTGCTGTAGCTGAAACTGTATATTATAACTCCATTTAATTTACTTTAAATACCTGATTGGCATCTCCAATCACCAATTAGTATGGGAATCTTTCACCCTCGAAATTGGCTCAAGCATGAACTAGTCACTCACTAGCTCTCTCTCTCTTCACAACAACAAATTTCACAACTAATCAAAAAGATCGTCTCATGGATTCTCCCTATATTATATAAAAATTAATGGTCTCCTCATATTCCAAATACATCCATAAACCAAATCCAAGTCGAATTGGTGTGGTTGCTCATGCTATGCCATGTGGCCTCTCTCTTCACCTTCCATCTTCTCCCAAATTGAGTAGGAACCCATTGGACTTATCCAAATCACATGAGAGATATATTGGCTGCTATATTTATACCTGATATGTTAGATATATCAAATTTAATCCTTCATATCTAAATTTTTTCATAAATTTATTATAATCTCCTTCATTGGTGTCATAGATGTCATAAGTGTAAGGGGAATCTAGCGAAGTGTCCATAAAACTCCCCATTTGGCTCTTCCTTTCTCATGTAAGCTACACTTCATCCAAAATTCAACCTATGAATTATATGGACAAGTATATTTACCTTATAATCCATCCACAACATTAGGCTTTCCATATATTTGAGATTGCAAGAGGTGGATGCCATTTAACATAGGAATTCTAGTTTGAGTGGGCCCCATTGTCTCCATATGTCTCCATTTTTCCTAGCCATTTCATTCATCACTTTCATTCATTTAATTGACCTTATTAAATAAATATTTTGTTCCTTCTAATATGTAAACATCATTTATTAGCTCCCTTTTTAACTTCCCAATATTTCCACCCAACCTAGGGAACTAGTAGGATTGATGGAATTTTCCCACTGCGCAATTATTTTAAAATGGGGACAATACATCCCATAGTTTTCCAAGTTATTATTAAGGGGTTTGTTAGGATTTATAATCCTCCCTTGTCTGAACTAGTCTATTAGATTATATTTTCTTGACTTAGGAGTCATTTAATTATTATTGGGTCCACTATTACCATTGGGTCCACTTGGACTAATGGTGTCGTTAGTAACAACCACTAGAGTGTGGGGAACATAGATAGAGGTTAACTGCAACTAAATACACCTTCATGAATCAGTTTATGTGTGTCCTAAACTAATCCCTACAATTTAGGAGCCACGGGGGGTTCCACCACTAAACTCCTTCAGTTGTTGGTAGTTTGTAAATACTCAAGCTAAGTTATGCTCTAGTTACATTCAATTAGATGTACTCCAGTTTAGTTAGCGCCAATATTGCATGGATGCATGTGGGAAGGCACCTATTATCACCTACTTCTCACCTACCACATCAGTTATACTAGTTTAACTGATTATAACTGATTGAGAAACTGAATTAGAAAACTAGAGTTAGACTAGTGAGCTCCGATAGTGATTTAGACACTTCTAGTTAGCCATGCAGTGAAATTGAGTTGGTAGATTCAAATAATATCCACATGATTTGAATTATCCTTTATGTAACATGGTTGTATACTGTTGGGGTTAATGAAGTTTATACTATAATTATATTGAGCAATTCTTATCCATTTTCTGTGAAATTTGTCTTGTTTAGTGTGTATTTTTCATTCCATTACATTGCATAATAATACAACGATTCAATTGAACTCATTTCCTAAATATCAATGGCACAATAATTTAACATGTTGAATCTTTGAACTCTCTCATTGAATACCAAGTCAGTGATCCTTATGAGTTTGACCTTTCTAGTACATTTCTGACTCCTGTGATGCTGATTTTTTTCCTACAGACTCTATTACCCCTGTCAACTTTATATTTTCTTCTAAGGTTGATCTTATTGATTATAAATCCTCGGACCTTAGCACTATAGAGTATTTTTTGGTTGATTCTAACTTGGATACACCTTTTGTGGAAGATAGTGAAGTTGCAAGTGTTTCTACCAAAGTGACCTGCATCATACCTTTTCTTCTGGATATGATCTTGATACTGTTATTTCTTGGAGATAGGATCCTTAGTTGGATTCACAAATTCTTACTGGTCTTGTTATCTCCCTAAATAAATTTATTTTTATAGTATGAATAATTCAAGTCATGTTATGAAAGATTTAAAGATGACTAACAAATTGAAGGTCTCTGGTTTTTCTATGGTTGAAGAAATTGGAAGTTTTAGCTTTCGGTGGCTTAGGAGGGGTTCTTAACAGCTCAGTACCATCGAAAGGATTTGTTTCAGTAGCTAACAGTTTAACGCAGGATAAAGGTTAACCACTGAAACTAGGCCCGATCAAGTAAATGGTAAAAGCACTTTCGGTGGCTTAGGTGAGACTTCAAAGAGCTCATTAGCCACCGAAAGGTGTTGGTTTTGGCAGCTTACTGAACAGTCCAAAAGGGGAATTAACCACCAAAAGCAGGAAAAAACCGTTGGGGAAAAAAGCGGTTTTGGTGGCTTAGGTGAAAGCTCTAACGTTTCATTAGCCACCAAAAGGACGAGCTTTCGACGGTTAAAAGGGATATCTGGAGAGACCACTATCCGCCGAAAGCTGAGTTTCACTGCGACATTGGGAAAATGGTTTCGGTGGCTTGGGCGAAAAGCTCGGATTCATTAGCCACCAAAATCCTTGTTTTCAACGGCTAGCAGACAAATTCCTGAAGGTTGTTAACCACCGAAAAGTTAAAAGAGAGAAATGGTTAGAAACCTATCAAATCAAAGCCCGTCAACTAAACAGCGATCATCAAAGGGAATGATAAACCACCGAAAGGACAGGACGCTGCATAAATTGTGAGGAGATTAGTAAGGAGGTCATTATTGAAACTGATAAAGACTGATGTGATTTGAAACCCTCCTTCTCCCTTCCTCTATCCACAAAACTGCAGAAAAAACCACTAAGTATCCAAGATTGATTTTAACGTGATTACTGGGCAAGGGGTCTCGAAAAGATCAACTGAATCCATCACCCTCTGACCTCAGCATCAATCATGTAGTTGAAATCCCTCATAATCAGTGCCAAATATTCAGTACACTCCACCCTAGACTTTGGCATTTCTCTCCACCAAAAATCCATCTCTGAGAAGCAGCCTGCTAAAACACTATCCTACAGAACTTGAATTTATTATTGTAGGTACCCAGGAGTGGCATTCAGCAAAATTAAGAAGGGAGGACCTGCTCTCAGACAGGAGTTGGGAGACATCATCTACCTGGAGGCACATCCATAAGTTTGTTAACTTTTCAAGGATGCTGGTTGCTATAGGTTTTGTGAGAATATTCAAGGTTCACACCAACAGGTGGCTGAGGCATTTGCTCCCTATTTCGATGGCTCCAAGGAAGTCATAGGCAAAGAAGAATTCCTGATAGATGAAACCCTAATTACTGAAGTGACTAAACTCCCTAGCAAAGGAGAGAAGTGGTCTAAGACCACCATACCAAAGGATGTAGAGTTCAGATCTTACCTGAAGCCTAAACATAGGGAGGTGGTGTGGAAGAAAAGTGAACCATCCTCCTGGCTAGAAGAGAGGTGGAAGCAACTATTGAAGGCCATTGTGGTCTACATAACATGTGAAGGGAGATACAATAGAGCCATGATTTACCATTTTAAATTGATGAACCACTTCACAAGGAAAATCCCACTAAATTTTCCTTTTTACTTACACAATGGAAAAAATGGAACACCAGGTGAAGGCCTAGCCAACCAAGATCGCTGGAAGACTATCTCATCATGGCCTTATCCAACTTCTGATGCAAGAATTGCTGAAAAGGAGAAATATGGCATGGGCTTATTTATTATTTTGGAATGGTTTTGAAACAAGCCTTCAGCCAGAAGAAAAGGGGAAGTCTCCTGCTAAAAATTCCAACACACCAAGAAGTGGGAAAAGGAAGAGAAGGGATATATCCCTAACAATAGCAAGACAACCTCATTCCTCTTCCAAATCCAAGAAGCTCAAAAGAAACTTGGATTTCAGTGAAAAGGAGTAGGAAGTTACAACACACAATGAGAACTTTTTGAACCTGCCCTACTCAGATTCAGAAGAGGAACAAGAGGAAGGTGCAGACCTAGCATTACAGGTTGTAGTAGATATTGAAGAACTAACATCACCTACACCAAAAGAACAAGATAAACCAGTAGATAAGGCTTCCTCTAGCAATACCAAGTCTCAAAGGATAAATCAGTTCCTGAGGCAAGTGTATGAGATGGAGATTTTGGAAATGGAGATAAAGAAAATTAATGCTACATTAACCAGTAGGAACAAGCTGCTGCATAAATCTTACCTAGAGCTGAGAGAGAGGTATGATTTCCTAAAAAGACTAAATAAAAGGTACCTAAAATACAACACAAGATTGTATACAATGATTAGGCTTCAGAGACTGCAGATGAAGGAAGCCTAGCACTCACCTCACATTGGAAACCCTAGCACAACAAGCTAAACCCTAGCACTCACCTCACATTGGAAACCCTAGCTGAAGCCACAGTAAGCCTTCAGCCTCCAGAAGCAAGCCAGGCTATTTTTAACCCTCCTCACATAGAGCCTATTGAAGAAGAAAGCTAAGGAGACAAACTTAAAAAAACAATTTTGGAGGTGGCTTAATAATTTTTGAAGCACAGGGCTTTCAGTGGCTTAGGTGGGCGTTGAGGCAATTCATTAGCCACCAAAAGCACCGCTTTCGGCAGCTAACCGTTCCGGTATTTTGGCCTCTTAACAACCGAAAGCACAAAGAGGCACAGGATCAAATTTTGACACACAGGACCAGTTTTGGGAAAACATGGATAGCTCAGGGACAAAGTATAAAGATGAGGGACGCTGAAGAAAACATCAGGGACGGTATGCTTCAGTTTTGCTATGACATAAAAGAAGAAAAGGTCACCAACACTCCACTGTCAAAGTGAAACAATGACTTAACCAGCAGATGACCAGTGGTAGTGATTTCCAATACTTACTTTAGTTATCAAAAGGTTCAAACAATGAACAAATTCTACAGTTAGTTAGACTAGTAGTTAATTATGGTTTTTTAACTTAATTATGCAAAAACAATTATTTTGTCTATTTTTAGTAAATCAGATCCAATTTTTCAGGATCTGAATATTTTTGTAAAGGATATAAATCCTAAGACTTATTTGATTGAAAGGGTTCGACTTCGGGGACTTGTAGACCATTTCTATTGTCAAGCTTCTCATAATTCTCATGATGTAATATAAGCTCTTTTGTTATCATATGTTCAACTTCCACTTTCTGTCTATTATGTGCTTATGCTTGAATGTGTTATTCAGGTGTTATTCAGGTTAATCGATGTCCTATAGCTGTCATCCTATTGGAATATTGATGATTTGAATTATAAGTGCTTTCCTTGTCATGATTAGCCATTTATATATATCTATTTTATGTATGAATTTGCCAGCATCATAAGTTCTCTATCTCTGCACCATATTGTCAACCTCTGAACAGTGGTAATTAGAAGCCTTATCCCTGATTGACTTTCATGCATGTCTTGAGAGTGTGAGGTCTTATAGGTCACCTAACTTGATCCACTTAGAAAACCATAAAAATATTTAAGTTACCAGGATTCCTCGAGCTACAACTTAGAGTAGTTTCCTGGAGTGATAACATGTCTCATCATGTTTTTCAAGATGTAGTTATATTTACATGTATTATGCTTGTGCCTATGAGCCTGATGCCAGCTTCCACGCTTCTAGATCGTTGTATAATGCCTCATCTTTGTTCTCATCATCGCTCAGCTTTGTACCTTTTTTCGGTAGAACTTGACAACCTTTACCTTGAGGAGATGCTCCCTGAGTGTCCTTATATTTCTCATGTTACTTGCACTATGCTTAGGTTTCCTCCTCATGCTTGGAACTAGTTTCACTTACCTCAGACACTCATCTCCTCGCATTTAGAGCATTATTCCTACTTTCCTTCGAGCTCGTTAAAAATAGTAAGGATCTTGCGAGTTGATTTTTACAGGATCGTTAAAACTTAATGGGAAAGGTATGGAGTTACCTTTAAACTCTGGTCGGAATCCCTAAATATAACTAGATTTTCAAGTTCGCTTATCCCTTCAAACTCGTTAAAGGATCTGAAGGAACATCCAAATAGGTATAAGTTTATCTCCTTTTTCGGCCATGTGGATTAGTTAGGAAAATGGAATACTCTTCTTTCTTTAGAATCTAGAATATTATCTTCAGGTATAGATTTATCTCTCTTCCAGGCCTAGAGGACTAAACGTACGGAAAAGGAACCTTTGAGCTTACTATTCTTTTTTTCATGCTCTGGTTTAAACTATGAAAATGATTCTGAGAGTTCTTCATGCCATTGTCGTGCTCGCTAAAACTTAAGGACAAAAGCATCGAGTGATCTTGCTTCCCTTCACACTCATTAAAACTAAAGTGTTATGCTTTCTTTGAAGGAGCATCAGTATGGTGATAGCTTACCCATTTTTCAGACCTTGCAGACTAACTATGAAAAAGGAATACCTTAGTTATACTGAGCTAAGAGAGTTCTCCTCTGGAATATTTTTTACTTTACTTAGGAGACTAACTGTAGTAGGGCTTTCTCCCTTGCTACAGATAGGAACAGCTCCCTTCCATCTATAGAATGGAAGGATAGGGTTCCTGTTGGTTGAAGAAAAGGAAAGAAAACATACAAAATAAGATTAGGGCCAAGCTATAGAAACCCTGCAAGAAACTATTAGAAAAACTAAGAAATGCATACAAGCAATTAGTGGAGAAACTACAACAAACTGTAAGCAAATAACCCTGTAAGAAAAATGAGTTAAAAATCTAAGATATCAACAAAAAATTAGTGATTATACCTTCTCTGTGGAAATGGGCCACATTGCCCTAGCTTTGGGAGCACCTCTCAATGTAATAAGAGCTTTGGCTCAATGGAGAAATGGAGGAGAGGGAGGGTGAATGGCTTGAGAGGAAAATGGTGTCAAGGCACTCACACGGGAAACATAACGGTAGGCAGAGAAGGAGAAATTTGAGAGTGACCCCCACCCCTCTATTTATACTTTTTCTTCATATTTTTAGGGTTTTAAGCCCCTAGTTGGGGCTTTAGCCCCTTTCTCCCAATTCCAAGCTCCTTTTGGGGTTTTAAGCTCCTTTGAGGGGTTTTAGCCCATTTTTGGAGGTTTTAGCCCCTATGAGACCTATTTGGCTCTTTTTAGGGGTTTTTAAGCCCTTTTTCATATTTTTGATCCTTTTGAGGGTGTGCGGGTCAAATGACGGTCGTATGTAGATGTCTTTAGATGGTGTAGGTCATGTAGAGCTTACTGAGGGATTTTTTGGGTTAACAAATTGCCCCCTAATGTGTGAGGGAAGGAGCTCATTGTATGGTCGATGGACATCATAGGATTTTTGGCG
>LPNX011032094.1:57355-96664 GCA_001517045.1 Pseudotsuga menziesii | reverse complement strand
TTTTGTATTAATATGGTTCCCATCAATGGGTGAGATACAAATAATGTGTGACATGTATATGGATGAGGTGGGAATCCCCATGCTCGTAACGATGTCAAAACAATAATGTGATCGAAGCTCTATAATACAAGAGCCGATCATGTACAACTGTTGTTACAATAGTGGTTGCCTCAATGAGAGGTTGAATACAATACTGATCTGAAGAAATGCTACATTGGACCCATGGAATTCTCATGGAATGCTATATCTTCATGACTGACAGCTTGTTGAATCTGGAATGGTAAATAGTTGTAGGGACCCATTGGTGGAGAGTCAGAGTCTTTGATGTACAAATATGTTGCATTAATCATAAATCTATATAGAAGCACTGCTGGGGCTTCTGAACATTATCTCCAACGCAACTCAGAAATCACAAGGGACATGAACCTATTGGGGTCCCTTTTCATAGACTCATCAATGTGCTAGAGTCAGGTGTCATCTGCAGTCTTCGACCAAATACTGCACGGACTGACACCCTATACGAATCTCAATGGTGCGATGATGTAGTTGGAGTCAAGCACGTGAGAAAAAACTATCCCAAGAGGCACTAAGGACTCCTCTCAAGTGGTCCAAGTAACTCATCAATGAGGTTAATGAAACCAAGATATAGGGACCTCTAGCTCTATCCTCTAGAATACATGTGTTGTCGTCGACAGAGGGATACCTGCAACTGGTCAAGGAAATGGTGTTTCCCTAACCAGAAGCACAAGGGAGATAACCGAAATATGTGAGGAAATCTAAGGACTGGCCCACTGAATGGGGGGGGAGGAGTTGAACATGGGTAGAGAAAGTGTACTAGACTCAAACTTCCTTTGTTCAGAGTGTGACGGTAGGGGGGACCAGGCAGCAAATGAAGCTAACTCGTGGGAAAGGGATCATAGTTGTAATACCAGGAATGTAACTGCAGATGGGAAATACTTGGGGGAGGTAGACACTTTTGATATTGATGGGATCCAAGGAAGACACATCGCAGAGTACTCTGAACAAAGGTGACCCAAAGTGGGAATGCTACCAAACTGTTATCTCTGGGGTGGTGTCTAGAGACACTGTTGTGGTATGATCTCGTGGATTTTTTGTGAGCCCGAGAAAGTAAATGCTAGATGCTACTTTCAATCTTAAAGAGTCTAAAAGCATGAAGAAGACTCTAGTGGGGGATGTTTTTCATTGGTAGTCTCCTGTGCCCCAAAAAGGATAAAATTATACACAGGAGAGCTCGCCCATCCTTTAGGGGATGGGAGACTTCTTTATCATTGGTAGTCCAGTCAGGCCAGAAAAGGTTAAACCTATACTAACTAGATGGTCATTCAGATAATTTTATGAGCATGAACGAAACCAAATTTTCTTGGCAATCTTTTCTTAATGAAAAGGCTGGAAAAGAGCTTAATGACAACCCATGGTGAGATTTTTTGTAAAGTTCAGCCCCTCTTCCTGAGAGAGCATAAAAGGATGCAGAGGGGAATGGTCTTGGCTTGAATATGCCAAGGTGGTCCATTTCATTTGATGGTCTACATGGTCCGCAAAAGGAGATAAACGAGACAATGTAGACACCCTTTCATATTCTTTAACGAGCAAGAAAGGGACCAGCTATGCGCGACAATCTTTTCATTCTTTTAGGAGTCAGAAAAGAGCTTAAAAAAAACTCCAGTATAGTCAACCGATCAAGGGGGCATTGTAGGTACCCCCATGTTGGGACAATGGAAAGTGGTCTCAAGGTCATCTATGTAGTATGGATGGACCTAGTGGCTCTAGAACATACCAATACATGCGCTGGATAGATCGTGACAGAGGCACGTGAATCGTTGCGACAGAGGCATGCAAACCGAGGTGGCTCTTAGACAGAGGTCAGGAGATTCGTGTGTGATTTGTGGTGGACGGACTTGAGTACATGTGATGTGAGTGCAATTCCAGAGGAATTTATGTGCCAAATGCATGAAAATAAAATGATCCATCCTCCGGATAATGGTCTGGAAACCTGCGTAAGGTGTGGCAGATGGATTTAACAGATATATGCTGAAATAAAATGACGTGCCTTCTGGGCGGTGTCACGGGAACCCATATGAGTGGTGGTAGGAAAGTGTAATGAAAGTATAGGTCTGGAGACACTTACATCACAATGATATGGCTTGTAAATTGAGGTAACTTTTGAGAAGTGGTCCTAAAAAATTAAATGTTAAACATGAGATGATGTTCTCATAAAAATATAGAGGACGAAATTCTGAAACCAGTGGCGCATACGGCGTCCCAAATGGACTATGTATGGTCATGTTATGTGAAATGGAAAAAAAATAGGTCAAATGGGGCCTATAAATGAGTGGGGACCACTTTGTGAGGTGTCATTGTCATTGTTCACTACAGAGTTAGAGAGGTGGGCCCTAAATTTATTTTGTTGATTTCTTCCATTTTGACTGGCAGTTTCAAGATCTGCGACTTGCAGGTAATATTTCTTGCAAAATCTATCCTTTTCAGTGGTTTACATTTTGCATTTGCTCACCTGAAGGCCCTCTATGAGGCTGTTAGGCTCTTTTTGAGCCTGGTCGCACCTTTCGGGGGTAGAATAGTGACTGGGTCGTACTTGTGAAGCTTTTTTTAGCGACCTGGTCACTCCTTTTGGCCAGACAGGTGTGACTTGGTCCCTGGGTGGATTTTTTGCTGAAAGCTATGGCTGACAGTTGTATTTTGCTTATGCATGATTCTTGAGGCAAAGTGGCATGAGAGAGACTGCAAAGACCTCTGAGAGGAGGCATTCTAGGACAAGAATGTGCATGATGCACTCACCCGTTGTGGGTTACTGAAGTTCATGCGGATCCCCCTCATGAAGAGCTTGCGTCTGTTGCTGCAGACTTTGGTGAGCTTTTAGGATATCGGGGAGGATGCCTTCCTGATCCAAGGAGAGTGTGTTGAGATCACATTGTGGATATATAATTTTTTATTGGAATCCCTATGTTGGGAGTTGTTGGTGACTTGGTGCCAGTGTTGTCTCGTGGGGAGACACTTGAGGAGCTGTGTGAGAGGCACTGTTACGCGACTACGTACATGTGTGGTTTGCACATTTTGACATGTGACATTGAGTATGTGTCGACACAAGCTATTGCTACTATGTTGTTACACATCTTGGGCTCCACGAGGATTCACAAGATATCTGGAGGGTAGCTATAGATGGTAGAGCATGCCATGGGGGGGACTTACTATGGATGGGCCCAGATGTACCTTCTGGCTATTCGGCGTCAGTTGAACAATGTGAGGGAATTTGGGGGAGACTTTTGTTTTGGGTCCTTCTTTTGTGCTTTCGTTTTTGAGAAAGTACCTACTCTGCGTCCGCACCGGGCAGTGTGGGATGCTGGTCCGCGGGAGCTGCGGATGCGCAGGTGGTGCCAGATGATGGTATGAGAGAGTGGTGGTAGAGTGGGCCACTTCTTCACCAAGGAGTTGCTTGATCAATGGTGGCATCTCCTAGTGATTATTGAGGAGTACCCTTATGTGGGTATGGAATATCATGGGGACCCTGAGATGCCCCGAGCTCCCGGTCAGGCATGGGGACCAGTTGGTATGTATGTGTGATGTTTTTGTGTTCATCTTTATACATAGTGTAGTTGATATTGTTAATGATTATATGTATAGAGTGATGGTGTCTTTTTTTGTGTATGCAGATGTTGGTTCCCAAAGGCAGGTGGTCGCTATTACAGAGGCGGTGGTCCCCGCAGGGAACCCTCGCAGGAGACAACGGGAGGCGGAGTCTATTTGGCCGCGCTTGGAGTGGCTATCTGAGGGGATCTCCAATGATGGCTGGCAGCATTTAGACAATGAGTTGATCGCCGCCATTCATAGTGTGCCTCTGGAGTGGACGTCTGTGATGAGGAGGATGGTCGTAGCCTGTGATTACTTTCATTGGAAGGTGCAAGGGGATATTCCTGTAGAGGACGATGAGTCTTCTAAGGAAGAAGATGATGATGATATTGATTCAGATTATGAGGATGAGTCTGAGTCAGACTAGCAGCTAGTGGGGCTGCCCCTAGTACGTTGGTGAACTTAGGATTTTTTTCATCCTTATGTATATTCAGCTGAGAAAGCATATGTGGCTTCTCATTTTGTACTGGACATATTTTGGACATGTGATTTATCTATCTATATATATATTTTTACACACATGGATGCACTTTTTATGGTTTTATATGTGAGTCTTTTTATGATGATATGAAATGCAATGCCTATGTGATGTATTTTTACACGTGTGTGTGTGTTTTATATATGATTATGCATGATGTTGTGTTTGTATGTTTCCTATAAGCAATTATGAATGTGCCAATTTAGAATGTCATTAGCCATTTGATATACTACACTATTGAGGTTTCTAAGAACATGTGTGAATGTGATGGATTCAAATGCTCTAACCATCTATTTTGTGCACAGGAATTTTCTAAAGAGGCAGGGATCACATACCCGGTAGTAGTTGTTCAATTGGGAGACATGCAGTTGAGAGTCTAAGAATAGATCGAGATGGAAAATAACCAACTGGAGAGTGGTGGCCAAGAGGCCATTGACACCATCATGTTCAGCTTGGTTGTTGTTCACACTGCCATGCATATCCCGCCAATATGGATCAACTCGTGCGATGGGGAGTAGATGACCCATGCTTCTGAGGCGAGGTTTGGAGATTATCTGCTTGCTTCGTCAGCAAATCCAACGTATCAATCCGAGGTAGGATCCATCTAGAGAAATGAGGGGAAACCATACATAAGACTCACTTAAAAAAAATGTAAAACAAAAAGGGATAAGAGAATATTACGAGCTGAACTGTCGTCACTTAAAGAGGTGATGTTAAAGGGAAAGTGGTTTGGACTTTCAAGGGATCAGCGGTCATTCCTTTGTGTGACATGATGAACCATAGCAGACAGCCCGTTGGGACATAGAAAACACACTTGAAAGGGTTCAAGTGGATTTTTTACTTGTGACATCGTAGGAAAGCTTGCCACAAGTCGTCTATCTGTTGAGCTTGCTTATGTGAACGCGCAATGAGGTTGTCAAGATAGACCAACATGATGTGCAGAAGGCCACGGAAATAGTGTGTCATGGCACGCTGGAAGGTCACTCCAACATTCTTTAGAACAAAGGGCATTACTCGATAGGTTAATGTGCCCCATGGGGTTGTGAATGTAGTCTTGTAATGATCTTCTTTCTGGATCTGGATTTGGTTATATCCAGGAAACCCATCCATGAAGGAAAAGACCTCATGTCTAGCACATGCATCAATAATTTGATAGATGAAGGGTGTTGGGAAGTTTTATTTGGGACACACCCCATTCAGATCATGAAATTCTATGCAAACCCAGATGGTACCTTGTTTTTTATTAATGGGAACAAGATTTGAAAGCCAAGCAGTGTACGCAATGGGGTAAATGAAGTCGGCCGTGCGTAGCTTCTCAATTTCAGCTTTGACCGCGGTAGCTTTGGAGGGATGGATGGGACATTGCTTTTGGCACATGGGGCCACATCGGGCCATGTCTCGATGTGGTGTTCCACAATGGATGGATCCAACCCAGGAATTTTAGTGTAGGACCAAGCAAAGATGTCGTGATATTCTCCGAAGAGGGCTTTGTAGACAACAACTTCTTCCGGGGAGCAGGATTCCCCCAGCATGATTTCTTCAACAACCTCAAGATTGGTTGAGATGTTGATTTTGATGGTTGGTGATATGTTGGACATGTTCCCTTCTTTGAAGGAATTTGGTGTCGGAATGGGATTTTTGAACTAGTCAACTTTTCCATGAATGAAATATTTGGTTTCCACAGAAAATTGGTCAGACTGCGACACAATATCTTCGGGGAGGAAGAGTGAGTGATGGTGCATGTCGCCCCATGGGTATTCTGGGGCGATTAAGGTTTCAAGTATCTCCTCATCATTGAGGAAGCAACGAAGAGACAGGTCTGATGGACCGTCAGTGATGGTGGAGACAAGAGGATCTATAGAACTGGACATCATGTAAATGGACATGGTGTCTAAAGAAGGAGGTGGGGAATGGATCTCTTCAATTAGAGTGATCTCAGATTCAAGGGAATGTTGTCAAAGGTTGGATAGAGTCATTCAAAACTCAGACAAGTACTAGCAGTGGTGAGAACAGTGTCCATACAAACTGCAGAGGGTGCAAAGCATGGTTTTTTCTCAATGATTTGTTTCTCACTATTGGTCCACTTGGGGATTCAACCACAGGGAGGATTTTCATTATATCCATGGCATCCAAAGGTGCATGAATTATGGGAATATTAGGGTAGTTTTGATCTGGATGTCCTTATTCTTCGCAGATGGCACAAGGCGGGATCTGTCGAGGTTCAGTGGTAGCTTTCTCATTTTGTCCCCTGGTCCTTTTTGGGTGGGGCGATGTAGGTACGGGTGCAGTGGTTGTGTTTTGTGGGCTTTGTGGGGGATGAGATTTGAACGCAATGGTTTGCACAGGGGTTAAGACTACTCGGAGAATTTGCATTTGGGCACATGGATCAAGGTACCAAACGAGAATCCCCAATGTGAAATTAGGTAAGTTTAAGGTAGCCATTACTGGCTTACTCATGACACCAAGCGGGGGAAAGAGGAAGGGAATTCTGTGGAATGGGGAGGAGCCCAGATAACTCCTTGAAGGTTGCATGTGGGGATGAGGTTGTGGTGGTGACTGCACATAATGCTGCAGCTGCAGATGATGTCGTGGCTGTTGATGATGTTGCGGCTACTGATGGTGTTGCGGCTATGGACGGTGTTGTGATTGTGGTTGGGGCTGCGGCTACTGTTGATGTTTGGGTGCAATAGTGCTGGGTGAGAGCATGCACAAATCTACAGTTTCATTTGGTTTCAGTGGTGGTGACATTAAGGGGAAAGAAGCCATCATGGTGGTATCAACAAACAACCTAGGGCCCACATTCAACAATGGGGAGGCTGGTATGTTGTCAACCATGGTGTTGGCCACACAGATAACATTGGCGAGTGCAGTTATCCCTTGCGCATAAATGGTGTTGATCGTAGGGATAATGTTTGCGAGTGTCGTTATCCCTTGTGGATCATGATAATTTAGTTGGTCCACCATCGTGATTTTCCCTTCGTAAGGGAACATATTGAGATGGAAAATAGTTGATGCTATGGCTCTCATGGCGTACATATAAATTCTTCCAAGGAGAAGGTTATAGTCCAACTGAGCATTGACAACCTCCATGTCAATCAGCACTATTTTCGTGGCCAATGTGATGGGAACATGTGGGAGGATTCCTTGGAATTTAGTGGGGTGGCCATCATAAGCCCACAGAGTAGTAGAGGATGGTTGTAGAATTGGGGATCCAAGTTTCTGCCAAACTAAGGTAGACATAATGCACATGGATTCCCCCTTGTCCACTATGCACTAGTGCACAACCAGATTCGAATGGATACCGGGATTTGGAAGGCAATGGTTGATGGCATCCGCGATTCATCGTTCTATGTGTCAAATGCGATCAACTTGGAGTCAGAGGGGTCTACAGTGCCAAGGGTAGCTGGTAAGGCTTTTCGTTGTGTTGGGAAAGTTTTGAGCACCTCAAGAGCGGACATGGCGATAGGTGTTTGGGCCAAATCATCCATGATGTTATAGTTTACAGCAGCTCTAGCCGTGATGTTGTTTGTAACCCGTTGTATGGGGGGGCGCAGAGGAAAAGGGGGTAGATGAAGAGGTGCATTGGTTGTTTTTGACATAGATTTTGCTGATGTGTCATGGGTTCGGTGTTAGTGCCGTACTGATTTCATCTGGTCTGTAAATTGACCTCTTCAATCGTCATGGCTAGCAGGTGGTGAACACCTGTTTCTATTGTCGAAGGTGCCCCCAGGGCGTTGGGATTGGGTTGGGGAGTGGGTGCAGTTGTTACCAGTCCTTGGATAGGTAATGGGTATTGGAGGAGCATAGGTGGAGGCCCTGGTGGTGCCGAGTTGGGTTGAGCTTGGGTTGTCGTATTGGTAGCATGCTAAACCTCTTTCTGAATAGCTTGCTTGGCACGACCCATGAAGGGGAATTCGTGTGTATAGTTCCCGCAGACCTCCCACAACTTGCATGGTTGATTTATGCGCAAAGGAGCGTTGCGTATAGGTGCATTTGGTTGCTAAGGATTTTGGGCTGGCAAGTTTGCCCTGGCACTATTGGGAGGGTTTGGTTGTTGACCGCCTCCCTGCAGTTGTTTTTTTCCTTAGTTCTGGGATCGATTATTTCTGGCTTGCCCTTGTTGGTTATTGGGGGCTGGCTGGTTGGGACGGTTTTGTTGTGCAAACACCTGTCCTAGAGGTGTTGGCAGAGTTGGGGCAGGGGCTTGAGCAGCTTGCATAGGTAGTGCATAGTAGACTTGGGGGGGTGCAGGTGCCACAAATGTGGGCATTTTTCCCACATATTGTTGTGCTGGCCAAGCTAATTCCTGGGCATGCTGCGGTGGCGCAGGTTGTGCATAAGAAGTTGTAGCTTCATACTGGGACATCATTCTTGCATAGTCTAGAGTTTGGTTTTGGTAGGCAACACTGGGGGTGTTGCCTAGTTGTGGTAGCATTTTAGGTGGTGTCGTACAGTGTTGTGGTTGGTGGGAGACAGAAGCTATGATTCCATCTGTAGCATGGGATGTCCCTAGTGCATCTCGATCGGAGGTGCTTGCATGGGGAGCGTCTGGAATGACAATGTAAAAGTATCTAGACTGTACGTAGATCAGATCAAATTGTTTGGATTTCAAGATGGCCTCCTCTTCGGATTGGGTAAGCTCAAATGAGACGTCCTTTGTTATAGGTGGTAGCAAAGTTTTTAGGAACCAATACAGGAAGATCCTGTCATCAAGTTGAATATTTCTCAAACTATGGCGTTGCCGCCACTCATGTATGTGGTCAGTTATGTGGGTCGCAGTATTCTGGTAGAAAGATAGCAAGATCTCCACCCCTTCATCGTATCTAATCGGGAGTTGGAAATATTGCAGGAACATGAAATCCAAGGAGTTAAAATCTAGGTACTTGGCTTGTGGTAGCTCAATGTACCACTTGGTTGCAGCAACTGTGAGGGTGCATTGGAACAATCTGAGTCTGATCAAATCATCTATGATATTGTTTGATGAGCACCATAGGTGAAACATCATGATATAGTTTTGGGGGGCCTCCCCTGCCTTCCCTTCAAATTTGGGAATGTTTGAGCGGAGTTTAGTTGGCATGGGAGGCCAAAAGGTTTGATGGCAGATAGGGTCATTTGTTAACCAAGCCAAGTCAGGTAGGTTGGGGTGTGCCATGAAAGGAATTTTTGACCCAAGATTGATGTGTGATGGGGTAGCAATGGTGGTGGGGTTCGCAGGGACATGATGCACCTACATGACTGAGGGTACTTGTGGCACAGTTGTGGATGGGCCACTTCCCCCAGATGTGGTAAATGGAACTGTGTGAGTGGAAGGGCTACTGCCCCATTGTATGATAGGTGGGGTAGTGTAGGTGGAAGGGCCACTACCCCTAGGCATGTCAAGTGGGACAGTGTGAGTGGACGGGACACTGCCCCCAGACATGACAGGTGGGAAAGTTTGACTGATCAGTATGGGTGGAGGTAGTTGACTTATGATAGTTTGCATGACTATGCTAGGGCCACCAGCAGGGGTGTTCATGGTGGTGTGGGGTATGTACATGGGTCCACTACCGATCACCAAGCCACAAAATGGATCCGATTTTGCACCAGCCATGGGGCTAGATGGTGTAGTATGTAGGTCTGGCTCATATTGGTATGATTCTGAGTCTGAATAAGAGGCTATGTGGCCTTCTTATTGTGTAGAGGGTCATCGAGAATGGTCTCAATGATGTTGGTTCAAGGACCCAAACTGTGGTGGATGGCCTCTCCGGTGTGAGGAAGAACGTGGGGGATCAATTGTGTCTGATTGGTACGTCGAGTGGTGAAATATGGTAATGATATTTTGGACCCCGATTTTAATGGATTCCTATTGGCTTTCAGGTGGTCACTTGACCATGAAGACTGCCAGGAGATAGTGCTTGGCTTTTTCCTCATGAGAGTGTTAGTCAATCAGTGGGGGATGTTTCCCATTTCGCTTGGAAATTCCTCTCAGCGGCCAGCTACTTTGGGGTTCCTGTGGTACTCCTCAGAATAAGTTTCTAGGTTGAGCCCAAGTACTTCCCATGGTTAAGTTAGTCAGGGACTTATGTCCTCAAAGACTGCAAGTTTTTTAATTAGTGTAAATTATAAATTTTAATGGCTAGCTCAGCGTCATGAACTGAGTTTGTTTGTTTTATGTGGTATGGTGTGTGTGCATGTCTTTTGTATTTCTATTATAGTTAGTGGCTGCTTTTATGGTTTATGAATAGTCCACAGAGATTGTAATGCATAACTAATAACATGAATAAATTGTTTATGATAGCAGTAAATTGTGAATAGAAACTTGAATACATGCCATACCTAAATCTAAACTATGGTAGCCTGACTAGGTGACTGCCTTACACCTGTATTTCTCTTCAAATAAGAAAGAGTGTTGGGCTCTCAACACAATGGGACTAAGCCCATACGTAGATCCTTAGGTCACCCTCTGAGTGCAAGTTCGATCAACAAGAAGGACGCAAATGTCATGAGGCCCCCTGGGCCTACCACCCACTCTACCTTCCAAGTTACCCATTTTTAGTGGTGTTCAAAAATGACAGGTGAAGTGCTTATTACTATATGAGCTTCACCCTTTGTCTTATCCTAGAATACCCCGAAAGGTGATGACTGGGTAGAGGAGGAAGGGCTATGAAAGATATCAATTTTCAATTAAAAACAGAAACCTAATCTATAGTAATTTTGTTCAAGCTTTAATCAGATTCTTTAAACCATTAACCATTTTATTTAACAATGGTTTACATAGACTGAAATGAAATAAGCACAGATTGATGGAGAAAGGTGGCTGAGCCACACTGATAGTCCCAATAAATTTAAAAATCTGAATCTGAGAGACAGATCGCTCTTTTAGGGGGAAATGTGGCGAGGGGGTTGCCAAATTTTCTCCAACTCAGGGGAGGGGGTCTCTCAAAAACTGCAGACAGAAGTGATCTAATTTCTGGGATGAAGTCGCACCTTTCAACCCAATAAGAGTGACCTGGTCTGAAACATGAAAAAAAAATTAGCCTGAGCCAAGACCGGCCGACGGTAACCTGTATTGTGGCCGAATGGGCTCGGTTTGGCCTTAAGGAGGCTCAGCTATGAATTAAAATGCATAAAAAGACAGATTTAATCTAGATTTGAAAGAAAACTAAACTAGGGCAAATAAAAACTGAAATACATAAATTAAATCCAGGTATCCTGTGGGATCGACCTGGTATGGTCGCCAATTATGTAGTAAGGCTTTCACCCTTGCTACAGAAAGGAATGGCTCCCTTCCGTCTATAGGACGGAAGGGTAGGGTTCTTATTGGTTGAATAAAAAGAAAGAAAACCTAAAAAATAAGATTAGGGCCAAGTTGTAGAAACCTGGTAAGAAACTGTTAGAAAAACTAAGAAATGGCTACAAGCAATCAGTGGAGAACCTGCAACAAACTGTAAGAAAATAACACTGCAAGCAAAATGAGTTAAAAATCTAATATATCAACAAAAAACGAGTGATTATACCTTCTTTGTGGAAATGGTCCACCATGCCCTAGATTTTGGAGCACCTCTAAATGGAATGGGAGCTTTGGCTCAATGGAGAAATAGAGGAGAAGGAGAGTGAATGGCTTGAGAGGCAAATGGTCTCAAGGCACTCACATGGGCATCATAATGATAGGGAGAGAAGGAGTGATTTGAGAGTGACCCCCACCCCTCTATTTATACTTTTTCTTGATATTTTTAGGGTTTTAAGCCCCTGGTTGGGGCTTTAGCCCCTTTTTTGGGCTTTTAGCCACTTTCGCCCAATTCCTAGCTCCTTTGGGGGTTTTAAGCTCCTTTGAAGGGTTTTAGCTCCTTTTTTGAGGTTTTAGCCCCTATGAGAGCTATTTTGGTTCTTTTTAGGGGTTCTTAAGCCCTTTTTCATATTTTTGATCCTTTTTTAGGGTGTGGGGGTCAAATGAGGGTTGTATGTAGATGTCTTTAGGTGGTGTAGGTCATGTAGAGCTTACTGAGGTATTTTTGGGTTAACACTAACCTTACGAAAAAGTTCCCCACTAGAGTCTTCTTTCGAGTTTTTAGACTCTCATATTTTGAAAACACCATCGAGCATCCACTAATTCGGGATCATAAAATCCATGAATTAGTGCTTTACCAAGCATTTTTATGTCTCTTCTTCGAGTTTTCCTTCTTGGACTCATTAAACGATTACAAGAAAGAGAGAAATGGAAGTTCACTCAAATGTCTTTTGTATCATGGCACCAAGTCTTGTCTTCTTGAACAAAGCACCAGTTTTGAGTCTATTAACAGTTGGGTTCTAGTTTTTGGCGTTAGGATTAAGCCTGATCTCATATTTTTACTCCTCCAGTTTTTTACTTTTCCAATTATATGGAGAATTTATCGATTTCTCCTACATTGCAGATTTGTATCATCGGTTCCTTTGCGTCAAAACGTTGGCTAAGTCACTATTGTGTCATGCTCATTGCTCAAGGATAAAACCTTTTTTGGTCATTCTGTAGTTGCTTTAACCTTTTGTGTCAGCCATTCCCTAGTATCAGTTCATTACATCATGTTTTCAGTGGTCCTTGCAGAAAATCTTTGTTCCGGTTCCATATCCAATCAGTATTTGACTTACCTCGTGTTGGATGATGAAGGATCCTTTAAT
The DNA here is from genome assembly GCA_001517045.1 of Pseudotsuga menziesii. Classification (NCBI taxonomy): domain Eukaryota; kingdom Viridiplantae; phylum Streptophyta; class Pinopsida; order Pinales; family Pinaceae; genus Pseudotsuga; species Pseudotsuga menziesii. The sequence goes on along the minus strand of LPNX011032094.1, from coordinate 83,889 downwards.
TCCTTCTTTCCAATGGATATCTTCCTATCGACTTCAACACATCTTGCTCTAGGAATGAGATTTATAGTTTATAACAGTTCCTTGGGTATTGTAGTCATCGGTGGCAATTTCCCTCTCTATTGGATAGAAGGAATATTTTAATGTCTCCTACTCAATGGATTCTTTAGGGTTTTGTTGGCACGAAACACCCTTCGGAGCATTTTTTAACACAAATAATTTTAAGATTGATAATGTTCAAGCAATATTGATTCTTTTTTCTAGATAAAAAACTCATCATTGATATCTTAGGAGTGCCCTAAGAATCCATGATTCTTAAGGCACTCTTGACAAAAAATTACTTGACTAATCGATTCGGAATGGTTGAACATTAGTAATAGAAAAAATTCGACTCTTATGATCTTAATTCTTCAGTTTTGTCAATCATCAGAAGGATTATAATTACAGAAGATTAGTAGCTCATATTTTTCCACTTATCACTCATGTTTGATTAAAATCAAATGAATGTATTAGTTATTAATTCAAACTATGTACTGCATGATGTGATAACTGTTATTTCTTATTCATGTGGAAAAATTGGTAAAGCTTCATCACTTCTGAATTATTTATCTTATCTTAGTTGTCAAAAGTTTTAAGGTGAATTTAATGTGAATCTTCATCAACCTTACTATACTATATGCTCATCACTTATTTCAAATTCATATTTCTGAAATAGGTTGGTATTAGAGTTCGTGATGAAGGTCTAAAGTCACTTTCTAGGTTTTCGACATTGGTTTGGTCACATTATCAAATTATTCTCTGATCAGTTTTGACCTTTACCCTAAGATATTAATTATATGCTAACGTGATTACATTTTTATGATTGAATTCAATAAATGAAGAATTAAGGTTTTGGAAATTATTGAGTCATGTGTTAAAAAAATGATGAATTAACCTCCATTATTACCACATTATGAAATGACAATCAATGATATAGTAATGGTGGAACTAAGGTTTTGGTAGTCGTGTCATTTGACGGTTGCTATCTTTCAATCCTGAATCATGCAAACATCACTTGCAATAACTTGCCTGTGTGACTCTCCTATGGCTCATTATGTTTTGGTAAGTTTTCTTTGAAACCTCTTGTCTCTACCAATTCACGTTATGATGGACTTACATGAAGGTTTTCAGGGTTTTAATAAAATAGGGTATTTCAGAGTTTTGCTAGTAATTCCTATACTGTTGATAAAATGATTGCATCTTGTAATTTGTGTTTCAAAAACCCTAGAGGTTCGTGTATACTCTAACATGGCTCCAGTGTCTAGGTTCGAACTTATTGGTGACGAATACATGTATGTTGCTGCCTAGTGTTGAGAGATCGTGTCGAGGTATGGATGGTTGGAGTTCCTTCGGAAATTTTCTGGTTTAATGTGGCAGTTTCTAAGGCATTCGAAGAGTCGTTTGATGGGGTTCGTGCACAAGTGGGAGACATTGAATTCAAACTGTGTGATAAATTCATTTCTCGAGCAATTTGCTTGCCACAAACTGGTGTGAAGTGGTATAAAGGAAAACATATTAAGAATGACCAATGGAAAGGGTTTCTTACCCCTGCTCATCGACAAACTAAGTTCAAATCCGGCTTCCCATCCCGGTTATTAATGAAGAAATGGAGGGCTCATCTAGAGCTAATCATCAGGTATGTAACTTGCGAGGGTAGGCTGTCTCAGACGCAATTTTATCACCTTCGGTTGTTGTTGATATTTAAGGGTTACCCTATCAATATGCTCTTTTTCTTTTTGAACAGTTTACATAAAATGGTGTCCACTTATTAGTCTAATGTTGGCGACAAAAATAGGAGTTTATTACACCATGGGTTAATTAAAATTCTTGTGTCCAGTCGCTTGGAAGAACTAGGTCAGACCTGGGATTATTTCCTTGTGATAAATGGGTTAGGGGTTAATGAGGAATGGCCCAAACAGAGGCCTAGGGTTCGACGTATGCGAGTAAACAATGAAGAGGTTGACCTTGAAGTCGAGGACTCTGGTTCTCAGGATGATTTGGGGGATGAACGGTTTCAGCCTGATCAAAACCTAAGTCTGGATGATGTAAAAATTGAGGTGGAAACTAGTGTTGAAACTCCTACAAATAATTTTCAAGGTCGAGGAAGGAAACCCTCAACTCCTATATCCTGTCAAGACAATATTTCTTCTCATACACAGGTTAATATGAAGCAAACAAAGGCTGAAAATCAGACTAGCAGTGCTATGAGAAAACCGGCTATACGAAGAACCACACGCAGTATGATAGCTGCTCTGCTTACCAGGAGGAATTTGAGTGTTGGGGATGTCTCAGTTATTGAGCTGAGTGATTCTTCAGATGTTCGATCACATCCAACTCCCATAGGCCCATATGTGTTAGATCTTAAATACGTTTCTATCTCTGCAAACAAGGTGGTTGACAGTCAGCAAGTAAATCGTGAGGGTAGCCAATAAATTGACAGAAAGCCTCACTTAACTGAAGAAGCCTGAGTAAACTTGAAAAGAGATTCCAAAGACCAAACTGATCCAAATCCTCATGCTCAATTCATTTCTTCCTTGCAAACAGATTTAAAAGAAGCACAAGTTATTCAAACAATTGCCCTGGAAGAAATTAAAGCTTTAAAAGCTGAATTTATAACCTGGGTTGAGAAATGGGATGTGTTAAGAGGAAAAAAGTTGAAATACAAAGAAATGATGAAAAGGATTTTGTTAAAGAATCAAAGATTGAAAAGACAGAATAGGATTAACAGGACCTTGGCTATCAAGTTCAGGGCTAAATTGAATGAAGCTAGGATAAGTGTACCCATTCGATTCTCAGTTGAGTCGGCCTTAAAAACCTGATATTTTGTTTTTCCAGTGACTTCTAAATTTTATCTTTTGTATCTTCCATTATGCCTACAGAGGGTTTTGGATAGATTCTTACAGGTTAGTGATGTTTTGGGTTCATCATTTTTAGTTCAATTCATGGTCTAAATGATTAAATTGAGATATCTACATAATTAAAATTCTGCAGATATCTCTCTCATGCTTAATTGATCATCATTAAATTTTGCTAAACAACGTTTGGTTAATATGTACAGGTGTCAAAGAAACCGTTGGGATAAAACTAGATGTTGGTCTGCCTTCGTGTATTTTGATTGTACGTGGCTACTCAATGAAGAATGTTTGGGACTTACAACTGATTTGATGCTCAGTGTAATGCCCCGGTTTTTACCCCGTTACATTAGATGTATATGTTGTATATATTGTAATGATCATGGTGTGGAGCTAAAGGCGAAGGCCTCACCATTGATTGGTTATGCTATGTTTTGGGATTTAAATTGTCACCGATGGTATATCGGGGTATGCGGCACATATTAAGTTTCAGCATCATGTAAATATGCATCTATAATAAAAATAAACACAACCAGCTACGGTCGCGGCAACTAAATCGAATGAGGCATGATTTCCTAAGGATAAGGGGGGGGGTGAAATATTTAACCTATGGACCAATGGGGAAAATCCAAATGTCTATGAGAAAACCCATCAAACTATCAACTACCTTTCTTGTCTTTTTCCCCAATCATTTATTTCTGCCAGAATGTGGTTGAGTTAGTTATTGCATGGAATGGGAAGAGTATGGGCAACCAAATTCGAATTAGGCAGAGACCCATTTTTGAAAAATGTGTTCTAACTTCATTGGCAAGAAAAGTGCCCAAAAACGTAGGCCATTCTGCTATGCATCCACGTTTTTCCAGTTTCCTCACCATTCTCCTTCACGTTGGAGCTTTTGGGAGCAGCTGGAGTTTTTCCTGTGTTTTTTACTTCCACGTTTTTGGCTGTTGGCTTCATTTTTCCCATGGATGGGAGGTCGTTTTTGTAGTGCTGGGGATTGGGTTGTCTTCCTCACGTTTTTGGAGCTGCTGGTGCATTTTCCATTCACGTTTTTGGAAGTTTCATGTGTTTTTACCATGGCTGCGAAGAGCCATTCATGTTTTTGGCTGTCTCACTGACTATTGGTCTCATGCACAGACTATTTGGGACGTTTTTCCCTGCTGTGAGTTGTGCTCACTGATAAGCTTCAGGACTGTGTGTTTTCCCCCATGTTGTGAGTCATTTTTGCTGTTACATTTGGGGATTTGCTGTATGATTGCTTGGGAGTCGTTTTTCCCTGTTTAAGCTGTGAGAGCCGAATTAATTGCCAGAGTGCAATTGTTGGTCTTTGGAATGTATTGGGAGCAGGGATGTGGGCTGAGTTTTGCTTGATAAACCTGGTGGCTAGAACCACACAGACAGAGCTAGAGGGCTGACCTTCTTCTCCATCACCCCTGAATAGCACTGGAAGGGAATGCAGGGCCTGAGGGACTGTGTAGCAGAGAAGGGATTGATTCCTTGTGTTGGGTGTGGATGGGTGTCTTAGAGGTCAGGCTAGTTCTGGTGTGGGTATTCTTGGCTCTATAATGAGCTCACCAGCTTAGCAATTTTCCTTCTCCAACTCCTGGATGGCCTGATAAACCCAACTTAGTTGGCTTGGCTGTGTTTTGGTTACATTTGGCTATGTGTTAGCCTGCTAGTTCCGTTATTCCCTGGAGAATCATGCCCATCTCGGGGGTGGCAGCATTGCTGAGAGATTAAGGAGCACGCTGGCCTATGGTTGGGTGGAACGTTGCAGTGACGTAGCTGGTTGCGGAGCTAAGCTTTCATAAGATAAGTAATCTTGTGCATTTTACCTCTGCAATTCAATATTTACTGTTAGTCAAATGGAATGAACATGATAAATGCATGATGAATGAATGCTGGCTTAAATGTGTGATGTTTCCGCTGTGTATGATGATTAAATTGCATCTGTGAATGATTAATAATTCTGTGTGCATATTCTAGTTCAAATTCTCTTTCAGCATTCTGTTTTAGGCAATTTTTAAGCCTGTACATGTCCATGGGGCGGTTTGTCCAGTCTGATAAAGCTTGGAGTCGCGTCCTCTCTACCGGTCGGAGGCTTGGGGACGTGACACTCAGTAATTAATTCGTTCCTATTTCTAAGCTTCTATTAGCATGGATTACCCAGTATGGTGTTACTATGATTGCGAGAGTATAACGCTGGAATTTCTCCAGTAAGTTAAACTCTAGGCATATCTTTCTTTCCAGATGATTTTGTAACAAAGTGCCTATGAAGCTGGTCATAGTTACACCTTATTTGGATATGATTGGGATCTTTCCTAAGAAATAGGATTTCTAGTTAGTCAGTTGTAGTATTTTTTTTCCTTTATAAGCAACTTCTGAAATGAAGCAAAGGGTTGGAATCCTAGAACTTGTGATGAACAAATATAATACAGCACTTAATATTATTATGTTTTATTTGTGTTCCTTTAGAACTATTTCTAAGGATTACTATGTTTTATAGACATACTGAAGACATTAGCTAGGTCTATCAGTTATTATCATGTTGTCTTAATATTCTTTTCCTATGTTGAATTTCCTTTTCATATGTATGTATCTTTATATTATATGTGAAAACACTTTTGTTAATGGATTCTGAACAAAGTACTTAGTGTTGAAGTATGGATAATTAATTGTCATATAGAAAAGTAAATGAACTTCTTCATGTTTCTTTTCTTCAGTTGATAATGATATGATTTCATACAAAGTACTGACTGTGTAAGTTGAACTTATTTATTTCAGCGTTAGTACTTGGGTGTAATTTCTTTTATGCTTCAATACTATGTTAAATTTATTTCGATTATGAGTTTTGTTTCATTTTCAAATTGATTTATGATAAAATATTATTTTATTGTAAGTTAATTTAGATCTATATCTGCTGAGAATAGGCTTTCCTAACATTGCAGGATCATAGATCAAATTTTCAAATAGAACTTGTTATCTGATTATTAATTCCAGCTCCCATTTTTTGGGATAGTCATATTGCATCTTAGGTCATTATAGATCAATATTAGGAGCTACTATTATTTGTTGTTTTAGTTTAAGACATTTATTAGCATTAGTTAGTCATTTTAATTAGATCTTTAGTTGATTTGAGTGAAGATTTGATTAAATAGAAGTTACCATATACATCCCAAGAGACTCTCTACCTTGAGAGCATATTTTGCAGGAAGCAAGGCCTTTAACCTGTGAAAAATAGTTATACCAAACACATACAAGATTGCAGTAAGTCAAGTGTGTGGGTGATTTTTCAGTAGTTGGCCACAATACCCTATAGGTCACATTTCCCGGCCAACAAATGGCACTAGAAGGAGGGCCTGAGATGAAATATTAATGGCTGATTGATCGCATAGTGCTCCTACCAGTGCTCCTACCAGTGATCAACCAACTTCCTCCCTCATAAGTTTTGGAACATTGTCTACCCTGGTCTCTACACCACAACCTAAAACTGTAAATACTTCGTTCCTAGATACAGTTAGGACTATTATTGAAAGGGACCCTAATGTCTCACCAGTTTCCCATGAACAGATAAGTCAAACTTTAGAGGAATCACGTAGAATCTTAACCAGAGCATATTCTCGCCAAACAGGGATTCCCCCAATTAAATTTGGATTACCAAGCAGAACTAATTTCCAAACATTGGCAGTGACTGAGTCAGCTGCTAATTCGGTTGGAGAAGAACCTCTTGAATTATTAGTAGGGACTCCTGATTATCACCTTAGTAATCTATTAAGAGGAGTAGCTGGTCATAACACTTCTCGACGATTGTTATCTACAGGTGGATTTGATCTACCTCCTTCACCTCCTGAATCACCACCGGGTAGTCCTTGTCACCATAACAGCGAGTCTTCATTGAACTCAGAACTCGATCCAGACAAGGGTGACCGTAATCAGGGTAACCCTATTGCCAATAGACCATGGTTATGACGCGGTGTTGTTGCTATACCTGGACTACAACATAACTTACCCAAACACCCTAATAAACTGCTACCTAAGTTTGACCCAAATGATAAGGGCTTAGCTGATAATCGCATTGAAAAATTCATCTTGGCTGTTCAGACTATGAATGTCCAGCATGAGGATGCGGTATGTTGACTATTCCCTTTAACTTTCAAAGGAAAGTATGCAGTTTGGTATTTTTCCTTGACACAAGGATCCATAACAAGATGGAGTGATTTTAGTCAAGCATTCCTGAACAAGTTTGGTGAAGATAAAACTCCTGCTGTGTCAGCACTAGAATTGGCTAGGATTAAGATGGAGGGAAAATAAAGGATAAAGGATTTCAATCAGTGTTTTCTTACTCTTCTAAATAGTATACCAGTGGCCTCCCAACCTCCAGAAGACATCATAATCGAGAACTATGCTTCAGCCTTACCTAAATACTTGGGTATGTTTGTAAAACAAGACGGTAAAATCACTTTAGTTGAAACCTTTGATGAAGCAATAAAGGTTGAGAAAAATTCATTAACGTTCGAGTCAGAAAATAATGGAAAGGCTAATGGTTCTCTTCGTAAACGCAAGGAAACTACTTCTATAATTAACACAGCTAAAAAACATGCCCCTGCTTTTGATGTAGAGAAATTACAACAAGCAATTAAGTCTCTTACAAATGAAGTGGTGATATTGAAAAGAAACAACGTGGAGGTTACATAAAACAGAGGAAATTTCAAGACCCCATACCGGCCGTTTACATCCTCAAATGCTAGGCAAAATACTCCCCCTGACATATCAACTAATGAGGAAGTTTTCAATACTATAAGGGTTGTTTATGCCTTACCGGATTCCTCAACCGATCAGGAGTCAGATGATGATCATGAATTTGATCAGCCTGAAACCGAAGAGGAAACTTCTAAAGATCCTCTTCTGTTTAATTACCATTTCTGGGATAGTTCATTCAAAGAAGGAGAGTCTAGTGACCATTATGTCTTTGTAAACCAGCACACCCATAACACCAGAAGTAAAGGGCCTGTAGATCCGCAACCATCATTAGCACCTAAGAACAGTCCTCAAAATTCAAATCAACAGCCTGTCACTCAAGGTATAGACCTACAATATGACATCATAGAAGATCTTAAGAAACAAAGGGCTAATATTAGCATGTTTGATCTATTGAAAATTTATCCCATGCCCGGTGGTTCGATACTTTCTAATTTATCAAATCCATCAACCACTAAAGCAAAGAATCAACCCTCGGTACTTTTAGTTAATAACCTTGATCCTACAACTAGTAAAACAGTAGTAGGATATAACAGTAATGTCAAAATAGCTGCTGATAAAGATTCACTTATAGGTAAGAACTCCAAATCTACAACTCCACCTTTTCTGCTAACATTTGAAATTTTCAATCGGAATGTTCATAACTATATGATAGATTCCAGAGCTTCGTCAAATGTCATGCCTTACTTGGTTTGTAAGAAGTTTAATGCCAAGCCTACTCCTTGTGAAATCCAAATCAGCCAATTAGATCAATCCAAGGTAAAAATTATAGCAGAATTAAAAGGAGTAATGATTAGGATGGCTACCAATCCACATATCTTCCAGGTTATTGACATAGTGGTAGCAGACATACCAAATGTCTATGGGCTATTTTTAAGTTGCGACTGGTCTCAAGCCTTAAAAGGATATTTTTCAACTGATTGGTCACATTTATGGTTGCCTAAAAATGGGCATCCAAATCATATCAGAATTGACAGGGAAAGGTACATGAAACACATGGTGATTGAAATAAATGCTCCTAATGAACCAGTTCTTTTCAGTGATTCTATTTTAGGAAACTACGGGTATGATTCTGATTTAGGGAGTTTTCCTGCACTTAAATATGCATTTACCAATTCTATAAATAAATCAGAAATTCTGCATTGTGATTTTCAGGAAGCTGACCCTAGTCTGGTAAATAATGTGAATACTGTAAATGATGTAAATAGTCTTGTTCATAAGCCTTAGCATCTATATTTTGATGGATCTCGATCAAATGAAGGTGCAAGAGTAGGTTGCATGCTCCTAGACCCTGCAAGAAACAAATTCATGCTATCTTGTAGACTTGAATTTATTTTCACAAACAACACAGCTGAATATGAAGCCCTTATACAAGGACTCAAGAAGGCATTAGACTTAAAAGTTAAAGTTTTCATTGCATTTGGCGATTCTGAAATAATTGTTAGGCAGGTCCGTAATTCCATTCACTATCTATCTAATCACCTGCAAAGTTATCAAAGGGAGGTATGGAATCTGATTTCAGCACTTGATGCTTTTAATATTGAATCCATTCCTCGTTTTCAGAATCAAGAAGCTGATTTGTTAGCAAACGTAGCTTCACGACTTATTCCCGTTGAAAATTTTTCCCCTAATGTTTTTTCTATCGAATTATTATTTAGACCGTCCATTCCAGATAATATCACTAATTGGTGGGTCTTTAATGATGATTCATATATTATTTCTTTCTTAACGGGGGAAGATGATTTTAAAGAATCAGTGATCGATGAAATTACACATGATGAGGATCTACATAATTTTTCGGTAATTCACCCGCCTCGTCCCATTGATAAGTATTTTCAACAGGTAAATTCAATCCCTATGTCAATTCTTAGGCTCAAAAAGTTTTATGATTTGCATGATAAATTCAAGGGAGTGCCTAATTCCAAGACAAACAGGTCGAACATGCGTTATGAAACCATTAATTTAGGCACAGAATCAAATCTTCAAAATATCAACTTAGGATCAGACTGCACTTCAAATGAAAAATTGGCCTTCCTGAAGCTATTTAGTGAATTCAAAAACGTGTTTGCATGGTCTTGTGGCGATCTGAAAACTTTTGACACCCAGATCATACAACATGTGATCCCCATGAAGCCTCAGTCAAAACCATTCCAACAGAAATTAAGGAAAATGCACCCTACCCTAGAACCAGCAGTAAAGAAAGAATTGAATAAACTACTTACTTCTAGAATCATATTTCCTATACGCCATACACAATGGGTGGCTAACCTTGTTCTTGTTAGGAAGAAGAATGGAGATATTCGTCTATGAGTGGATTTCCGAAACCTAAACCGATCATCCGAAAAGGACAACTACCATGTTCCGCCCATGGAGAAGGTGTCACATGCTTAGATGTTGTCTTTATTAGATGGTTTCTCTGGGTACAACCAAGTTCTTGTTTCTCCTACAGATCAGTTGAAAACCACTTTTAGGACACCCTCGGGAACCTATGCCTACAGGAAGATGCCTTTCGGTTTGATAAACGCTGGGGCTACATTCCAAAGAGCGATGGATGTTGCTTCAGAGGTTTGATAAACCATTCTATCATTGTCTATTTGGACGATGTTACTGTATTTTCAAAAAATAGGCCTAATCACATATCACACTTACGAAAATTGCTTGAACGCTGCAAGAAATTTGGTATTTCCCTGAACCCCAAAAATTCAATATTTGCAGTAACTGAGGTGATTCTGCTAGGGTTTGTAGTGTCAAAAGAAGGGATCATGATTGATCCAGAGAGAACAGAAGCCATTTCTAAAATTCCTTTTCCTACTACCAAGAAATCCATGCAATCCTTCTTGGGAAAGATAAATTTCGTAAGGAGATTTGTTCCAAGTTTTTTTGAAACTATCCGTCCACTCTAGAATATGATTAAAAAAGACAGTAGTTTTTCATGGGGGGATAGAGAAAAATAGTCATTTATCAGGATTAGAGAAGCCATAGCTGAGGCACCCACACTTGTGAGTCCTAACTTTAGGAAAGACTTTATTCTCTATACTTTTGCATCTAACATATCTTATGCAGCTGTTCTTACTCAGAAGAATCAGCTGGAGCATGAAGTACCTATATCCTTCATGAGCTCAAATTTAAAGGGAGTTGAACTAAATTATCACGAAGTGGATAAACAGTATTTTTTTGTGTTCAAAGCAATAAAAAAATTTCTCCCTTAGCTTCTTAAGTCCAAAACCAAGGTAATTGTTCCATTTAGTGCTGTAAGAAATTTATTGGTACAAAAGGACCTTGGAGAAAAAAGAGCACATTGGATGGCTGCTCTTCAGGAATATGATCTAGAGATTAAACCCTCTTAGGTAATACGAGGTTTGGGGTTGTGTAAGTTGGTTGTTGAATCGATACATCTGCCTGTTGACCAGAGTGACATGCCTTTAGATGATGTTTTATTGTAGAAAGAAAACTATTTTATCCCAGATCCTGTTAGCTCATGGTATACTGACATTCGCATCTGCCTTGAAACTGGCACTGCCCCAGATCATTTGGATCCAAAAAATAAAATAGAAATGAGATTAAAATTATCACCCTATCAATTGGTAAATAATGTATTTTTTAGGAAGAATGCAGATGGAGTTCTACTTCGTTGTCTAGAGAAGGAAGAATCTGATTTAGTTTTGACACAACTACATGATGGACCCGCTGGTGGCCACTTTGGTGGTGATACTACTACTCATAAAATTCTGAGGGCAGGCTATTTTTTGCCAACTCTGTTTAAAGATTCTCATGCTTTCATTAGAAGATGTCAGGATTGTCAGACCACAGCTGGAAGAGTTAAAAAACCATCTTTTCCGTTGCAACCTATGATGGTAGACAGACCTTTTCAACAATGGGGAATTGATATTGTTGGACCAATAAATCCATCCTCCTCCCTTCAGCATAAGTATATTATAACTGCTACCGATTATTTTACTTGATGGTATGAAGTTGAGCCCCTGCGAGTGGTTAAAACGAATCAGGTATTACATTTCTTTGAAGCTAATATAATCACCAGATTTGGAGTGCCTGAAACTCTTGTATTTGATAATGCATCTTATTTTTCTTCTGGAGAATTGACTGAATTTTCTCTAGAAAAGGGAATTAGGATTATATATTCAGCAAACTACTATCCACAAGGTAATGGCCTTGCTGAATCCACAAATAAGAATTTGCTGAAAATTTTGAAAACATCCATAGCTGAAAATCATAGGAACTAGCATACTGTTCTGCATTAAGCTTTGTGGGCTGATAGGGTCACTCCAAAATCATCTATTGGTAATTCTCCCTTCTTTTTGGTATATGGAGTAGATGTTATTCTTCCTCCAAACCTATTTTTACCTTCCTTACAGCTTGCATGAGTTGTACAAGAGACTGAGTGTTCAGCCATAGAAGAAAGAATTAATCTAATGTTGAAGTTGGAAGAAGAAAGAGAAAATGCCAAGAAACGCTTTGTGAAAAAGAAGCAAATTATTAAGGCATGGTTCAATCATGGTTTGTCCTCAAATCGAGAATTTCAAGTAGATGATCTGGTTTTGAGATGGGACAAAGCACATGAGGATAAAGGGGAACATACCAAATTTCAACGTCTTGGGTTAGGTTCGTATGTTATAACACAAAAGCTTGGTCCAAATACCTTCCATTTAAATACTTTACAAAGACAACTCGATACCCTTCCGGTAAATGGGCATGCCCTTAAAAAGTACTTTCAATAATTGCACATCATCAAATCTTTCCATTGCATATTTCCATCTATGTAGATTTTTGTACATAAGATTGCAGTTTATGTTGATTTTTGGTTGGAATTTTTGATCTTACATTTACTAATTATTTTTGTTATTATCATCATCATAATGCTTATTCGCAATTCTAGGTGATAGTTTATGAAAATAATCCAACTCTTTAGATCATTTACTGTACATAAGTCTGTGTTTTGCCTCTGTGAATATTCGTTTTTCTTTTTTTAACACATTTCCTTTATTCAATCACAAGATTCAATATGAAGCATTTTGCATGAACTTAGAACCTTATGATTGAAATGCATATCAAACTATAGTCATTTATGATGACAGGGAGTATCGAATCTCTAATAAGTGATTTGTTTCCAGATTTGTGGCAATTTAAGCCTCCTCAATTTTGATGTCAACAGTCCTTGATTGTTGTCTTTGAGTGTCTTCTTACAGATCAAGTACTTCAGGTAATTTATTTACTGGTTTCAATAGATGTCTGCTAAGCTCGAAAACTTGTTGAAGATATCTGGTTATCTCTAAGCACTCTTGAGTAGTCTGTGGTTTCCTTTCCCCCATTTTTGGGAATACATTTGATCATTCAACTGGGACAATACTCCTAAAATTAGGTGAATATGAGAAGTATTATCAAAATATAGGAGGTCTCATCACGAGCCGACCTGCTTATGATCATAAATTCTATTGGAATGATGTTGTCAAAATTTGGTTACCAAACCAATGACAGCGACTCTCAGTCTAATAACTGAGAGATAGGAAGTCTCATCACGAGCTGGCCTGATCAGTTTCTGGTAGGGTTGGTGAATAAGGCTATCTATTTGGTCACCAAGCTAAGATAGTGTTTATAATTAATTCTTTTCATGTTTGTCTCTGTGAATATGATTTGTATATACACTAACAAGAAAAAAAAGGAGTATTGTCTGATGTGTCTCTTTAATGTGGGGGAAAACCAATTGATATTCTTGAGAAGCCATATCGATATAGGTATTGGTTAACTTGTTTTTGACCTTATGGATCTCCATTGGAATTAAGTCATCTTACTTTTTCTTGTGTCTGATTAGGATCAAAACACTCAGATGACAGTCATAGGGTTGTTATAGAAATATGTTGAGGTCCAATCACATGTTCAGACTGTTTTGAATTTAAGTCACTTAGGCAAATATTCGATATTTAATGGCATTATTTGTGATTATCTAAAGTTTGCATGGTGTTTTCTTACAGAGATAACTGGTTTGGTCCTATCATGTCACCAATTGTTGGCAGGCAACACCCTTTGGAGAATTTTTTTTAACACAAATAATTTTAAGATTGATAATGTTCAAGAAATATTGATTCTTTTTTCTGGATAAAAAACTCATCATTGATATCTTAGGAGTGCCCTAAGAATCCTTGATTCTTAAGGCACTCCTGACAGAGACTTACTTGACTAATCAATTCGGACTGGTTGAACATTAGTTACAGCAAAAATTCGACTCTTATGATCTTAATTCTTTAGTCAATCATCAAAAGGATTATAATTACAGAAGATTAGTAGCTCCTATTTTTCCACTTATCACTCATGTTTGATTAAAATCAAATGAATGTATTAGTTATTAATTCAAACTATGTACTGCATGATGTGATAACTGTTATTTCTGATTCATGTGGAAAATTTGGTAAAGCTTCATCACTTCTAAATTATTTATCTTATCTTAGTTGTCAAAAGTTTTAAGGTGAATTTAATGCGAATATTCATGAACACTACTATACTATATGCTCATCACTTATTTCAAATTCATATTTATGAAATAGGTTGGTATTACAGTTCGTGATGAAGGTCTAAAGTCACTTTCTAGGTTTTCGACATTGGTTTGGTCACATTATCAAATTATTCTCTGATCAGTTTTGACCTTTACCCTAAGATATTAATTATATGCTAAGGTGATTACATTTTTATGATTGAATTCAATAAATGAAGAATTAAGGTTTTGGAAATTATTGAGTCATGTGCTAAAAAATGATGAATTAACCTCCATTATTACCACGTTATGAAATCACAATCAATGATATAGTAATGGTGGAACTAAGGTTTTGGTAGTCGTTTCATTTGACGGTTGCTATCTGTCAATCCTGAATCATGCAAACATCACTTGCAATAACTCACCTGTGTGACTCTCCTACGGCTCATTATGTTTTGGTAAGTTGTCTTCGAAACCCCTTGTCTCTGCCAATTCACATTATGATGGACTTACAGGAAGGTTTTTAGGGTTTTAATAAAATAGGGTATTTCAGAGTTTTGTTGGTAATGCCTATACTGTTGATAAAACGATTGCATCCTGTAATCTGTGTTTCAAAAACCCTAGAGGTTCGTGTATCCGCTGCCATCGCTCCAGTGTCTAGGTTCGAACTTATTGGTGACGAATACCTGTACGTTGCTCCCAAGTGTCAAGAGATCGTTTCAAGGTGTGGATGGTTGGATTTCCTTTGGAAATTTTCTAGTTTTAATATGGTAGTTTCTAAGGCATTTGCAGAGTCGTTTGATGGGGTTCTTCCACAAGTGGGAGACATTGAAGTCAGACTGTCTGAGAAATTCATTTCTCGAGAAATTTGCTTGCCACAAACTGGTGAGAAGTGGTATAAAGGAAAACATATTAAGATGGCCAGTGGAAAGAGTTTCTTACCCCTGCTCATCGAAAAACTAAGTTCAAATCCGGCTTCCCATCCCGGTTATTAATGAAGAAATGGAGGGCTCTTCTGGAGCTAATCATCAGGTATGTAACTTGCGAGGGTAGGCTGTCTCAGATGCAATTTTATCACCTTTAGTTGTTGTTGATAATTAAGGGTTACCCTGTCAATATGCCCTTTTTTCTTTTTGAATAGTTTACATAAAATGGAATCCACTTATTAGTCTAATGTTGGTGAAAAAAATAGGATTTTATTCCACCATGGGTTAATTAAAATTCTCGTGTCCAGTCGGTTGGAAGAACTAGGTCAGACTTGGGATTCTTTCCTTATGAGAAATGGGTTAGGGGTTAATGAGGAATGGCCCAAATAGAGGCCTAGGGTTCGATGTAGGTGGGTAAACAATGAAGAGTCTGAGCTTGAAGTTGAGGAATCTGGTTCTCAGGATGATTTGGGGGATGAAGGGTTTCAGCCTGATCAAACCCTAAGTCTGGATGATGTAAAAATTCAGGTGGAAACTAGTGTTGAAACTCCTACAAATAATTTTCAAGGTCGAGGAAGGAAACCCTCAACTCCTATAAACTGTAAAGACAATATTTATTCTCATACACAAGTTAATATGAAGCAAACAAAGGCTGAAAATCAGACTAGCAGTGCTATGAGAAAACCGTCTATACAAAGAACCACACACAGTATTACAGCCGCTCTGCTTGCCAGGAGGAATTTGAGTGTTGAGGATGTCTCAGTTATTGAGCTGAGTGATTCTTCAGATGTTTGACTGCATCCAACTCCCATAGGCCCATCTATGTTAGATCTTAAATACGTTTCTATCTCTGCAGACAAGGTGGTTGACAGTCAGCAAGTAAATCATGAGGGTAACCAAGAAATTGACAGAAAGCCTCACTTAACTGAAGAAGCCCGAGTAAACTTGAAAAGAGATTCAAAATACCAAACTAATCCAAATCCTCCTGCCCAATTTATTTCTTATCTGCAAACAGATTTAAAAGAAGCACGAGTTATTCAAACAATTGCCCTGGAAGAAATTAAAGCTTTAAAAGCTGAATTGATCACCTGGGTTGAGAAATGGGATGTGTTAAGAGGAAAAAAGTTGAAATACAAAGAAATGATGAAAAGGATTTTGTTAAAGAATTAAATATTTAAATGATAGAATAGGATTAATAGGACCATGGCTGTCAGGTTCAGGGCTAAATTGAATGAAGCTAGGAGAAGTGTACCCATTCGATTCTCAGTTGAGTCGGCCTTAAAAACCTGATATTTTGTTTTTCCAGTGACTTCTAAATTTATTCTTTTGTATATTGCATTATGCCTATAGAGGGTTTTGGATAGATTCTTACAGGTTAGTGATGTTTTGGGTTCATCAGTTTCAGTTCAATTCATGGTCTAAATGATTAAATTGAGATATCTACAGAATTAAAGTTCTGCAGATATCTCGCTCATGCTTAATTCATCATCATTAAATTTTGCTAAACAACTTTTTGTTAATATGTACAGGTGTCAAAGAAACGATTGGGATAAAACTAGATGCTGGTCTGCCTTCGTGTCTTTTGATTGTACGTGGCTACTCAATGAAGAATGGTCGGGACTTACAACTGATTTGATGCTCAGTAATTACTTCGTTCCTATTTCTAAGCTTCTGTTAGCATGGATTACCCAGTAGGGTGTTACTATGATTGGGAGAGTATAACACTGGAATTTCTCCAGTAAGTTAAACTTTGGGCATATCTTTCTTTCCGGATGATTTTGTAACAAAGTGCCTATGAAGCTGGTCATAGTTACACCTTATTTGGATATGATTGGGATCTTTCCTAAGAAATAGGATTTCTAGTTAGTCAGTTGTAGTCTTTTATTTTCCTTTATAAGCAACTTCTGAAATGAAGCAAAGGGTTGGAATCCTGGAACTTGTGATGAACAAATATAATACAGCACTTAATATTATTCTGTTTTATTTTTGTTCCTTTAGAACTATTTCTGAGGATTATTATGTTTTACAGACATACTGAAGACATTAGCTAGGTCTATCAGTTATTATCATGCTGTCTTAATATTGTTTTCCTGTGTTGAATTTCCTTTTCATATGTATGTATATTTATATTATATGTGAAAACACTTTTGTTAATGGATTCTGAACAAAGTACTTAGTGTTGAAGTATGGACAAATTAATTGTCATATAGAAAAGTAAATGAACTTCTTAATGTTTCTTTTCTTCAGTTGATAATATTATGATTTCATAAAAAGTACTGACTCTGTAAGTTGAACTTATTTATTTCAGTGTTAGTACTTGGGTGTAATTTCTTTTATGCTTCAATACTATGTTAAATTTATTTCGATTATGAGTTTTGTTTCATTTTCAAATTGATTTATGATAAAATATTATTTTATTGTAAGTTAATTTAGATCTGTATCTACTGAGAATAGGATTTCCTAACATTGCAGGATCATAGATCAAATTTACAAATAAAACTTGTTATCTGATTATTAATTCTAGCTCCCATTTTTTGGGATAGTCATATTGCATCTTAGGTCATTATAGATCGAGATTAGGAGCTACTATTATTTGTTGTTTTAGTTTAAGATATTTATTAGCATTAGTTAGTCATTTAAATTAGATCTTTAGTTGATTTGAGTTAATATTTGATTAAATAGAAGTTACCATATACATCCCAAGAGACTCTCTACCTTGAGACCATATTTTACAGGCAGCAGGGCCTTTAACCTGTGAAAAACTTTTATACCAAACACACACAAGATTGCAATAAGTCGAGTGTGTGGGTTGTTTTTCAGTAGTTGGCCACAATACACTATAGGTCACATTTCCTAGCCAACAAATTTATAGTTTATAACATTTCCTTGGGTATTGTAGTCATCGGTGGCAATTTCCCTCGCTATTGGATAGAGGGAATACTTTAATGTCTCCTACTCAATGGATTCTTCAAGTGTTCAACTTTAAGACCATTTATTCACACTTGTTAGAATGTACTAGGTGCCTTGGGGACCATTTTCATTAATGGTGGTTTTCATCGCGTGTGTTAATGGTTCTCATCATGAATGACCAATAATCAAATAGTTTCCTCCACATTCGACTTCAGTTCCTTTATTCACATGGTTAGGATTTGTACCTTTGGGCGGCCTAGATTGAAGACCTTGGACCAACAGTAGCATCATCATCTTTTACTATTGCCCAAGTTGCGCAAGACCTTTTCAAATTTCATATGAAATTTGCTGACATAGATCCACCTTGTATTATTGTGACTATGATTGATTATTGAGCATGGATCCATGTTGTTCATTTGTAGCCATGACTCCTTTAGATTTGATATGGCACATTTTTGCATATTGTGCAACCATGATAGTTACATAAGTTGTAGACATGTTCGATCCACCTTATATCTTTATGGAGATCATATATATATGGACATGTATGTCTAGGAGATCATTTTTTCCTGACATTTATCTCTCTTTTAGGTACCTCTGTTCGAGCCTATGATTTTGCATCCTCCGTCTCTCCGACTTCTCGTCTCAGTTGTTTCGTTTTTATAATGTATTTCAGTTATCTTCTTCCCCTCTAACCTCATATATTAGGGGGCATATTTTATAGCCTAAAATGACACATATATGTCCATGTCGGCTTTTACATGTTTTTGTCGCATGATGACACTTCATGAAAAGCCATTGTCAGTCACTGAAAAGACACATTTATTGGAGGAGATATATATATAGTTATGTAACTTCATTTAAACTCTTTCCTAAACCATTGGAAATTTATCAAAATAAGGAAAAACTTTCTAGAAGACACAAACCTCAAGAAATGCTTAGAAGTACCCTAAAAATTGGCTTTTTTTACCCACTCATGAGTTTGCCTAAGAAAACCTATGATTCACTCGTTACTTTTGTGAATTAAACCCATGAGTATCTCCTGTAATGGCCAAAAAATATTTAAAAATGGAAAAATATCAAAGTTGAGGTGATTTTGGTGGTTTTGAAACTGCTCTTTAAGTTATAATTGATCCCTATTCGACCTTAATGGTATCTTGTTAAATGGAACTTCTTCGTATGAGGACTGACAATCAATGTGTTGGTACACAAAAGGACAAACTGGATTGAAGTGGCCAAAACCCTATAGATGTGCATGTGCCTTCATACATATTCATCATTCCAGCCTTACCTATTTTTTATAAGGATATTAAGGAGAATTCGTGATTATTTCCATTGAAACTCATGAAGCATTCAAAAGTATCTACATTACAACCCGCGAAGACATCATCATGGTTTATACACGTGGGTTTCCCTTATAAAAGACACGAGTGACTCGCAACCTGCTAGTATCAATAGTCACGAGTTCCCTAATCCAAAAAATAAAAAAATAAAAACAAGTTTAGTCGAGGATAGTTGGGATTTTAATCATAACTATCCCAACTTCCTCAACCATCTCAAACTTCGGCTCTTTCCTCAAGTATAAATAGAGGGTAGGGGTTGAGGAAAAAGGACATCAATTATAGAGAAAATTTATGATGGTGGATTTCCTTTGGAGATCTTGGAGCAGAAGAACTCAGTTCCTTGGATAGCAGAGGCGTACTTGTATTAGATACTGGTTGTAATATTTCATCACTTGTTTATCAATAAAGAGAGACTTTCTTCTAATTGGTGCTTTTGTGCTCTTATGTGTTATGATTTATGAAATGTCATGTTATCTTATTGCAAGCATATTATTTCATTAATATTATATATAACATCTAAGATATTAGAGGAAATATTTTCTCTTTGCAAGTGTGAATATTCCCTAGAAGTTGTTGGAGCATTTATATTGAAGAAGAAAGCTAGGACCAGCCTCCATAAACAAGGTACGCTTACTTTCTTCCTTATTTCTCTATCAAATTCTCAAATAGTTGAATGTATGCAAGTTTATTTAGTATGTTGGTAACCCCAGACCCTAGGTTATAAGGTTGTATTTCCCTTAACAACAGAACTAGAGACTTCGTTGGGGATTCCAAACTGTTGTGGGTCCATTCCTTTTGTTTCCTTCCATATTTTCTCTTCTTGATCCTATGAGTGTTTTTCTTAGTATTTTCCTTTATTTTTTAGTGCTTCATGTTCATAATCCTGTGGTCATTTTCTTTTCTGTTTGAAAAATTTTGACTATATTCGCAACCTGTAAATACATATAATCGCTCATACTCTGAGGTATTCGCAGGTTCCTTCAGTAATAGTCGTGAATGGTACACGAGTTGTCTTGGTGACAGTCATGAGTTCCTATAGCCATAGTTCAGTATGTTAGGGGTGTGCTTGTCCTCTACCTTCTGATTTCTCAGGTATCTTTTAGGGTTCTTATTTAACATTGTATTGTTCCTTTGGGTGTATGCATATCACTTTTACTTGTTAAGTCAAGTATTTTTTAGTAAGTTAGGTCTGATTTATATTTGTGTGAATGTGTTAGGTCATTCCTGCTTAGGTCCTTGGTATGAATGCTTGTGTATTTTTGGTCACTGGTGTCTATCAGTCCTTTAAGGACATTGATATAACTTGGATTGCTTTTCTAGTAGTCTAGAGTCATTTTTTCCATATTTTGGATCTATTGGTATTTGTAAGTCAATACTTCTATCTAAGTCTAGGGTTTGATTCATCTCTTCTTGATTGGTTGAAGATTG
Source organism: Pseudotsuga menziesii (assembly GCA_001517045.1). Classification (NCBI taxonomy): domain Eukaryota; kingdom Viridiplantae; phylum Streptophyta; class Pinopsida; order Pinales; family Pinaceae; genus Pseudotsuga; species Pseudotsuga menziesii. The sequence goes on along the minus strand of LPNX011032094.1, from coordinate 63,152 downwards.
TTACTATCGGATCTGAATTCTATCATTTACATTTATATGATCAGATTGTTTGACTTGCTTAAAGTGAATTTAGTTGCGTATAGTTTTTCAATTTTTTGAAAAAGGAAAGACAAAAGGAAGTTTTGCATTTTGCATTAGTTGTTTTTCTCACAATTTTTTCAGAAAAAACAAATATTTTTAAGTCTTGTAGTTTCTCAATTGTTAAAAATTTCATTAGTTTTCATTTACAAAGAAAAAGAAAGGAAAAAATTGCATTGTTAGTTGCATTCACTTTGAAATTTTATACATAATTTGCTTTCACTTTGTTGATTCTATAACATCATTCAGTCCCACTCCACCACCCTTGAGTAATACAGCCATTAAAAAGAACGTTTAATTAAAATCTATTAGTAAGTTTCTTTTTATAGGTTCGTACATCAACTAGCTTACACTAGATTTTTGGACTAGGATATTTACACTGTCCAAAAGCACTTTGATTTCAGATGTAGTGGCCTATCTTTAGGTAAATCCACTTCTATAAGATATAATATGGAAATATCCTATCACATAGGAGTTAAGCGTGAGGCCGTGTGAGAGATCAGTTGAGGAGATAACCCTCCACTTCCTTATATGATCGTTTACCAGGATTGTTGTACGTACGGGTATCTTATCAATACCACTTCTTGGGCCCCATGAGGTGCTGGTATTGATAAGGTTTTGGGATTAGGTACCATTCTCATGCACACCGATCACACCAGCGAATATTCCACCGGACTCTTTTTGTAGACTTGGTAGCCTTAGTCTCCAAACACTAGGATCTTACACAGGTGGTATTAGAAGGTTATTTACAGTACTTCTAGGATGAACTTGGAAGGTAACCTCGATAGACAATTTGGGAGCGTGTTTGGGTGATTCCAGCGCTTGCACCTAGAGAACTCTTCACAAGATACCAAGTAACCATCCTTCGATCTTCACTAGTTGGACCTAGGCCCTAATCATCCTAGGCTTTCCTTTGGAAGGTGTATCTTTTATTTGTTGTGTCCATGTTACTTAGGATATTTTTAGTGTGTGTTGTTTGTTTTGTTTGTGTTCAAGTGCTCTTTAGGTGTGTGAGTCATATTTATAGTCGTGGAGGAACAACATCTTTGTAGGTCCATAAGGTTGCAAAACCTTCCTCCATGTTATAGTGGAGCCTCCACCGCCACCTCAAAGGTGGAGACTTGACACATATGGTTTTTTCGAACCGACCAGTGTTAGTGAAGTTCTAAGTGAATCAAAAATTAGGCTTAATCACGAAGAAACTCCAACAATAGATATAGAATAATTATAGGCTGACGAGTTTGCAAGAAACTTTAATTCACCTCTAAATGATCTGAACGGTCCTGTGATAGTCCAGGTCCTCCCATTTAGTTCACCTGTTTCTATTGTTTCTTTGAGCCCAGGAATGTCTAGTGCAGGAGAAGGTATGTCTATCCCTACCTCAGCCATTTTGGTTGGTGGAGTCTTACCTCTCCCAGTAAGTTCTCCTAGACCTAGTGCATCTACTACACCCATTTCACCAAGTTCTTGAGTGGTCAGTCCTTCAACACCCTCTAATTTGGTAGGTTAGTTTAATGGGGTGGTCAGTGGGATTCCCAGTGCACCTTTTGCTTCTCCTTTTTTAATGCAAAGTGGTCCAAGTGGATCCACTTCATTTGTCTAGGCTTATCTGTGGAATGGAGGACATATTCCTCCATCCAATCCTTATGTAGGACCTTCACCTTATTATGTGGGTATGTCATCTTAGAACACAAATACCTTTAGAGGTCATAATTTTTAGACACCTAGTCAAGTTTCGGCCTCCCCTTTCACAAGCTCTCCCTTTTCACTATTTAATGGAGGGATTCTTGCTCTTGTGTTTCAAACTCCAGTTTCAAAAGGAGAAAATCAAACCACATATGATAGACCACAAACTAGTAATCCACTGGCTTTCGAGTGGAACTCTTATCAAAATAATGCAACCACATCACAACCAGTGGTTGGGGAAAACCCCACCTTTTCTTTTGGGAGCTAGGGGGCAGGTCCTTCCACACCCCATACTCCTTATTATCAAACCCTGGTTAGGCCCAAACTTCCTTTCCTGACAAATTTAAAATTCTTAGAATAATCAACCCATAGTTTACCCACTTAGACATTAATTTAATTATTTTTGTCTTATTAGCCTAGTTCATGTGTCCCACCTTGTGCAAGTTGTCTTTTACCTATCCATAGTGGTCAAACTTTCCTTATTTGACTCATGTAGTGCATGGGAAAGCCCAAGGAATCAAATTTTCTTTATTCCTGGCCTCCTAGGCACCCTTCTACTTTTTCTGTTTTATTCCCTGCTTTTTCAGTGTTTTAAGGAAAATGGAAAAGCTAGACTAGGTGAGGTGAACTAGTTTTTTGTCCTCTTCATCCTCCACTCTTTTCTCCTTACAAAAGAATGTATGAGCTTCCATTCCACCACTCTTTAGCTTGCCTAAGCCATTTTTCCAATTCGTGAGCTCCATGACAGATTTGGGATCAACTTTTTACACCTATGGGGGATTTGCTTAATTTTAGTAAGCCTGCTTTATGCTAGATTTGAATTGCTCCTCACGAATTTGAATCCCTGATGTATGTTATTTATTCAGAAACCTATTATGTTATAGGGTTGGATATTGTACACTGAGTTAATACAGTTTAGTGTTCAGCTCCAATTTCAACCTCTTTTGTGAGTGATTTTGCATGATCAATTGTTAATTGTTGTGAGTAAAATTAATCTATCACTGGGTTCAATTTCCACATGGTATCATAGCCATTGTAGATCAATTTCTCTCATTCCAAATTGTTTTGCAGGTTCAACCTCAGTGACTGGGAGCCTTCTACTGACAGCTGGGACAGATTTTCTAAGCTATGGATCAATCACAGAAAACTATCTTGACTCCCTTCAATTTCTTTGAATGGAAAGCAGAGATGGAGATACTGTTGAGAGCGAAAGGCCTCTATAGGGTGACTATGGCAACAGAAGCAGAGCCCAATGCAGCTGCAGAGAAGATTAAATGGCACAACAGGAGGGATGAGGCCTATGGTCTCATGTGTCTGAGTATTTCCAGAGACCTCCTTTTCCATCTTGATGGATTGACATCACCGAATGAAGTATGGGATAAGATTTCTAATATTTTTGGAAATAAATATGAGATGAGGGGACATCAAATCGAAAATGAGCTGATTTCTTTGAGTCCAAATAGCTTTTAATCCCTGCAGCTATATTTCTCCAAGTTCAAAGCACTAGTTTTGTAGTTGAAACAGTGTGGGATCGAAAAGAAAGATTATCAGCTCATCCTGGCCATCCTCTCAAAGCTAGGCCCTGACTATTCAATGCTTGTTTCGACCTTCTATGCCACAAAACTGACATCTCGAACCTGGAAGATGCCTAGCCTTGCAAATTTCATGGAATCTCTCACACAAGAACAAGACAAGCTGGTGATGATGGGCACCATCAAACCATCCAAACATCAAGCTTTGATTTCTAGAGATTTGAAGGTGGATTCAAAAGGCAAAAATAAATCTAAAAATCCACCTGAGCAAAGGAGAGACAAGAAACAGTCTCCGGAGGAGCCACAAGGTTCCAAGAAGAACTACCAGAAGAAGAAAAACAAAGGTGAAATGATCAAGTGTGCATAATGCAATAAGGGAAATCACATTGAAAGCTCTTGTATGAAGAAGAAAATAGACATGCTGACCCAACTCCTGGAGAAGAATGGCATCTCCCTTCCAGAGAGCTCAAAGAAGAGAGAAGGAGGATCAAGTTCAGATGACAAAGAGAGAGTTCATGCATTGGTTGCTGGCACATCAAGCTCACCTAGTTTTATCATTGATTCTGGAGCTTCAAGACACATGGTTTCAACCAAGGAGGTCTTCTCCTCACTTGACATGTCGAAAGGACCACCTATAGTACTGGGAGATGACTCTCTCACTGAAAGTTTGGGAAAAGGGAGGATTGATCTTGATCATGGTCAATTCAGCAATGTCTTGTATGTGCCTGGTCTTGCCTCCAACCTCTTGTCAGTGTACCAGATGACCCACACTGGGTCTCCTAAGAAAGTCATATTCTCCCCTGATGAAGTTGAGATCATAGAGATCTCAAGTGGTAGAGTCATTGCAAAAGGTGTTGCAAATCATGCTCAAAAGGTATACATGTTCTCACACTTCCTACCCTAATCAAACCCCTCTGCTCTTCTGATTCATGCTAATGAAGCCAGCAAGCTTTGGCATGAAATATTTGGCCACCTAAATTACAAGTATCTTTATGATCTTAGTGAAAAAGAGATGGTCATAGGGTTTCCCAAGATAAAATTTTCCAAAGGAGTCTAACAAGGTTGTATCCTAGGAAAACACCCAGAGCATAAATTTGAAAGAGCTAGTCATGAGAGAACCTTTGCACCCCTTGAGCTGATCCACAGTGATGTTGCTGGCCCATTCCCTCATATGTCCATGATTCAGGCCAAATATGCATTGACTTTCATTGATGACTTTTCCAGGTATTGCTGGGTTCACTTCCTGAAACACAAGTCTGAAATTTTTGGCCTATTCAAAGTCTTTAAGGCTTTGGTTGAGAACCAATCTGGAAGGAAACTCAAGGCCCTCCGATATGACAATGGTGGTGAGTATTTCAAGTCTGAGTTTATTAATTATTGTGCAGATGAAAGTATTCAGATGCAGCATTCTATCCCTTACACACCACAGCAAAATGGTGTTGCTGAGAGGAAGAACAGATCGCTGAAGAAGATGGCAACATGCATGATGGAGGCCAAAAATTTGCCACCAAAGTACTGGGCCGAAGCTATCAACTGTGCAGCCTATATTCAGAATAGTGTGCCTCATAAACAACTTTATGGAATGACTCCCTTCAAAGCATGGAGTGGGCACAAGCCAAATGTGACCCATTTCAGGATTTTTGGCTCAAAGGCTTGGGCTAGAATTCCATCAGAGAAGAGGAAGGCTTTGCAGCCCCAAATCCAAGAGTGATTTTTTGTTGGATACTCTAAATATTCAAAAGGGTACAAACTGATAAATTTGAGCACAAACAAAGCCTTCATCGAAAGGTGTGTTCAGTTTGAAGAAGAAACCCTTGCAGCAGTGGAAGTTGGAGAAGCCTCTTCTCCACCTGAACCTCAGGAAGTAAGTAAAGATTTTGTTGAACATGCTGATTCTGATTTTTCTGATGGATATGAGTTTATTTCATACCCTAACATCCCTACAAGGCCAAAATGGGCATCCAAGACACTACATGCAGCAGGAGAGCTAGTTGGGGATCCCAATGACCCAAGGAGGACTAGATCTCAGTTTGAGAGTGGTCTGTGCATGAAGGATCCTCTGTTTGCTGAAAAATGCTATTTTATGGTGGAGTCTGATCCTCAAACATATGAAGAAGAAATAGGAGATCCAATATGGCAAACAGCCATGAAGGAGGAGTTCAGCTCACTCCATAAGAGAAACACATGGGAGCTAGTGGATCTTCCCCCAGGGAGAAAGTTAGTTCAGTGTAAGTGGGTTTATAAGACAAAATTTGCTACTGATGGTTCACCACTGAAGTAAAAGGCTATATTGGTAGCCAAGGGCTACTCACAGGTTCATGGCATAGATTACAATGAGACCTTTTCCCCAGTGGAAAATATGGATTCCATCAGGCTAGCCTTAGCCATTGCAGCCTCAAGGCAATGGGAGGTACATCACATGGATGTAAAATGTGCCTTCCTGAATGGAGATCTCACTAAAGAGATATATATGCAGAAGCCTAAAGGTTTTTCTACTAAGC
>LPNX011032094.1:0-48108 GCA_001517045.1 Pseudotsuga menziesii | reverse complement strand
TATATATATATATATATATATATATATATATATATATATATAATTTAATGAATAAAATATCATAAAAATAAAATAATAAGAAAAAGATAAAAAGACATACCTATCTCCCCTCGTGCTCCCCCAATAGGGAGGATAAGTTTTGGATATCCACGGAAATCTATTCAGGCATATGGAAACTACTAGAGAGAAGGAACCTATCTATCCCACCAAGAATAGAATTCATTGTCGTAACCACTTTGGATCCCGCCTCTGCCACTTTGACGAAGAAAAATTCCCCCCCACTGCGTGATTCTAGGCTGACGAGGTGAGACCGGTGGTAAAGGTACCGCGGGACTGAGGGCAGGAAACCTCTTAAAGAAAAAAGAAACTAAGATAATTGCATAGCCAAAGTTATTTCTTCGACCCCTCTTATAGCCATAAATTTGTTTCTTCATTATTAGGAGAAATCTCGAACACCATTCGAACAATGCACCCCGCATAGACTCCACCACAACACACATGTGGGTTTGTGTTTCCAAATGCAAGGTAGATGAACCAACAACCCTAGCCACTATACTTGCCATCACCTTTAATGGGAAGTTGGTTATCTATGAAATTGGGACTTGTGTCCCAGAATTTTGTGTTCCAGGAAGGCAGTAGGAATCAACATATGCTTTCATGCTAAGAGGGTCACCGCTCCTGTCGGTGCCTCCCAGTTTTACAGGTGTACCCCTGCAAGAAAGTCCCGTGATAAAATAGATAACATATATTGTCAACTCCAAGGTCTCTCCTTGGAGGTCAAATAGCCCGAGCTCATGCTCCCAGTAGCTCACTAAAGTCTCCAAAAGATAGACTTGTTCTCTCATATTCGAAGTACAATATCACTTTAACAAACTGCATCTTTGTAGAGCTTGTAAATTCGTGGCATATCGCATGGAATCTCAATCCATGTCCTTGTTCTCTCATTCTCTCCACTCTAAATCCATGTTTTCCTTCCAAGAGAACATTTTCATCCATTATAATTCATCAGATTTCATTTGTATTAATTCATTTTTTAAATGGAGGTCGCGTAGTATTCGCTACTGTGCTTTCTGCACAACGTGAAGCACACACGGGTTGCACTGTGTTAGCAGCTTCTATGTTGAGTGATTGAAGGAAGATAAGACCAAGAAATAATAAGGGATAAAATAAAAAATTGGTAAAAATATGACCAAAAGGTATGCATTTAAACATTGGAAAAAGGTTAATATTCAAGAGTTAAATCAAAATGTGCACTTTGGTTATTTTACTGCAGCATTGGTGGGTGTATATTTGTGATCATGTGGATCTATGGTCATAAAATGACCTGCTGGGAAAAGTTGTATGAAGCGGAGATTTTGGCAGATAGAGGAATGAGTAAATGAGTTAACAGGATCGACGGTCAGGAGATAACATGGATTAAATCTACAGCCATAAGTTAATCCGTAGTATAAAGATGCAAGGTTAAACGATGATAAAGGTTGGTGGATTGCGTAGAAGGGGTTTGATCTAACAGTTCAAATGAAATATGTAATTTGATCAACAACCATAATCTAATCCAGAGCCCAAACTTGTGAGATAGTTAAAACAGATGAGTGGTAGCGGAATTCAAACCGCTTTCCACGTGGCATACTTTAGTAAATTCTGTTGGGAAAAGTGGTAAAGAAAAAACAACTTATTGGAAGCTCCAGAACCATTATCCGTCATATAAAGGTGAGTTGACCAAGGTAAAAGCTATTTTTTATTTGTACATTGCGGGCGAATAGAAGCAAAGACAGTGCGCCATCTTTTCTGAAAGTCAATTCCTTCACATCTGTTAGCTACAAGGTAAGCCAAAACTACGAGATTCTTGTTGAAGACCTATTTCCATTGCTTATTATGGAAAAAGATCAGAGTTCAGGGGCATTATGCAGGGTTTTAGATGAAAGAGAAGAAGCAGCTATTGATAGGGAAGGGAATATTTTTGACCCAATTCTATCGGTATGTTGTCTCTGTTTCGAAGGAACGTCTATGGAAGTATAGATTATAGGGAAACAATTTCCTAAATGTCTGTAATTATTTCCTGTATTACTTTGTTGTCGAACAAACTTTACCCTTCCCAGAGTTCATCAAGTGGTGTGCAAACAATTATTCATCTTCTGAAAGGGTTGTTATGAATTGTGCAACTTCGAAAATTCCCTGTAGAGTTGACGTGACATATGTTCGCGAAGTGTTAATTCTGCCAAATAATTTCCTTGTAATTCCTGAGTCTTTCAATGAAGAATTTCTAATTGAGTTGTACAAAATTGCGAAATTGAAATTAAATGTCAGTTCTTGTCTAGTATTTTAAAAGTCGGCCAGTCATTAGAAGGTTTGTTTTTTCCATACAATGTCAGTATTTTCAGAGATGAAGTTCAATTAGTCATGTCAGTGGTCAGTCAAGTTTTGGGTCTAGATAATGATAAACATGTGAGTGAAGTCATTTTGGGTTTTTTGCTGAGTATAGGATCAACTGACCATGAATCCAATTTAGTCTGTTGTTTCAATTTTGATGAGTTTTTAGCTGAAGCAATCCATACCCAGTTAGCTGAGTTTCCAAAGGTTAGGTTTTTTAGGTACCGGTATTATTTGTTGAACATGTTATTGTGTTCAAATGTGTTAGAGCTACAGTTTCCATCTACAATGTTTTCTTCAAACCTTCCAAAGCAGATCAACATGTTCAAATTTGTGAATACAATCATGACTGAGGTATATAAAATAATTTTTGATGATGTCTTATCTAGAGTATTGGAAGACATGAGAGTCATGTTGCGATCTTCTTCAGAGGGCAGAACAAGGGATTGGTTTTTACACAAGGAATTTAATGTTATAAGAGTGTATGGGTTCACTAGAGAACCATACAAGTTACCAACCTTCTTAACACCAAGAGTGTTTGCATTAGAATTCATTAGACAAAGGATGTGTGCAGAAGAGGAACACTTTGGAGCATTCAAGAAATATTCTGATGTAAAATTCCCTCTAAAGGTTGGTCCTTTCATATTCAAAAATAAAAGTGCTTTGTTGGTTGTTGAAAAATTATTGGAAGTTATGGAATTTCATAAAGAAGAAAAAATGAATTATGACCCGCATCATATTATTTCTCAGAGAAGGAAATTGAACAAAAACAAACCATTTGATCATCAAGTCATTGAAGGATTAGATAAAATGGCTAATCTTTTTAGTTTTGAATAAGATCCATAGGTTATGAAAGAAGAGATGATGGAAGCAGATGAAGATAAGAGAGATAAGTTGGCTTTAACAGTTCAAATGTCTGTTAATTCTAGTGTTATTAATAAAAGGACTCTCTCTAAAACAGTTTGCATGGAAATGGATGAAGAAAATTCAAGTAAAAAAATCAAAATGCAACCTTAGAATGAACTAATCAATTTAGAAGAAGTAAGTTCAGAAGACTTAAAGAAAATGGTTTTGTTTCAGAAAAAATATGTACAAATGCAACAATATTCTTTTGAAGATGAAGGTAAGATAGAATCTAGATCTCGGTACAAGTCTAAGACATATATGATGTCAAGTTATGCTCATAAGGAGATGCAGTCATTGGATGAAACTAAAAATCTGCTTCCCTGAGTTAGAAAGTTAATTAATCAAAAAACTTCATTGGTTTCTACTCGAGATGTAGAGAGAAATACCCTGAAATTTGATGTGCTGAGTGACAAAAAGGTGTCTAAGATGGAGGGAAAACTGGATAAAATTAGCGTCCCTGATAAAATACAGCTTTACAAACAAACCAAAGATATCATCTATTCTAATTTGCTACATGCTACTATGAAAGTTACCAAATTGCAATCTCTTGTGGATAAAATGGAAGTTCAGTTAAAACATGAAAAAGTTGAAAATAAAGCTAATTTGATTCAAATAAAGAAACTACAAGGAGATATCATAAGTTTAGGTACTGAACCAAACAGTGTGCAAGCAACAAAGAAGCTTCTGGAAGAGAAAGATAATACTATTCAATTGTTGAAAAACAAGCTCAAGGTCCCTAACACTCAACATGTTCAGTCTTCAAAATTGATTGCACTACAAGAAGAAAAAGAAAAGGTTTACCAAGAAATGATGGAATACAAAGGGAAATTATTGAAGATGTAGGAGGAGAAGCACAAATGGGAAACAGAAAAATCTGATTTGATAACTCAGGTTACAAGGTTGAATAAAATTCAAAATGAAGAAAAGGAGGTTATGGAGGAATTAATGAATCAACCTTTCATTGATACAAAAGAACCCCTTGTTAATGTCGAAGAACAAGTAAATGAATTTTATGCAGATGATTTGCTAGTTCCGATGTCTCAAGTAAGTTTGAAGGAAGTGGAGATTAAAGGGTTAAAGGACAAGAATGAAAAGATTAAGTTGGAAATGGCTAAAAGTATTGAAGAAAAGAATAAAGCTTGGAATGAAAAGAACCAATTGCAGAAAAAATTCAATGAACTTAGAGAGAGAAACACGGGAAAAGCTCCTTTGCAGGGAGCTAAACATTTGATCTGGGATACCTTATCTGTAGAAATTACCAAATTCAGACATTATTTAAATTTTATTAATGATGAAAGTGCATTAGTAAATTTGTCTGCTCAGAGAATAAAATTAGTAAATGAAACCATGGAAAAGAAATCTTTTGACACTGCTCGTAATGCTATTAATTTTTTAAATTCTCTGACATATCAATATCTGCAGGATATTGGGATCAAGGACAGGGTAGCTATTATATTGTGGGCAAAGAGGTTTATTGGTAAACATCAACTTATGAAATTTGTGCAGGAAAAAGAAAGCCAGATGTATTTTCAAGTCAAAGATTTCAAGACAACTTTTCAAAAATTATTTGATCATGGTCTCCCTTCCTTTTGGGATGATGAAGGACGACTATTTTCTCAGGAATAATATCATAGCATGTTGGTACATAATCGCATGGAACATTCTAAGTTTGAGGATTTAGTCAAAGGATTAGCTGGAAAAGTCATTGTTGAAAATTTGATAGAAGATTTTGAATTGTTGTACCAGTTTTTAGTTGCTAAAAAGGATTACCAGCTGTTTCTTATGAATCTTATGTGGATTTAGAGGTGTCAATAAGAGAAATGACAGAGGACGACATTCCAGATTTGGAACAGTGGAAAATTGTGGAGAAATTTGGGAAAACCAAATACAGATTACATTCATAAAGACAAGTGTTGCGCTCTAAGGAAGCTATTTGTTCATGGTACCTTGTAGTTGTGGATTTGCTATAATCAAGCAAAATTGTTATTTTAAACAAAAGCATGTAATTATTATTCCTAGTTATTAGGGAAATAGTTACAAGAACTTATGATTAGTAGTTAGTTGGTTTTTGACATACTTGGAAGAAACTATTGTGTATATATTTGAATTATACTGATGTATCAAGGGTTGGAACCCGGAAGATTCGACTTATGTTTTGTGAGAACCTTTTTGAATAAAATTATAGAGCCGAATGTTGGTTTATCTTCAAATATTCATGTATTGTTTATGTTATAGTTTGTACTTTCTTTCCCTGTGAATGTTTTCTAAATGTTTACCTTCCATTCAGTTTTCTTTCATGTCTGAACTTAGTGTGTAATAGTTTCAGAATTCATACATGTTATTCTATGGCTATTGTTTCAGATATCCACAAACATTTCTTCTAAAGTTGATATGGAATACATTCTGTGATGCTCTATATTAATGGACTATTCATGTTTCTTTCCTATCGCCCGATAATCAATGAATGACTATAGCTGAATAATTATCTTGCCTTTGTTGAGGTTCTAAGTAGGCAGCTTTGTATTATCTTCATCTGTTTTGACTCCATATCCCAATGGTTATATGTTTCATTTCAACCATCTACATAGCTTAAAACTGTTGATTCTTATATTTGGCCTTGTTAAATCCGTATTCGAGAGATCCCTCTCTGGAAACAAAAGCCAGTTTCTTTCTAAAAGTGGTTTTGTTGTTACCTTGAGATTGCCTTCCACAACCTTAGGTATATTTTGAGTGATAACACACTGCAGGAAACCCAGGAATAAAACTTGTACTCATGACTGTAATGAAGTGCACCCATGAATCTTTCGGATGATTTTAGGACAAGCATAAAACCACAAAATTTTACATTAAAAATAAAAATGGAATGGATGGAAAGGAAGAGAAGGGAGAGATCACCAACCTGCAACGCACGGAATCAGAATTGGTCCAATGCTTTGTCTGTTGCGTTCAATTGAAGTTCCAAGGTTAAAATTTCCAAATGGTATGTTTATTTTTGGTTTTGAACTATTTATAACAAAAAATTCAAATTTTTACCCATTTTCTATTGTTTAAAATTAGTTTTTTAATATATGAACTAATACCATTTTTTTTCGCTAGCTGCAATGGGTCTTGTATCATTCAAAAGTCTTTTTACATCGCCTATATGGTAGGATTTGGTTTTCATTGCAGACTTTGCAGTCACACCATATCCTTCACTTAATCCTAGGATCACTTTTTCATCCATGGACTATGGTGTATAACCACTTTTACCTCATACACATCATTGTTCTTATGTGGATAGGTCCTCCTTTACATGGGTACCCTAGTGTAGAACACTTGATTGTTTTTCTGGTACCCATGCTGCAGTTGTGCTAGGTTTGCGAGAGCCTTCTTAGTTGCTTTTCATCACAAAATGAACCTCATTTTGCATCGTTTTACGAGCTATACCCGATTATAAGGCTCCCCGCACTTTTGAAGTTTTCTTTAGGCCCTGGTATGACTCCTCAAAAAATACTAGACAACTGAATAAACTTGTTCATTCAAACTCGTTAAGAATAATTGAATGGTCATCTACATTGGTGGTAAGTTATCTCTTTCTCGGACCATGTAGATTATTCACATGAAATGAATACTCTCTTTTCTGTGGAATTGAGAAGATTATCTTCAGGCATAGGTTTATCTCTTTTTCATACCTAAGGGACTAAACTTATGGAAAAGGAACACTTAGTATGAGCTTATTTTCTCTTTTTTTTTCTCTGGACCCAAACATGAAAAATATTTTGAGCGTACTTTATGTCTTTGTCATGCTCACAAAACCTAAAGAACAAAGCATCGAGTTTACTATTTTAATCCCCATTTCTCGTAATGAAATGGATCTTTCCGAGTGATCTTGCCTTCTTTCACACTCGTTAAACTCAGGTTATATGCTTCTTTTGAAGGTGTGTCAGTATGGTATTAGTTTACCCCTTTTTCGAACCTTACCGGCTAAGTACGAAAAAGGTATGACTTAGTTCTTCAGGAGTTAAGAGAGTTCTTCTATGGATTTTTTAGACATTTCCAGCCTCCGAAGACTAAATTGTACGAAAAAACACCCCCTAGATTCTTCTTCAGAGTTTTCATACCAATGAGCATCTACTTGTTTGGGATCATAAAATCCATGAATGGGTGACATATCAAGCATGATTCTCTCTCCTCTTCAAGCTTTTCAAAAATGAAGAGAGACTCGAGTTGATGCCTCTAGGTTCCTTTTGAGTATTCATGGTTTCTATAGTGATGCTCCTAGATGAAGGCAGTAGTAATAAGAGGGATAAGGTAGAGCATCCCCATCCCATAAGCATATTCTAAGTTCTTCCAACATGGGTGAACACCAAAATTCCATGCATGAAAGGTCTAGGAGAACTATATATCTACTAGTTGTAGGCGGCTGAAGAGTTGGTGTGTAACCCCTCCCTTCAGGGGTTGTTCTTCTTCATAGTGCTTCGAACCCTCTCTAATATTCCTGGTAGGATGGGTTTGTAAGGATACCTAGGATTAATATTGGAGTCATTAAGACTTAACAAGAAATATAAGGAAGAACTTCACTCTTTGGGTTATAAGGAGTGGCAGCATGTCACCCTTAAACAAATAACTCTATGAACTTATTGATACTCATGTCTCATTTTTACACTTCCAGCTCAGCTATTACTTCAAGTTTTTAATCCTCCACTTGTCCTTTATCCATGGGGAATCTGATCATGTCTCCTACATGACAAATAATCCTAATTTTCCTATCTGAAAGTTTAAAGCTTCCTTGGGTCATCTCCGTTTCATGATCACTATTCAAGGATTTGTAACTCTATATGATCATCTTGATTCCCATCATTATCATCTATGAGAATTCCATATGGCTTCCTTCCCTCGTCTAGTTTCCTAGTTACTCTTGTGATTTGTTGAAGGATTCATTGCCTTCCTCCTCACATCACGGTTTTGCATCAGCATTTCCTGAAGACAAAGACCTAGAGTTTCGATGATAGTACCTTTGAATTCACTATCCCTATTGGTGAATTCATTTTCTTCAGTTGTTAGCATCACTCATTTACTGACATTCTGATGGGTTCCTTCCATGTTTGAATTCAACTCATATATTCACATGGTATGAATTGTACTGGTTACTATGGATTTGGATGAAGACCCTAGGTTCATACGTCTATAACCTAAGTTGCAAAAGATTGTGTTATGTTCAGCAACACTACTTCCATATTTTGAAGACTCGTCATTGTATATTGTATCTTTGATCCACCTCTTTAATATACGTGGCCTTGTTTCTCGTATCATATAATGTAATCAAATATTATAAACGAGCTAGTTTTCCACTTTATTGAACATGGCATATTCATATATGGTTTTGCATATAACTTTGATATGTATGTTTCAGGTACCTCTTTGCATCCTTGGTAACTGAGTTCTCCAAGACTAAATTTTTTAATGTATTTCGGTCATCACTTCCCTTTGGCCTCAAACATTAGGGGGCATATGTTATCCTATGAAATGGCACTTCTCTGTCTGAGTACTGACACTCAATGTGTCGGTGCACAAAAGGATAAACTGGATTGAAGTGGCCAAAACCCTATAGATGTGCATGTTCCTTCATACATATTCATCATGCCATCCTTACCTATTTTTTATAAGGAGATTAAGGAGAATTCGTGACTATTTCCATTGAAACTCATGAACCATTTGTGATATCTACATTACAACGCACAAATACATGATCGTGGTTTATACATGTGGGTTTCCCTTATAAAATTCACGAGTGACTTGTAACCTTCTAGTATCAATAGTCACGAGTTCCCTAATCCAAAAATTAAAAAATTAAAAAAAATTTAGTCGAGGATAGTTGGGCTCCTAATCATAACTATCCCAACTTCCTCAACCATCTGAACCTTCATAATCTATCTCTTTCCTCAAGCATAAATAGAGGGTAGGGGTTGAGGATAAAGGACATCAATTATAGATCAAAGTTATGCTTGTGGATTTCCTCTGGAGATCTTGGAGCAGCAGAACTCGGTTCCTTGGCTAGTAGAGGAGGACTTGTATCAGATATTGGTTGTCGTTTTTCATCACTTGTTTATCAATAAAGAAAGACTTTCTTCCAATTGGTTCTTTTGTGCTCTTATGTGTTATGATTTCTGAATTGTCTTGTTATCTTATTGCAAGCATATTATTTCATTAATATTCTATATAACATCTAAGATTTTGCAGGAAGGTCTACCTCTTTGTAGGCGTGAAGATTCCCTAGAAGTTGTTGGAGCATTTGGATTGAAGAAGAAATCTAGGACTAACCTCCATAAACAAGGTACACTTACTTTATTCCTTATTTCTCTGTCAAATTCTCAAATAGTTGAATGTCTACAAATTTATTTAGTACATTGGTAACCCAAAAGCCTAGGTTACAAGGTTGCATTTCCATTAACAATTCCTAACTCTTCAGAAAAGTATATAAGAGAGGGAGAGGGATCCATGGAAAGGGACTTGGCCTTTGCATTGTTATGTTGGAGAAATTGGGACTCTCATCCCCCCTACCTTTTCCCTAGATTCCATATTCCTATGTTGCAGAGCTTGGAGGTTGAGATTCTTGTAGAAGAGAATCAGAAGATCCAGTTCAAAGTTTTCATGAGGTGCCTTGCATGAGGATAAGGTAAACTTTGTACTTCTTCCATTACTAATAAAGATTTGATGCTCTTCCCTTTCCAAATCATTGTCTTATTGATGTTGTATCTCCATTTATGATTACATGTTGATGCTTATCAGATTAGGGTTTCATATTTTATTGAATATAATATCCTTTCATGTAATCAAATTGGTTTTAGGAAGGTTTAAGCTTGTTTTGCAGGACTCTTGGATTGAGGAGCAAGAAGAGTACTAAAGTAAATCTAGGATCGTCCTTCATTCAATAAGGTGTGAACCATTCTTATCATTGAAAACTTGCTTATATCCTTACATAACTTTATGCACTTGTATTTATTCCCCTATTATGTTCGTGGCCTCTTAACCCCCATCCATAGGAACACTTTCCCTAACAACAAATGGACAACCAAATATATTTAGGTGAATGACTTCATTCTTTTCTTCAGTAAAAATCTCTTCTAGAGTCTTTTTTCCAAGGGTACTGTGGGAAATTTTGTTCTAAACATATATTGTTGTTATGGATGCTTCTTCCCATAGGTATATAGGTAGATCTTGATCATGGATCATGGATTTTATAGCTTCCATGATATATCTATTCTTTATTTCTTCTACACCATTTTGTTGTGGATTATAGGGAATAGTTAGCTCCCTCTTTGTCACATACCCCAATTTTGTAAAATAGTGTTATTTGTTTTAAATTGATTCCTAAGACATTATGTTAAATTTAAGGCTAAGTTGAAACGGATGACTCAGCAGAGTCAAAAGATGTGGAATGTAATTCTAAATATTTTATTTTTAATAAATAAAAAGTGGAGACAATAGCTTAGGAGAGCTGTTAATAAGAGTGTTACTGGTCAAACTGGTGGAAGGAACTAGGTGGAGAGAAAAAGGACAAGTGGCAGCATCCTCAAACACTTCCTATGTTGTAGGTGGCAACTTCCCTACATTTGGGGTCATGATCCCCCAAGAAAGTGGGATCAGAGCAGGTGGCTCAATTAATGACAACTAACCCAAAAAGACCTAGGCAATCTTTTAAAAATGCCCAATGTAGAGAGCTGAGGCTGCTCAGATATTTTCCAGGAGAAGAATCATTCAGTGGGAATTCACTTCAAGGAATTCATTGGGAAAAGGGAAACTGTAAGGAAGGTGTTTTGAAGGATAAACTGCAGGAACTGGATCTAATATAGCTTCTTAGCTGAGAGATTTGACTGACGAGTTCAGCATTGGTATTGAGTCTCAAGACTAGTACTTGGTTATTTGCTTCACCTAGTTCCATCCAGGGAGACCAGAGCAGGCTCGGGGGTCCTGAGGAGTCGTTGTTTGAGCGCTCTCTAGGAGTTGGAAGGGAGGAACGGCCTCCCATTGCTGTTGTCGACTAGATTTAAGAACAGGTTCTACTATATACTAATTTCTATGTTAATATCTATGTGTGAATGAATGATGCATTTTCAGGTTATGATGTAAACTTAGAGGATAGAATATCTTAGTTTGTTTAGTAATGAAATTATTCTTGATGAAAAATAAATCCTACCTGTGTTTTTCCCCATCTGGAGTAATCCAGATCGTACTCTAGCACAGGTGGTGTATTTAAATGAAGAAAGTATGATGTGAATTTAAAATAAGATGTTATCTTGAACACTAGAATGTTTTCTTTTATTAAGATATTTGTTATCAGAAGAAATATTATTCTGTACATATAGTGTTAGACCTAGACTGTGAATGTCAGAATTATTAGAAAAGGAAAGGAAGTTATATCATTACACTAACAGTAGTATGTTTTGGTAGATGAAATAGTTCTCTATACAGTATTCACTTCCATAATCTTTATATCTATTTTGAAACAAAAGGAAAAGAAGATAGTAGTTAAAAAGTGTAGTATTAGGTTAAATAAAATGCCTTTCAGCTCTACAGTTCTTTTCTTTTCCTATTGTAGAATAAATAACTACTGTAATATTAGCAACCAAACTGTGAGTAAGGATAGAAAAACCTTGATTTAATTCTAAGATAAAATCTAGTTGGTTTAATATTTTATTTATGACTGATAATGCAAATAATTCATTCATCTTATCTAGTTGAACTTAAGCAAGTTCTACAGTTGCTAACCTGTCTCTTATAGAATTAAAACAAACACTACCATATAATTTAGAGGAAAGAACATAGTTAATTTGTTATTTCTCTTATTTTATAAATACTAATGTTATAATATAAATAGGGTAACATAGAATACAGAAGGAACTTCTTTATAAATTATTTAGTATAGAGAGTATAAGAATATAACAATAAAATATTTTCCCATCTATATACATCATAAATAGACTAACTATAAAGATAGTGTATATAATTATAAGAACAATATTTACTTGTAAGTAAAATAACAATTCTTATAAAATTATAATAAGTATCATGTAAACATAAATTTTGTACTTAAAGATGTAACTATACAGTTACATAAGTACAACTCAAAAACATTAAATTACTTGTTTTCTTTCTGAAAGTTAGCCAATATAGAATGATATTTAAAACCTTATTAGAACAAAGGAGAATAAGTTAAACAGGTAATATATAGAGTAATTTACAGAGTAAATTTAAATATAATAACTTACAAGAAATAAATTAACAGAACATAAACATGCTCAATTCACCGAGCTTAATGATCCATGTTACAGTAAAAGAAACATTCGAGTAATTTATAATATTATATTGTAATAAAAAGATAACTTAAAAATAGTAAATACATCTTTACATCACAGAGTTAGGGTAAAAACCCTAATGTATCAAAATCACAACAGAGGTATCAAACGAAAGAGTTTAAGCTCCTTATAATGCCTCTTAGCTTCTAATAGTTAACAGAGTAAGGCTTTACTAGCCTTCCCTCATTTATACATTTTATACACAAAATCAAGAAGCAAAATCAAAATTTACAGGTCACGGCCTAAGCCGGAAGCCCCGCATAAAGCAAGGGTTCAATATCAACAAAAAAAAACAGTGAACCAAGTTAACCCAGGTAAACCAAAACCATGAGGATTTTGCAGGCCACGACAACCAACCATCAAACGTTCCATAAGGAACGGAACAAGGACTAACTGCCATGGGATATCCAAGGCTTACCCGTAAGCAAGTGGTTGTCCCGTATTTGCACCAACCATGCAGAAGGAAAAGCCATCACTTGTGTAACATCAAACATGATATCGTTAAGATCTTGCATTTATTTAAGCAAACATGTAACGAAACAGAGATGTAAAGAAAACGAAGATGTCGATATCAATTCTTACCTAAAACTTCATTGAAACATAACCACCCACAAACAGTAATGCTGCTACCAACGCAAGGAGGAACAAATCCTTCATCTGTCATAGGAAAAAGGGAGGTTACCAACGCAGCAATGACCAACGACGGCCAAAAGATGGAGTGACAAGCCAAGCAAGCATAAACGCTTGGGCCGCAACTATTTCTCAACCTAAAGTCCACTTTGCTGCGAAACCCTAAGACCCAACAACTCTCGAGATGCGAAACCACGGCTCTCACTACTGGGCCACAGATGAATAAGACTTTTACAGTCTGGTGATTACTGAAATGGGAAAGCCGTGAAGGATAAACCTCGGAGGAAAGAAACCAACCCAATTCAAGCAGCAATCAGTTTGTTACAGCTCGTCTCTGTCAGCGTTCAGGGCTAGCTTCGAAGTGCAAGAGACAAAGAAGCAAGCTGGGAGACTATTCAGCAACTAGTTGTACAGGGACAGGACGGCCAAAAACACAGTAGCAGAGCGGTCGGAGGCCCAAAAGCGATGGAGGGAATGTCAAGTTAGGGTTCGCTACTGCCTTTTAACTTCATAACACATGGCTACGATGATTCCACGTACACAATCAAATTATTTGCATACAGTGGGTAACCTCTATAGTCCCGGCGTGAAATCAACAAAAAGATTATTATTCCAATCATATGGTGATTCGAAAGTTCCACCATGATCTATACTCTCGGAGTCAACCAAACTTGCACGCTGCAATTTTAAAGGAATACTTTAGTAACAAGGTTAGGATTATAACGTAGCAAGTATATAAACAAATATGCAACCTAGCACATTATGCAAGCAAAGGGTGCATATAATAAATGATTATAACTTTGGTAATGGTTATGCCATTTAATATTTTATAAAATAAATTCATAAAATTTATTTATGATAAGATACCCTTCTTGCTAGATTAATTCTAGTTTACAATTGAGTATTTATTTATAAACTACTAAGTTTGCAAATGAAAAGGGTAAGCCTTATAGTATTTATCAGGCTTTTCATTGGAACTTTGATGAATTAATAACAATAACTAGATAAAATCTTCCAAGTAAGTTAGGTGTAAAAGAATTTAGTTCATCGACACTAACTTAATCCTTTTTGATAGCAGTATGTAATAATGATATAACTCCTTTAAGCTTCAAAGCTTTGGAAGATGGAATAGTAGTACAAAAACTCATTAACTATTGCGCATTACTTTTTTATCACAAGAAGTAACCAAAATTGGTCATGACGTAAAAATTTTATGATCACAATTTAAGAAAAACCCTTAACGAAAAACCCCGCCATCTTTAACCTACGTGTAAGGATAAATTTAAGGCGTTTACACATGATGACTTTGATAAACATTGATAAACAATGAAGAGGGTAGATCGCATTTATTATAAATTACTAACTAGAAAGAGAGAGCAACTGTCACCAATACTGTTAGGACTGAATTTCATTTCTATGGCGTCTTTAAAAGGAATAACGATTTAATGGTTTTACCTCATACAAGCATTTGAAATTGAATAGCATTTATATTCTTTTACTGAGCTATTATTTTTGCAATGAACATATATCTGTATGCTTTATGATTATTGAGAAGCAGCACCGGATCTTTCTTACCTATAAATCTGTAAGAGCAGGTAAACTTTCTGCGTTAGCTCAAAAGCTAAATAAGCCCCAGAATAACAAGACAGTTCCACCTTGTGGTCACAAAGAAAAATAAGTCATTAAACTGAAAAAGAATTATTCTATAAGATAAAAATAATCAAATAGATAATTCAAATTATGAAATCATTAACATATAACTAATTAAAGCAATTAGCTGACTGCATTATTGAATATTATCGGTATTTTCAAAATTTTTAATTTTTCGGAAATTTTTGGGTTTTGACATGTGGTATCAGAGCACAAGGTTCAAACACTAGGCCTTGATGCAGCCCAACTAGCTTTCATAGAACAGTAAATTAAAATAATATGCTAACATATATTTTGTTTTATGTTAAGAACAGAAAATTTCCTTTTTCTGAAGTTTAACAGGAAGGTATGGAAAGGCTGGGAGAGTATGCATAGGAGGAGTCTCCAGATACAGAAACAAGAAATTTGCCCAGAGAACCTATAGTAGAAGAGGTGACTGCCAACTCCTTAGAGTTGTTACAGACTGTAAAAGATTTAAAAACTGAAATGGAGTCTGTAAAGAAGGAGAATGAAAGGATCCTAAAGGCTCGGGAAGAATTGAACCAAATTTTAATAGAAAAATTCCAAACTGAAGGAAGGAGTAGAAGATCAGAATCTGAGGATGTCAATCATCAAAGAAAATCCAAAAATATGAAGCTTGCAAAAACTGAAAGTAGTTCGTCATTTGAAGGGTTTGTGAACGACAAAGTTACCATACTGCTAGTGGCAGTAGTGAAGATGATTTGTATGACAAGAAGAAGAAATACAAACCATATGAGGAAATTTCAGGGGAGTTCAAAAAGATAAAGCCACCAACTTTTAATGGAGAGACTGAGAAGGGGGAGGAAGCAGAGTCCTGGTTGTCCAGGATGAAGAAGTACTTCCATATATATAATTACTCTAACCAGTTAAAGGCAAGGATGGCTATATATAACCTCTCAAGAAAGGCTGACATATGGTGGCAAGACTTGAAGGGAGTCAAGGGTATAAGAGAGAAAAAAGTTAATTGGAGTACCTTTAAATGGTATTTCAATTTTTTTTTATGTCTGAGCAGTATTACGAGGAAAGAGCTAAAGCGTTTTATGAATTGAAGTTAGGTTCAATGACAATGAAGGATCTGAACAGAAAATTCTTAAGTTTACTTAGGTATGTACCCTACCTAGTAGATGAGAAACCAAAAGTACAACGATTTCTTAGCTGTCTACCGTATCATATTAAATATATAATTGAATATGATAACCCAAAGACTTTGGAGGAAGCTATGAGGAAGTCTAACTTTTGTTTTGAGCAAAATCAAAAGAAAGAAGGCTTGGCCAATTGGAAGGCTAAGAAAAATAACAATCAGACTGAATTTAAGAAGAAGGAATTTGTACCTCATAGAAATTTCAAGAATAATAAGACCAAAAATTATTCTAACAACAAGAATTTCCAGGGAAATAGGAATAGTACTTCCAACAATTCGAATAATTTTAAGGGCAAAGAAACTACAAATAACCATGGAAATTTTAACAAGAGTTTTAAACGTAAAGAGCCTGTTAAGTGCTGGGAATGTAATGGCCCGCACTATCCCTCGGTCTGTTCAAATCGGAAAAATACTGTTAGCAATATTCATACTGTACAGGAGGAGATGACCGTTGGGGAACTAGCAAGGAGCATGCCCAGAATTAACGCGGCTTTGGAGAACCGCCAAGCTGAATATCAAACTTCCATGGTGGAAGTAGAAGGTATGATTAATCAAACCCATGTAACCATTTTAATTGATCCAGGAGCTAGTCTCAGTTATATTGCACCTTAGATAGTGGAAAAATGTAAGTTGTCTGTCGATAAGTTTAAGAAATTCTTGGTTAGTTCAATTAGCCACTGGGGAAAAAAGAAAAATAACTTGATTTGTGAAAGAATGTGCTTTACTTATGGATGAATTTGAAACTATAGTTAAACTTAATGCTTTTCCACTTGGCTCATATGATTTGCTGATTGGTATGAACTGGTTAGAACAGTATAAAGTAATTTTAAACTGTTACGATAAAACTTTTACATGCTTAAATAGTGATGAACAACCAGTAAAGGTTAAGGGTATTCCTAGAAAAACTATAGTAAGGCAGATTTCTGCTTTGCAACTTAAAAGAGCTATTAGAAAAGGATGTAAATCCTATGCAATGACCATTACAGATGAGGAAGGTAAAACTAAAACAGATAAGTTAAACATAGAAAATATTCCTATTTTAAAAGAATAAACTGATGTATTCCTAGAAGAAATTCCAGGATTACCTCCAAAAAGGGAATTGGATTTCACCATTGAACTGGTATCAGGTGCGGTACCTAGTTCAAAGGCTCCTTATCGAATGAACATATTGGAACTTAATGAGTTAAAATCACAATTAAAAGAGTTAATTGATAAAAAGTATATTCGACCTAGTGTGTCTCCTTGGGGGGCACCGATCATCTTTGTTAAAAAGAAAGATGAAACTATGCGATTATGCATAGATTACCGTCAACTAAAAAAGATGACTATCAAAAATAGATATCCGTTGCCCCACATAGATGATCTGTTTGATCAACTACGTGTAGCCACGGTGTTTTCGAAGATAGATTTGAGGTCAGGATATCATCAAGTAAGGATTACAGATGAAGATATCTTCAAGACAACCTTTAGAAGAAGATATGGACACTACGAATTTGTCGTAATGCCATTCGGGCTTACTAATGCCCCAGCTGTCTTTATGTGTTTAATGAATAATATAATGCATAAGTATTTAGATAAGTTTGTGGTCGTGTTTATCGACGAAATCCTAATCTACTCAAAAACGGAAGAAGAACATAAAGAACACCTAAAAATTGTTTTGCAAGAGTTGCGAGAACATCAACTCTTCGCAAAGTTTAGTAAGTGTGACTTCTTTAAGGATGAAATTCAGTATTTAGGTCATGTAGTGACCAAGGAAGGAATTTCTGTAGATCCTGAAAAGATACGGGAAATCGAATATTGGTCGGTTCCTAAAGATGTGACGGATGTTAGGTCGTTCATGGGAATTACCAGTTATTACCAGAGGTTCATTGAAGGCTTTTCAAGGATAGAAAATTCGATAACTTCCTTGCAAAAGAAAGGAAAGAAATTTGACTAGAACCTGAAATGTGAAAAAAGCTTTAAAAAGTCAAAAACTCTATTGACTAGTGCACCTATTCTAAGAATAGCAAATCCTAATAAAGAATTCGTAGTGTGTACTGATGCCTGTAATGATGGCTTAGGCGGTGTTCTGACTCAAGAAGGGTATGTTATTGCCTATGAGTCTAGAAAGTTAAAAATTCATGAAAATAATTATGTAACTTATGATCTGGAACTAGCAGCTGTAATACACGCCTTAAAAATGTGGCGACATCACCTAATCGGCAGAAAATTTAGTTTAATGACTGATAATAAAGGATTGAAATATCTTCTAGATCAGCCTAATTTAAATGCTAGACAAGCTAGGTGGTTAGCGTTCTTAAGCGAATATGATTTTGAAATCCAGCATATAAAGGGTAAGAAAAATAAGGTGGCTGATGCATTAAGCAGAAACGCAAAGCTGAACTTCACAACAGCAATCAGCACTTACGTTTCAGACTTAAATGAACAGCTTAAAGAAGGGGTAAAACAAGATGAAATTTATCAGAAATTGCAAACGACAGCTAAGGAAGAACCTACAGAAAGCTTAATAAAAGGTTATAGTTTAAATGAAATTGAATTTTTACTATATAAAGATAAACTGTATGTACCTAATGTACCTAAGGTTAAGTTGTTAATTCTAGATGAAGTCCATAAAACACCATATTCAGGTCACCCAGGTTATCAAAAGACTATAACCATTCTAAGAAAAGAGTATTTTTGGCCAAATATGAAAACTGAAGTAGCTGAATATATTGCAAGGTGTTTAGAATGTCAACAGATAAAAAACGAACACCAACACCTAGCTAGTTTGCTACAACCTTTACCTATTCCTAGCTGGAAATGGGAAGTGATTAGCCTGGATTTTATTACTGGACTACCTAGAAATCAAAATCAGAATGACTCTATTATGGTAGTGGTTGATAAGTTAAGCAAGGCAGCTCATTTTATACCTGTTAAAACTACTTACAAGGCTGCCAATATAGCTGATATATTTCTAAAGCAGATTTTTTGATTACATGGAGTACCAAAAGTTATAATCTCATACAGAGATCCTAAGTTTACAGGAAACTTTTGGAAGTCCTTGTTTAAAGGATTAAATACAACATTGAGTTTCAGTACTTCCTTCCATCCTTAAACAGATGGACAAACTGAAAGAGTTAACCAGGTACTGGAAGATTTATTGAGAATGTATGTGAAAGATCAGCCAGGTAAGTGGGAGGACTATTTACATCTAGTAGAGTTTGTGTATAATAATAACTATCAGTCATCAGCTAAATTTAGTCCATTTGAAATTTTATATGGATGAAAATGTAACACTCCTATTTCTTGGAATAATCCAGTAGATAGATTGGTGTTAGGTCCAGAATTGTTGAAAGAAATGGAGGAAATTGTGAAGCAAGTGCCGGGAAATCTGAAAGTGGCACAGGATCGGCAGAAAAGTCAAGCAGACTTGAAAAGAACTCCAAAGTAGTTCCAGGTAGGTGAACATGTGTTCATCAAGGTAATTCCTCAAAAGAGCTCTCTAAGACTGGGGAGTTGCGCAAAGTTAGCACCTCGTTACTGTGGTCCATTTGAAATTTTGTCTAGGATTGGTCAAGTAGCTTACCAACTAGCATTACCACCTAACTTGAGAGTACATAATGTTTTTCACATTTTTGTTTTAAAGAAATATGTTCATGATGCTACTCATGTGGTTAATTGGAATGTTGTACAGGTGGAACCAGAAGGATAATTTCTGGTCGAACCGGACTGTATCCTCGGGAGGAGGGAAATTACACTTTGGAACCACACCATTGGACAAGTGAAGGTGCAATGGAAGCACCTTAGTCCTAAAGAATCCACCTGGGAATTGGAAAGTAAGATGCGAGAAGCATATCCATTTCTGTTCTAGGGGAGTTCGGAGGATGAAGAATAAATAACATCGAGGACGATGTTATATTTTAAGGGGGTGTGTATGTCACATACCCCAATTTTGTAAAATAATGTTATTTGTTTTAAATTGATTCCTAAGACATTATGTTAAATTTAATGCTAAGTTGAAACTGATGACTCAGCAGAGTCAAAAGATGTGGAATGTAATTCTGAATATTTTATTTTTAATAAATAAAAAGTGGAGACAACAACTTGGGAGAGCTGATAATAAGAGTGTTACTAGTCAAACTAACGGAAGGAACTAGGCAGAGAGCAAAAGGACAAGTGGCAGCATCCTCAAACACTTCCTATGTTGCAGATGGAAACTTCCCTACATTTGGGGTCATGATCCCCCAAGAAAGTGGGATCAGAGCAGGTGGCTCAATTAATGACAACTAACCCAAAAAGACCTAGGCAATCTTTTAAAAATGCCCAATGTAGAGAGCCGAGGCTGCTCAGATATTTTCCAGGAGAAGAATCATTCAGGGGGAATGCACTTCAAGGAATTCATTGGGAAAATGGAAACTGTAATGAAGGTGTTTTGAAGGATAAACTGTAGGAACTTGATCTAATACAGCTTCTTAGCTGAGAGATTTGACTGACGAGTTTAGGATTGGTATTGAGTCTCAGGACTAGTACTTGGTTATTTGCTTCACCTAGTTCCAGCTAGGGAGACTAGAGCAGGCTCAGGGGTCCTGAGGAGTCATTGTTTGAGCACTCTCCAGGAGTTGATAGGGAGGAACGACCTCCCATTGTTGTTGTCACCCAGCTTTAAGAACAGGTTCTGCTATATACTATATTCTATGTTAATATATGTGTGTGAATGAATGATGCATTTTCAGGTTATGATGTAAACTTAGAGGATAGAATACCTTAGTTTGTTTAGTAATGAAATTATTCTTGATGAAAAATAAATCCTACCTGTGTTTTTCCCCATATAGAGTAATCCAAATCATACTCTAGCACAGGTGGTGTATTTAAATGAAGAAAGTATGATGTAAATTTAAAATAAGATGTTAGCTTGAACACTAGAATGTTTTATTTTATTAAGATATTTGTTATCAGAAGAAATATTATTCTGTACATAGAGTAGTGTTAAACCTAGACTGTGAATGTCAGAATTATTAGAAAAGGAAAGGAAGTTATATCATTACACTAACAGTAGTATGTTTTGGTAGATGAAATAGTTCTCTATACAATATTCACTTCCGTAATCTTTATATCTATTTTGAAACAAAAGGAAAAGAAGATAGTAGTTAAAAAGTGTAGTATTAGGTTAAATAAAATGCCTTTTAGCTCTACAGTTATTTTCTTTTCCTATTGTAGAATAAATAACTACTGTAATATTGGCAACCAAACTGTGAGTAAGGATAGAAAAACCTTGATTTAATTCTAAGATAAAATCTAGTTGGTTTAAGATTTTATTTATGACTGATAATGCAAATAATTCATTCATCTTATCTAGTTGAACTTAAGCAAGTTCTACAGCTGCTAACATGTCTCTTATAGAATTAAAACAAACACTACTATATAATTTAGAGGAAGGAACATAGTTAATTTGTTATTTCTCTTATTTTATAAATACTAATGTTATATTATAAATAGGGTAACATAGAATACAGAAGGAACTTCTTTATAAATTATTTAGTATAGAGAGTATAAGAATATAACAATAAAATATTTTCCCATCTATATACATCATAAATAGACTAATTATAAAGATAGTGTATATAATTATAAGAACAATATTTACTTGTAAGTAAAATAACAATTCTTATAACATTATAATAAGTATCAAGTAAACATAAATTTTGTACTTAAAGATGTAACTATACAGTTACATAAGTACAACTCAAAAACATTAAATTACTTGTTTTCTTTCTGAAAGTTAACCAATATAGAATGATATTTAAAACCTTATTAGAATAGAGGAGAATAAGGTAAACAGGTAATATTTAGAGAAATTTACAGAGTAAATTTATATATAATAACTTACAGGAAATAAATTAACAGAACATAAACATGCTCGATTCGCCGAGCTTAATAACCCATGTTACAGTAAAAGAAACATCCGAGTAGTTTATAAAATTATATTGTAATAAAAAGATAACTTAAAAATAGTAAATACATCTTTACATCACAGAGTTAGGGTAAAAACCCTAATGTATCAAAATCACAACAGAGGTATCAAATGAAAGAGTTTAAGCTCCTTCCAATGCCTCTTGGCTTCTAAGAGTTGACAGAGTAAGGCTTTACCGGCCTTCCCTCATTTATACATTTTATACACAAAATCAAGAATCAAAATCAAAATTTATAGGTCACGGCCTAAGCCGGAAGCCCCGCATAAAGCAAGGGTTTAATATCAACAAAAAAAATGGTGAACCAAGTTAACCCAGGTAAACCAAAGCCACGATGGTTTTGTAGGCCACGGCAACCAACCATCAAACATTCCATAAGGAACAGAACAAGGACGAACTGCCATGGGATATCCAAGGCTTACCCGTAAGCAAGTGGTTGTCCCAGCTTTGCACCAACCACGCAGAAGGACAAGCCGTCACCTATGTAACATCAAACATGATATCGTTAAGATCTTGCATTTATTTACGCAGACATGTAGCGAAACAGAGATGTAAATAAAATGAAGATGTCAATATCAGTTCTTACCAAAAAATTCATTGAAACGTAACCACCCACAAACAGTAATGTCGCTACCAACGCAAGGAGGAACAAATCCTTCATCTGTCACAGGAAAAAGGGAGGTTACCAACGCAGCAATGACCAGCGACGGCCAAAAGATGGAGCGATAAGCCA
The DNA here is from genome assembly GCA_001517045.1 of Pseudotsuga menziesii. Taxonomy (NCBI): domain Eukaryota; kingdom Viridiplantae; phylum Streptophyta; class Pinopsida; order Pinales; family Pinaceae; genus Pseudotsuga; species Pseudotsuga menziesii. Next base: position 25,374 of record LPNX011032094.1, on the reverse strand, counting down.
AGCAAGTATAAATGCTTGGGCTGCAACTATTTCTCAACCTAAAGTCCACCTTGCTGCGAAACCCTAAGACCCAACAAATCTCGAGATGCGAAACCACAGCTCTCACTACTGGGCCACAGATGAATAAGACTTTTACAGTCTGGTGATTACTGAAATGGGCAAGCCGTGAAGGATAAACCCCGGAGGAAAGCAACCAACCCAGTTCAAGCAGCAATCAGTTTGTTACAGCTCGTCTCTCTCAGCGTTCAAGGCTAGCTTCGAAGTGCAAGAGACAAAGAAGCAAGTTGGGAGACTATTCAACAACTAGTCGTAGAGCGATAGAGCGGACAAAAACACAGTAGCAGAGCGGCTGGAGGCCCGAAAGCGACGGAGGGAATGTCAAGTTAGGGTTCGCTACTGGATTTTAACTTCACAACACATGGCTACGATGAGTCCACGTACATAATCAAATTATTTGCATACAGTGGGTAATCTCTATAGTCCCCGCGTGCAATCAACGAAAAGATTATTATTCCAATCATATGGTGATTCGAAAGTTCCACGATGATCTATACTCTCGGATTCAACCAAACCTGCACGCTACAATGTTAAAGGAAGACTTTAGTAACAAGGTTAGGATTATAACGTAGCAAGGATATAAAAAAATATGCGACCTAGCACATTATGCAAGCAAAGGGTGCATATAATAAACAATTATAACTTTGGTAATGGTTATGTCATTTAATATTTTATAAAAGAAATTCATAAAATTTATTTATGATAAGATACCCTTCTTGCTAGATTAATTCTAGTTTGCAATTAAGTATTTATTTATAAACTACTAAGTTTGCAAATGAAAAGGGTAAGCCTTATAGTATTTATCAGGCTTGTCATTGGAACTTTGATGAATTAATAACAATAACTGGACAAAATCTTCCAAGTAAGTTAGGTGTAAAAGAATTTAGTTCATCGACACTAACTTAATCCTTTTTGATAGCAGTATGTAATAATGATATAACTCCTTTAAGCTTCAAAGCTTTGGAAGATGGAATAATAGTACAATAACTCATTAACTATTGCGCATTACTTTCTTATCACAAGAAGTAACCAAAATTGGTCATGACGTAAATTGTTTATGATCACAATTTAAGAAAGACCCTTAATGAAAAACCCCGACATCTTTAACCTACGTGTAAGGATAAATTTAAGGCGTTTACACATGATGACTTTGATAAACATTGATAAACATTGAAGAGGTTAGATCACATTAATTGTAAATTACTAACTAGAAAGAGAGAGAAAATGTCACCAATACTGTTAGGACTGAATTTCGTTTCTATGGCGTCTTTAAAAAGAATAACGATTTAATGGTTTTACCTCATACAAGCATTTCAAATTGAATAGAATTTATATTCTTTTACTGAGCTATTATTTTTGCAACGAACATATATCTGTATGCTTTATGATTATTTACAAGCAGCACCGGATCTTTCTTACCTGTAAATCTGTAAGAGCAGGTAAACTTTCTGCGTTAGCTCAAAAGCTAAGTAAGCCCCAAAATACCAAGACAGTTCCACCTTGTGGTCGCAAAGAAAAATAAGTCATTAAACTGAAAAAGAATTATTCTATAAGATAAACATAATCAAATAGATAATTAAAATTATGAAATCATTAACATATAACTAATTAAAGCAATTAGCTGACTGTATTATTAAATATTATCGGTATTTTCAAAATTTTAAATTTTTTGGAAATTTTGGGATTTTGACACTCTTAATCCCAGATTCCTTGTAGTACTCAATGAATTCACTTGACGTGAATTGTCCACCATTATCTAATATTAAGATCTTGATCCTCTTTTCATAGAGGTTTTCTACAAGGGCCTTAAATTCATTTAACCTTTCAAACACTTCATCCTTCTTCTTCAAGAAATAGATCCAAGTTTTGTGGGAGTAGTCATCAATCAAGGACGCATAGTAAACATACCCACTTAATGAATTAGCTTGCATTGACCCACATATATCTGAATGATTAATATATAAGATCCCTTTTTCTTTGGTGTCATTGTTTGGCTAAGGGTTCTTAGTATTATTTCCTTGTGCACACACTTTGCACACTCATTCATGATGTATCTGAATCTTCGGTAAAACCTGTCACAACCTTGTTCACAATTGGAAATGATTTGTAATGTATATGAGCTAGCCTTTCGTTCCATAGCTCACATGAGCTTATGGTACTAGTCAACAATGTTGAATCTACATGCCCCTTTAATCTAAAGAGTCCTCCTTCTTCAACTCCAATCACTGCTGCATCATCTATAGTTTTTCTTTTTGTCCACATGAGAACTTCTCCATCCACAAATGAAACTATGAACCCTTTCTTTTCTAAGGATGAGATAGAAATAAGGTTCTTCTTTAGTCCTGGGATATACAAGACATCCTTCATTTTCATGGACTTTCCTGAGTTCAGCTTATAGGAGGATTCTCCCATTTCTTTGATGGGATATTAGTAATCATCTCCAAGAATTACTTTGTGTGGGCACTCCTTTTGTACAAGACATGAGAGTGAGTCCTTGTAACTTGTCATGTGCTTGGAGGCACCACTATCTACTATCCAGGTGTCATTCCCTAGTGAGATTGAACCTGTAAGTGAATAGATCAAGACATATTCTTCATAGGAATATTCATTTTCCTTAGCTCTTTCCTCATCTTCTTGATCATTGTCTTCAGCAGCATGGGCCTGAAATATTTTCTTCTTATTGACTTGTTCTACCTTCATAGGACATTTTAAAGAAATGTGTCCCATCTTATGACAAGTGAAGCATTCATAATTTGAGAAGTATTCCTTGGACTTATTAAAAACTTGAATATTTCTATGAGGATGGTCATAACTCTTTCTATTTTTCTTTCCTTTGTTATGGACTTCCAAAGCTTGATCCTCATTTTCATTTAGCTTCTCTTCACTGGATGTTATTCTTTCTTCTTCTTGAACACATTATTCCCATAAATGTGAAAACTTGGTTAGTCTTCTTCTTGAACAGATTCCTTGGATAAAGGATTCACAATCTCTTGGAATACCATTCAAGGTGGTCATTACAATTTCTGCTTCATCAACCATATCACCAATAGCTTCCAGCTGCTCCTTGATTTGAGCTGCTCTTGTGAAATATGATTGCATGGTTTCTGACTTTTGAGCCTTTACACTTTTGAGGTGATTCCTCAAGGTCATGTTTCTATTGATGTTTCTTCCTTCAAATAAGTCGGATAGAACATCAAACATTTCTTTTGGTGTCCTCCTTGAGAATACTTGAGGAATAAAGTTATCTTTGATGGAATCATGTATGATTCTCTTAGCCTTTATCATATATGTTGAGCCTAATTTTGTTATCATTTTTTGGCATTAAAATAACACATTTAAACACATGTTTTATTGTCTTTTGTCTATTTTATGTCACGCAGATCATTGTTCAACCTCAGGTATGATTATATTTAAGGTTTATATGAAACCTTTTATTATTATCATTTTTTATGGTTTTAATTAATTAAAAATAACATTATTGGAGTACATTTGATATATTAATTGATTTACATATTTGTTTGCAAATTTTATAATCCTTTTGGGCTAAATTTATAAAAAAACGCATTCAGCCCGATCTGCTCAATCGATGTCCAGTTGTGTGTCCAGCTCACGATGCATTCCACCTTCCTGATATGTGTCTAGCTCATCATGCAGCTTGCTGTCCATCTCATCACGTAGCTTTCTATCCATATCATCACGCAGTTGATCATGCAGCTCACTGTCCAGCTCACGATTCATCTCGTTTTCCAATATTCCGTCCAGATCGCTAATCAATCTGCGCACTGTCCATAACTGATTTTAGGCATTTAATGTTGAAACAATTGTGCAAACGACATGTTGTTCACGCATTGGGTTGATGGAGAATATCACCCTCATGCTTCCACTACTTGACATCACACATGGTTATCATCCACGCGTTTGGTTGATAGAGAGTCTCCATTCTAGAAAACCCACCGTGCATGCTTCCTGTGCTTGACACCATTCCATCAGCCACGGTAAAAGAGGAGCATGTGTGCCACGTTCTCACTGAAGAAAATTAGACTCACGCTGAAGAAGGGAAGAGCATCTGTGTTGGCATTTGATTAGTTAGAAGCCTTTATGACTGACTAAATTTAGAGATCAGTCGACCACTAAAGGGTCGACTTGTTCAATCTCTCTAAACAAATATAAATACCAACCTCTGCATGAGTGTTGGTAGTTGTTCATTCCATTTGCTAAACAGCCACTTTTTGAGAGTTTTGTAACTTTATTCCATCATTTTAATAAAGAACTGTATGTGTTGTTGTTTATGATTTCGTTTGAGTAAGCGCTAGCCGGGAGTCACCCCTGATTTTTGAGAGGGCCCCTCGTCAACTAGAGGTTTTCTTTTGTTGTTTTCATTATTTTTCTTTGTAGCTAATTTAGTTTTCATTTCTAGTTTGTTTATTTCATTAAGTTACTGTAAATGTTTATTTCATTTGCTTTCTGTAATGCATCTTATTTCCAGAATTAAATAGCTAGATTGTGCGCATAGTTGTTTTCTATTTGTTTCTGTCATTTCATTTCCAGCTTATTATTTAGTTTTATTCATAAGAAGATAGAGTAGATTGTTTTTTTCAATTTAAATAGATTAAGTTCTGTTTATCTCTTTCATGTTATGAATTTATGCAATTTAAATTCCATTTTGTTTATTAATATGCAATGATTTTCTTTTTTTCATGTATTTGTGTTTGTTTATTTCACTCTTAAATATGATGATTAAATAGGTTTATTTATTTCCTTTATGCATTGTATAAACATGTGCATGAAATCGGCTAATAATTAGATCATTTAGGTCATTTCCTACTATTTTCTTTATACAGACTCCCATTTGGACTGTCTGTTCTGTCTTTCATTCGTCCAGTCTGTTATTCAACTTACTGTTTCTTTTTTTTATGTTTTTAATGAAATTTGAATCTGTTTGAAGTTTTGTTTCTTTGGTTTTTAGATATGCTTTGATTGTAATAGTTAAATGACAGTTTTATTGATAATTTAGACTTAAAGTTATATTTTTTTTATTTATTAAAGCTTTATCCTTTCACTTTAAACATGTTTTGAGTTAGGTTATGTTTTGTTTCTTTTATTTGCTTTTATTTTTCTTATTGTTTTATAATTATGCTTTTGGATTAATTTATCCATTTACATGTGAACTTAGGATTAGTAATGTTATCTTTAGGAATAGTTTCATTTTTTACTGTATGATTACCAACATAGACTCGTAGGATAGAATTCAGTTTTTTATTAAGTTTTCTATTTGCTTCTCTTATTCAGTTTTCTTTATTAATTTTTCTACTTGTTTCTCTTACTTAGTTTTCCATTCACTTATTTAAGTTTCCTTTTCATTATAGCCTTATAAGTTAGTTGTTGATAGTATCATTTTTAGTTAGGAGTTATTTGTTTATAAATTATTTAGTTGTTGTAATTGCATTTCCAAATGTACACTTTCTTTGAATAGTTAGCTCTTGAAGTTACTTAATAGATTTCGTTATGAAAAATAGTGGTTATATTCTCATTTGTTAATTAGAATAGTCTGATATTATCCTAGTTTGATGATTTGCTCTAGTTCAATCACATTAATGATTAGATTCTTAGAAGTTTGACTCGGTTTTTTTAATTTTGAAAGATCTTTCGATCTTTTGTTTGTTGAAATACTTCTACAATGCCTTAGGAATCTACCTTCGCATATATTTTGCATCAACTCTAAGCCTACTAACCCCGGTCGATAATTAAATATTAGGTGTATTAATCTAGTCGATATAACACCCAACATTTTGGCGTCGTTGCCAGGGAGTTGTTTTGTAAGGTAGAAAAAATAGAATTTTCTTACAAAGTTTAGTGATAGGTTGGTGGCGAGGGAGTAGTAATACGAGAGGTAAAAACCTGCGCATCTATTATAACAGGCACCCCCAAACCCAACAGTAGCAGTATTCTAGGTTTTCCTTTAATTTTTTTTTTCATGTACAGAGTCTAGATAGATAAGGATAGATAGGTTTCCTTTACGTTACATAGAAAAGGGGAAGGGGAGACGATAAGACACAAAGACGAATTTGCTACAGAATTTCCTTAGTGTGATAGCCTGACGCATCCACTTTAGTGGGTCGCCCCAAAGCCTTGTTGTTACTTTTTAGCACAAGTGTGTTTACTTTATGTAAAGTTTGATTTATTTTCCTTAAGCGTACTTTTCTTCTCGCAAACGTAGATAGTTTACTTTTTCATAAGTTTAATTTTATGTACGTGTGCCTTTAGGTAATTTACTTTCATACAATTTACTCGTGTGTGAGTGTAGGACTTATTTTACAATTAAATCACTTAGTGGTGTTGTAAGCACCACCCACCTTGCTGACAAACTGATAGGAACATTTGAAAGAGGAACCTTAAGATAATACATGAATAACTACCTATGTTGTGGGAAGATATGGTAGGAGAGAAGGATGAAGAAGTTGTTACCTTTGAATTCCCTGTTAGAGTGGCACAAATACAGTACGTTCCCCCATCTATTTTTCCAAATTTTCATGAACTAGAGAATGAGGACCCTGATGAATTTTTATTTCAATTGGAAATACTCTGTAGAGAATATAATGTTCAAAGTTTGAATATTTGTCCTCTTACTTTGAAAGGAGAATCCTTCCGATGGTTCATGAGCCTAGGTGGGAATTGCATTCAAACTTGGGAAGACATGAAACATATGTTCTCGAAAAGATACCAAGATTATTACAAGGTCAATGAGGACATCTTTGAAATAACTCAGGAAGAAGAAGAAACTTTGGAAAATTATGTCAAACGCTTTCAATACAACCTTCAAAGATCAAAACTAAGACAGTCAGGGAAGGATGCCTTGAAAAAAAATTTACTCAAAGGCATAAAAAATGAATATTTAGAAATTTTAAATCTGATGGGAATAGGTGATGTATTTCAGTTATCATATGACATGATGTTTGTGAATTATGTAGAAGGTATTCAAGAGGAAAATTCAAGATTAGTAAAAATATACCCTCTTCTCAGCCTCATCTTAACCCCTATCAACCTTGTTTACAAATCCTTTTCTGTCCCATATGTATACACTCTCTTATGATGCAACACTTCCAGTTCCACAATATTTTCAACAATATCCCATTTTCCAGGCAGGATCAACTACACAAGCCAATCAACTGCACCTGCCACAATCACCTTCTCATAAACTTCCTCTATGCCCTACACAAATTCTTGTTCAATCCGTTCCACATTCTAACAATAATAAAGTAGTACAATATGCTTATAGTGTTGCACTGCAACATTTATCCACCTTACCAACCTCAGCAACATTATTGCAAGAAATTCATATGAGATTTGGAGAGGTGGTAGATCTAGGAGTCATAGACAATACAGAAGAAAATGAAGTTTCTACTTGGCCTTTTCCACAAGAATATAAGATCAACATGGAATGCATCTCAATTGATGAGGGACAGACATTAGAAACTGAATATTCCCCATCACCAAACGCATATTCTATACGCATTCTAGGGTTTAATGAAAGACCTCATGAAATAACAAATGAAGGAGAGAATCCAGACTACATAAGTCACATTGAAATATGGTTCCAAGAGGCAACCAAGCCACGGTACCATCCTCTCCTTCAATTATTATTGCTGCTAAATCAAATGGGTTGCTTGGTTCTTCATATCCAGACAATCACTGTAACATTTTTCTTGTATGTGGATAAAGGTATATTTTTTATTTTGTTTCCAACCTGGTTACATTGGAATAATTCATATACTTGAATTGTTTTCTTTCTTTCTGAGTAGAATAGGATATTATGTAAATATATTTTTTTGTTTCTTTAGAATAAATAAGAGTCATTTCTAATAAATTGTTTGCAGAAGACTCTTTTTCTTTTTATGAATAAATATGGATCATCTAACAAGTGGTTTTGTAGTCTGATTACAATAATTTTATCTATAAGTAGCACATGGAGTATTATTTGGAATACAAAAGTACGCTAAAACCCTTATAAGGTATCTTAACTTTTCCTGGGGTGCTTTTGAAATTTACAACTTATAATGACAATTAAAATAATTCCTTGTATATCATTCTTAACTATTTCTTTTATGATTCAGATAGTTTTGGTATTTTGATTCAGACATGTATATTTCTGATTTTCTATTTTGAACAGTTGCTTGACAGACCTACTCTCATTATCATCTTTTTCAAATCTCACCTTACACCTATGGATTACTAGTTCATCCTATACTTGTTATCAAAAATTATCTCTTGAGTATTTTGGTGATAACTCGAAAGTAGGTGGAATTTTTATCTGTGGGGAACATTACTTTACTTTATAAAGAAGAAGGAATGTTAGGTTAAAGAACAACTTTCAGTTATTCTCTTTTGACATGTTTTATGATCTGGCCATTATGAAATTACTTATAACTTTATTTTGAAAAAAAATTGAATTATGTGTTTAGTAGGACTTAACACACTCTAGTACCAATCGGCTTCCATATATTTAATATCATTATACAAGGCAAACCCACCGGGGTACTGAACAGGCCTACTGGCAGCAGGTCAATGCTAAATAAAAACATTATAACATGAAGATCGATAAATTCAAGTAAACCAATCGGGGTACTGAACAAGCTTGTTGGAAGCAGGGCTATGCTTGCATGGTACCAAGATAAACCTGTCGGGGTACTTAACAGGCCTGCTGGAAGTGAGGCAATATCTAGTAAATGAGACCTGGTTAATACACCACTATACACATAGTTCGTCAAATAGTGATAATATATGAAAAAAAATTCAAAAAAAAAAAATATGTCATAGCCGATTTTTTATAATGTCATTTGAGAATGGCTCTAAGTTGACTTTGCCCCAGCCGTCTAATTTCGTATATATCTAAGATGTCATTAGCTTAGAAATAGGACCTATAGCTGTAAATCTTACATGCTCCGGGGTACACTTAACATACTTGACGATGACAGGATATCTTTACAATGAGGCATGGATGGCTACTTTTTCCTACGGTTTTCTTTTAATTATATTATTCTCATTTTACATGGTCCTTTTTAGCACTGTTTTTTTTTTCAAGAATATACATAAATGAACCATTTCCATTTACTAGTTAGTTTTTTCTTTTCTTACAAAATAATAAAACAGCATGCTAGTACTTTTTATTATCTGGAACAATCTATTATTCTCTCTTGTATGGCTTGGGGACACGCCATATCTTTGGTTTGGGGGAGGATTAGGGAGATTCGTCTGCTTTTATCTATTACTATTTATGACAAAATGATAAGTGTTTTTCAGGATCAGTGGAATTTATAGCATGGAGCATATTTTTTCAATATGGAGGAATTTATGAAGGATCAAAGGATAATCCAAATAAAATACCAAATTATGATCTAATAAAACGTGGTGATATTACAACACTTATGATTAAAATTTGCAAACCAAATTTTGTTTTTTGGCAAATAGTTTTTACCTCCATGTGAATGCTTTGACCTTAAAAGTTTTTTTTTCATTTCACTGTTAGTAACCCTATCCTTTTATCCAATCATGCATGAAAACTATCAAATGACTAATTTTCTTGTTGATTAATCTTATCATAAATACAATTTATACCTCTTTGTGTCATATGTTCAACCTATCCAAAGTTTACTTTGAATATGGTTGACATAATTACAATGAATTCACTCATTCATGCATATGCACACATCTTGAAGTTCGCAATGATAGCATGATCTCTTAACCAGATTAAACTTCTTGTTAGCCCATAATTTTTCACTATCATTACTTCTGTAGAGTTGTTTGATATGAAAGATATGTTATAAGACTGAATTTTAAATTATCTTTCTTCCTAAAATTATCTTTCTTTTGCTCAGTGGGACCTGGCATTTCTCCGGTTTGGGGGAATGTTGAGCCTCATTTTGTTATCATTTTTTGCATTAAAATAACACATTTAAACACATGTTTTATTATCTTTTGTCTAATTTTATGTCACGTAGATCATTATTCAACCTCAGGTACGAGTATATTTAAGGTTTATATGAAACCTTTTATTATTATCATTTTTTATGGTTTTAATTAATTAAAAATAACATTATTGGAGTACATTTGATATATTAATTGATTTACATATTTGTTTGCAGATTTTATAATCCTTTTGGGCTAAATTTATAAACAAAACGCATTCAGCTTACCATTCATCCTGATCTGTGCAATCATTGTCCAGCTGTGTGTCCAGCTAACAATGCAGTCCACCTTCCAGCTGTGTGTCCAGGTCATCATGCAGCTTGTTGTCTAGCTCGTCACGCAGCTCATTGTACATCTCACAATCCATCGTGTTGTTCAATTTTCCATCCAAATCGCTAGTCATTCTATGCACTGTCCATAACCGATTTCAGGCATTTAATGTTGAAACAGTTCTGCAAACAGCCTGTTGTCCACGCGTTCAGTTGATGGAGAAGCTCTTGTTCTAGAATATCACCCTCATACTGCCACTTCTTGACATACACATTCTTATCATCCACGTGTTTGGTTGATGGAGAGCCTCCATTCTAGAAAACCCATGCTTCCTGTGCTTGACACCATTCCATCAGCCACGATAAAAGAGGAGCCTGTGTGCCACATTCTCACTGAAGAAAACCAGACTCACGCTGAAGAAGGGAAGAGCATCTGCGTTGGCATTTGATTAGTTAGAATCCTTTATGACTGACTAAATTTAGAGAGAATTCGACCACTAAAGGGTCGACTTGCTCAATATTTGTAAACAAATATAAATACCATCCTCTACGTGAGTGTTGGTAGTTGTTCATTCCATTTGTTATACAGTCTCTTTTGGAGAGTTTTGTAAAAAAATTTCCATCATTTTAATAAAGAACTGTATGTGTTGATGTTTATGATTCCGTTTGAGTAAGCGCTAGCCAGGAGTCACCCTTGATTGCTGAGAGGGCCCCTCATCAACCAGAGGTTTTCTTTTGTTGTTTTCATTATTTTTCTTTGTAGCTAATTAAGTTTTGATTTCTAGTTTATTTATTTCATTAATTTATTGTAAATGTTTATTTCATTTGCTTTCTCTAATGCATCTTATTTCCATAATTAAATAGCTAGATTGCGCGCATAGTTGTTTTCTATTTGTTTCTGTCATTTTATTTCCAACTTATTATTTAGTTTTGTTCATAAGAAGATAGAGTACATTTTTTTTATCAATTTAAATAGATTAAGTTATGTTTATTTCTTTCCTGTTATGAGTTTATTGTTTTCATTATTTTTCTTTGTAGCTAATTAAGTTTTGATTTCTAGTTTGTTTATTTCATTAATTTATTATAAATGTTTATTTCATTTGCTTTCTCTAATGCATCTTATTTCCATAATTAAATAGCTAGATTGCGCGCATAGTTGTTTTCTATTTGTTTCTGTCATTTTATTTCCAGCTTATTATTTAGTTTTGTTCATAAGAAGATAGAGTATATTTTTTTTATCAATTTAAATAGATTAAGTTCTGTTTATTTCTTTCCTATTATGAGTTTATGCAATTTAAATTCCAGTTTGTTTATTAATACGCAATGATTTTCTTATTTTCATGTATTTGTATTTGTTAATTTCACTGTTAAATATGATGATTAAATAGGTTTATTTATTTCATTTGTGAATTGTATAAACATGTACATGAAATCAGCTGATAATTAGATCATTTAGGTCTTTTTCTACCATTTTCTTTATACAGACTGCCATTCGGACTGTCTGTTATGTCTTTCATTCAAAATGTATGTCCAGTCATCCGTCCAGTGTGTTTTCCAGTCATTTGTCCAGTCTGTTATTCAGCTTACTGTTTCGTTTTTAATGTTTTTAATGAAATTTGAATATGTTTGAAGCTTTCTTTCTTTGGTTTTTAGATATGCTTTGACTGTAATAGTTAAATGACAGTTTGATTGATCATTTAGACTTAAAGTTATATTGTTTTTATTTATTAAATTTTTATACTTTCACTTTAAACGTGTTTTGAGTTAGGTTATGTTTTGTTTCTTTTATTTGCTTTGATTTTTCTTACTGTTTTATAATTATGCTTTTGGATTAATTTATCCGTTTAAATGTGAACTTAGGATTAGTAATGTTATCTTTAGGAATAGTTTCATTTTTTACTGTATGATTACCAATAGAGACTGGTAGGATAGAATTCAGCTTTTTATTAAGTTTTCTATTTTCTTCTCTTATTCAATTTTCTTTATTAAGTTTTCTACTTGTTTCTCTTACTTAGTTTTCCATTCACTTATTTAAGTTTAATTTGCATTATATCCTTTTAATTTAGTTGTTGATAGTATCCTTCTTAGTTAGGATTTATTTATGTATAAATTATTTAGTTGTTGTAATTGCATTTTCAAATGTACACTTTCTTTGAATAGTTAGCTCCTAAAGTTACTTAATAGATTTCGTTAGGAAAAATAGTGGTTATATTCTCATTTGTTAATTAGAATAGTCTGATATTATCCTAGTTTGATGCTTTGTTCTGGTTCAATCACATTAATGATTAGATTCTTAGGAGTTTGACTTGGTTTTTTTATTTTGAATCGTTCGATCTTTTGTTTGTTAAAATGCTTCTACAATGCCTTAGGAATCTACCTTCGCATATATTTTGCATCAACTCTAAGCATACCAACCCTGGTCGATAATTAAATATTAGGTGTATTAATCTAGTCGATATAACACCCAAAAATATCCTTCTTGTATTTGGACTTAGCTTCATCTTCTTCTGGTTCTGCCACTTCCTCCTTTAGAAATCATTCTAGATCAATTTCTTCTAGGATGAGCATGATCTATTACTTCCATGCTCTAAATTTTTCAGCACCCTCAAGCTTCTCATATATCTTGATACTCTTTATCATCTTTTAATAGAATGATAACTTCAAATGGAATTAGAAGAATTAGTACTTACTTGATGAATACAACTTCTAGATGACCTTCTTCAGGATGACCTAGGGTTTGATGTAGAAACCCTAATTTTTTAGTTGGGATCACTGGTAGGGATGAGTGATGGAAAATATGCACCTTCCCAGGGAGAGCTATATTGTATATTTATTTTTCTGAGATTGATGGTAGATTCTCAAGAAAATTGAAGCCCTAGTTCTTCCTAGCAGCACTGTATGTTCCAAAATTGAAAGTTCTTAGAATTTAGTTCTGTTTTCACAGAATGATGCACCCTTCTAGGGAGAGTTGAGTGAGCCCTCTTTTCTATTCGATCTATCGATGGATTTGTTCGGAGTAACAAATCCTAGTTGTGCAGTGTCTCCTTTCATGGTGGAATCGATACAATGTTAGGTTTTTCTTAATTGCTTAGATGATATCTTAAAACAATTTTCACTCGCAGGATCACTTAAAGAAAAACAAGCACATTAACACAAAGAACAAAAATATATTCCTCAAGTAAAGCACAATAAAGAAAACCCCACAAAACTTCCTCATTATAGAAATCAACCATAGCAGTGTAAAACCTAGACAATGCTTCTCTTTTCTTCCTGGCGGACTTGTTCTTCTCTCTCTTGCAAAATTTCTTGAGTGAGTGTGTACAAATGAAGGGGAGTGCCTACCTATTTATATTTTTCACTTGACTTGACCTATACCTAACAGGTCTGACTTGTCTAACTGACAGTGCCAACTTGTCTAGCAAGACACCAGAAATAATATTTATTATAATGACACTTGGGTACTATTGACCTGACTTACATCCAAAGGTTTACAGTGATTCTTTCAATGAATCTTACATGACCAAAATAATCTCTTGATGGAAGAATACATTCAATACATCAAGAATATCTTCCGAAGTTACAATACTTTAAAAGCATGTGATTACTTAGAACCTCGGTTATGATTTTACCCCTTCCATGGCCTAGTCTAATGCGAGCTTCAAAGCTCCAATTTTGTAATAACACTTTTTTAGTATAATACAAAAACTTCAATTTTGCGCAATCCATGTGAATTTGATTTATCCTTACTAGCACATGTATCTCTTTATTGTTTTATGTATTACAATCCCACATTATTTAATAAAACAACAACTGCACATTTCGTAATATACAATAACACTATTCAAACAAACTATATACATAATAATATTCTACTTTAGTCCTTGAATCCCTGATATACTTGCTTGAATTCAAGGATCTTGCATAACCCTATTTCTTCATCAATGAGGGAAACACTCACTTGTTGCGTGAACTACGCTAGCGTTGCTCATAATTTATGCGCATTCATGAGAAACTTTCTTTACCCATGTCTTCTTATGTACAATCGGCCTCTATTTCTATGGTGGATGCTCTTCCACAAGCATATGCCACACAAGTATTTTTGGTTGTTCTACTCTCATGGAACAATGTGAATCCTTGTTCCCATATTGATGACACACATTCAATCTAATGGTGTGGTAGTATTTTTCTATATTTCCAACATATTTACATATCCAACACTTTAATGAACTAAATATATATTTTTTATATGAAGGAGTTAAAATACATGGGTATTTTATGTCTTGTAAGTAGTTCATATGTTTTGTGAGTTGTATCTTGTTATTTAGAAACAAGTCCTCCTTTGTCGTACACATCGTCACTTGCCTTTTTATATCCAATGCAAGTATTTTCTTTTTGGGATATTTGGATCCTCGGTATCTCATCTAGGATTGATGACCTATGGTTGAATTTAGCCCAAGTATTTTCATCCACACATGCTTCGGTTCTCCCTTGATTTGCGCAAACTATCTCAACTTTCAACTGTGACATTTCTAATTTTCTTTGTGCAACTTGTTCTCTTAGTATCTCATTTGTTTATTCTAATTCCTTCCAAGATTTTTTCAAGTGCAACCTTGTCTTCTTCAAGTTCCTTGATATTGTACTTTGCACAATCCAACTCCGTTTCTCTATTATTCATCTATTTTTCTAATACTTCATGCATATCCTTAGTGTGCTTGACTTTGTCTTCTTCCTTTTCCAACTATTCCTTTAGCGCTTTATTGTTTTTCCTTGATTTCTTTAAATTCATCCAATGTGTTCACTAATTATCCTTCCCAGTCTACTTTAATGCTTTCATCATCTTCAGACTTCGAGCCTTCTTCCATGTCGTTTGATTTTTTATTTTGCTTCATCCTTTGAAGATGGTAAAATGATTCCATTGTAGGGACATTTACTTCCAGTCTTCTTTTTTGGCTTGGATGATTCCTTAGAGAAACTTGACTTTTCTTGAGCCTCTGATTTTGGAGAAGCCATATAAATTCTATTGTAGGTCCATTTATTCTATGGTTTCAATGTGTTTTCTTAGACTCCTTTAACTAATGATCTCCCACCTTCTACTAAATTTTCATCGTGAATCATTTCAATAAACAAAATATCTCTTGGACTATCATTGTAATATTCTTCCTTTGATGAACTGTTATCCTCCTTAGTGTATATACTCTTCCTTTTCCTTTGAAATTTATTTATGTCCCCAACTCTATTTTGTTGGTGCTTACTTATTCGTTCTTGGTAGTTTGATTCCTCTTCACTTTCACTTTCTCTATTTTCTTCATATGTAAATTTTGAAGAAAATTTTTCAATCCTGTCACATTAAAGCACTTGAATGATAACTTCCCTTTGTATTTTCCTTGACTTGTTTTCAACTTTATTACAAATTTAGCCTCTTATTCATCAGAAATGCTAGTTATGTTCTTGCATTCATTCTTGTTGTTTTTTATCTTGTGGATTTAAATGTTGCTTCCTTTCTGGAGAAATTTTTGGTTCAGCCCTCATCTCATAAGTAGTGATAATTCCATACAGCTCGTCTTTTGTTAGTTTGTCCAATTTAGATCTATCTTCCAAGACTGACACTTTTGAATTGAATCGTGAAGGCAGGGTTGTCATGATTATTTGTAAAAATGAGTTTTATTCAATTGTTAGTCGAATTCCCTTTATGGAACTCACTATTTAATCTACTCTAAGAAATTATGGTGTAATGTCTTCCTCTTCCTTCATTTTCAACGCTTCAAACTACACTGAGAAGTTCTGCAACTTGGCCTTCTTGAATTTTTCATCTCCTTCATAAAATTTCTCTCTAGTTTGTCCCATATTTATTTTCTTGTAGTACATTGCATAATTTTTTTCAATTCAACATCATCTAGTCCGCATAATCTTGCATTATATTCTCTTGCATTCCCACGGGTACTTCACTTAGTGAACCTCTCACATAGCACGTGCGATTGTGGGATATTAAAGAATACCCTTAATTTCGAGAGATATTGACCCAAAATCTTTTTGTTGAAACCCCCTCCCAATACTTTAAAACCTCCTCCCCACCCCTTTTTATACCTCAATCCTTATAAACCACCCTACCCACCCCCACCTTAAACCCCTCATCCCCCCAATTCCTGCAATATATTGGTTCGATTTTTGATAATTTTAAAACCCACAATATGAACTAATGTGATAGGATATTAGCCAACAAGTGAAGCCCCTGTGTGCATTCCATTCATATTGTCTTCTGTTTTTTGGGTCAACTAGCGCAATTCTAAAATTTGTGTGCTCATCAGTTTCTTCTAGTTCATCTTTGGTTTATTTTGGAAACTCGTATCCATCTTCCACTAATTTCTAGATTGTAAATAAATATCCATTCATATTTTCCAAAATGTATAATTGGATCCATCAAACCTTGGTGCTCGGTTGGTATACAATCCTTCTTATATGTCCATATCTACGTTGGATATTTATTCTAGATGTTAATATGTTACTGAAGACACTCACTCTAATACCAATTGTTGTAATTATCTTATTGATAGGAGGGTGAATCATTATAAGAACAAATATCATATTATTTCATACTTAAACAATTTTCACCACTTAAAAACTTTTCAATAGAAACAAGCACAATTGCACACCAGGATTGAAGAATAAATATATGTATATCTATAAATAAAATGAATTATTAAATCGGTGGGAGAATGCAATATCCAAACATGATCACCAACTCATTTTAGGAAAAAACCTTATCCTCAAGTAACAATTTTTTGGTTACAGGAAGCAACCTGTGATGACTTTGATATGCACGAGCACTAACTTACAAACTTCAGGCACCAACATGAGCATATGTCTGTCTAACTATGCAAACTGCAACTTGTAGAAACCAGGATCCAACCTGTGGATAACTACAACCTCCAATGGTTTCTTCAACTTCAACTAAATGGAAGCACCCATTCCCAAATTATATTTATCAAGTCCAATTGGAAGGAGGCTCTAACCCCTTAATTGTATTTACTTGATTCAACTAGGAGGCTCCAACCCCCTAGTTTGTTTTACCATTTGTGACTAGAAGGAAGCTACAGCTCCATGTTCCTTACCTCATCTAACCTACCTAAGATTTTTTACCAGCAACTACTAGAAGGAATCTCTAAATCCCTTATCCTTGCCCCGTCCAACTTCTCTGATATAAAAATAAGAATGCATAATGAAGAACTGGAAATTACCTTGATTGGAAACTGCAACTGCTATAATACTTCTAACGTATGTTTTTTTCTTCTGAATATTTGTGTCACGATAGTTAGTTGTTGTAACTGTGATGTGTGATAATGACCACAATCTATGTCTCTATATTGATTAGTGTTTTGAACGTAGACCCTTGTCGCTCTGTGGTCTGTGTCTTTCATTGAGTAAACACTTCACATATTCTAAATACGGGTATCATTTTATAAAGTGCTCTTCATGTTGTTTATCATCTGTTGATTTCACACTTCGGCTCCACTGCATAAAATTCTTTATATGATAAATGAGCCATTTATACCCCAAGAAAATGAAGATTTTTCAAATCATAATATATTCAACTTTTCATTCTACGATCTTACTTCAATACATCCATCTCTTGCTTATTTATTCTCTTTCCAACTTAAGTGACATATACACTTGTTGAAGATACTTATCCTTCAATAACGCCCCTACTTGTTTGATTTTTCTTCAAGTTATGATTTGTGTCTATGTTCTACTTATTGCAATTCAGATAGTGGGATTTGGCACACATATGCCAACTTCCTTGTGGTAATTTTGAACATAAGTTCATAACTCATATTCTTCCTCATAAGTATTTGTGCCACATATCATTTTCTTTGTCAGACTTGTACATGCAATTTCGTATTTTGTGCTCTTCATTCGTTAGTCCCATACAAATGGTATTTACGTGTGTTAACCCAAAAAATCCTTGTAATATCTAGATGACCCACACCACCCAAAGACATCTATCTCACCACCCACATTTGACCCCCACACCCTTGCAAAGGCTCAAAAACATGAAAAGGGCATAAAATCCCCTAAAAAGGGCCAAAATAGCTCTCATAGGAGCTAAAACCTCCAAGAAGGGGCTAAAACCCCTCAAAGAAGCTTAATATCCCCAAAGGAGCTAAGAATTGCACGAAAGGGGATTAAAGCCAAAAAAAGGGGCTAAAGCCCTAACCAAGGGCTTAAAACCCTAAATCTCAAGGAAAAACTATAAATAGAGGGATGGGGGGTCACTCTCAAAGGACTCTTTCTCTCCCTATATTTATGTTGCCCGTGTGAGTGCCTTGAGACCCTCTTCCTCTCAATTAATTTACCCCCTCTCCTCTATAGCTCCACAAGCCAAGACTCCATCCCATAGAGAGGTGCTTCCAAAGGTAGGGCATGGTGGCCCATTTCCATAAAGGGCTGAAGGTATAACAATTTTTTTTTTTTGATAGTTTAGTTTTATGGGTTATTTTTTTTGCAGGTTTATGTTCTCATAGTTTGTTGCAAGTTCTCCTCTGATTGCCTGTAGCCATTTCTTGATTTTGCTACCAAGTTTCCTGCGGGGTTTCATGGATTCGAGCAAACATTTATTTGCATGCTTTTATTCCATCCACAGGAACCCTACCCTTCCGTCCTATAGATGGAAGGTAGTCGTTCCCGCTCATAGCTAGGGAGAAATCCCTACTACAGTTTGACGACCATACCAGGTCAATCCCATGGGATCCTTGGGTTGTTTTTTCAAGTTTTTCAGCTTTTCATTTTTATTTTCTTAACCTAGTTTAAATTTCTGTCAGGTCTAGTTTAGATCTCTTTTTTTACATTTACAGTTTCAGTCGAGCCTCCTTAAGGACGACCCAAGCTAGTTCGGCCACAGCACAAGTTGTTATCGGTCGTTCCCTACTCATATTTCAAATTTTGCAACTTCATGGGATAGATCGCTCTTATCGGGATGAAAAGAGTGACCATATCGCTCATTTATCCCCGAAAGGAGTGACTTCCCTCTCAGGAGCCAGATCGCTCCTGTTTTTAGTTTCTAAGCGACCCCCTCGCCTGGTTTTGGAAAAAAATAGCGCTCCCCTTGCTACATTTTCCCTGAAACAAGTGACATGTCTCTCAGAATTTGGTTTTTAAGCTATTTGGACTGTCAGTGTGGCTCAGCTGCCTCTGTCCAGCAGCCTGATTTCTTCTGTATACATTTTTCTACAAATTAATGATAGATTTGAACTGGTTATTAATGGATTTAAATTTTTTTTAGGTAAGTTAGTTTTCAGTTTTTAATTAAAACATTGGAAATTAACCCCTTTCCTAGCCCTTCCTCTTCTACCCAGTCATCACCCTCTGGGGTATTATAGGATAAGACGAAGGGTAAAGCTCGTATATTAATAGGAACTTCACTTGCGATTGCTTTAGACCACTAAAAATGGGTGACTTGGAAGGTAGAGGGGGTGGTAGGCCCAAGGGGCCTCATGGAATTCATGTCCTCCCTATTGATCGACCTTGCACTTGGAGAGTGACCTAAGGATCTACCGATGGGCTTAGTCCCATTGTGTTGAGATCCCAGCACTCTTTCCTGGTCGAAAAGGAATACAGGTGTAAGGTAGTCACCTAGAAAGTCTACAATAGTCCAGGTTCATTAGTTGTATGTTTCAAGTTTTCTGTTAAAAAATTCATTGGTTTCATAACAGGTTGCCCATTTTGTAATTTCTGTAACAAACCACAAATCTCTGTGAAATATTCATAAACCATAGAAGCAGTCAACAAATGAATAACAGAAAATAATAAAAAATGGAAAATATTTCATACATTGGACGTGCACACAACCATACCAAGTAAGATAACCAAACTCAGTTCACGACATTGAGCTATCCATTAAAATCTATCAATTTACATGAATTCAAAATCTTGAAGTATTTGAGGACATAATTCCCTGACTTCCTTAACTGTCAAAAGTACTTGGGCTCAGCTCTGAAACTCATTGTGAGGAGTACCATGGGAACCCCAAAGTAGATGGTCACTGAGAGGAATTGCCAAGTGA
Organism: Pseudotsuga menziesii; assembly: GCA_001517045.1. Lineage (NCBI taxonomy): Eukaryota > Viridiplantae > Streptophyta > Pinopsida > Pinales > Pinaceae > Pseudotsuga > Pseudotsuga menziesii. The sequence continues at coordinate 5,028 of LPNX011032094.1, read as the reverse complement.
AACGGGAAATGACCCCTACTTATTGACTAGCACTCCCATGAGGAAAAATCCAAGCGCTATCTCCTTGCAGTCTTGGTGGCCGAGTGACCACCTAAAAGCCAATAGGAAGCCACTGAAACTGGGGTCCAGAACATCACTACTAGATTACACCAGTTGACCTACCAACTAGACATGATTGATCCCCCCACACTCTTCTTCACGCCTAAGAGGCGACTCACCACAGTTCGGGTCCTTGAACCAACATCACCGAGACCACTCTCGACGACCCTCTACACTGTCAGAATGCCATACAACCTCTGACTCATACTCAGAATCATATCACTCTGAGCCAGATTTACACACTACACCATCTATCCCCATGGCTGGCGCAAACCCGAATCCACTTTCCGACTTGATGATTGGTAGTGGACGAATGTCCATACCTCACACCACCACCAACACCCTTGCAAGTGGTCCTAGTACTTCCATGCAGTCTTTCATAACTCAAATACCTCCACCTGCACCCACCAGTCAAATTGTCCCACTTGTCATACATGGGGGCAGTGTCCCTTCCCCTCACACTGTCCCACTTACCATACCTGGGGGCAGTGGCCCATCCACAACTGTGCCACAAGTACCCCTAATCATGTAGGTACATCATGTTCTTGCAAACCCCACCACCATTGCTGGTCTGTCACACATCAACCTTGGGTCAAACCTCCCTTTCATGGCATGCCTCAACTTGCCTGACTTGGCCAGGTTAACCAATGATCCCATTTGTCATAAAACCTTCTGGCCTCCCATGCCAACCAAACTCCCCTCAAACATCCCTAAGTTTGAAGGGAAGGCAGTGGAGTGCCCCCAAAACCATATAATGACATTTCACCTATGGTGCTCATCAAACAGCATCGTAGATGATTCAATCATACTCAGACTATTCCAACGCACCCTCACAGGTGCTGCAGCCAAGTGGTACATTGAGCTACCACAAGCCAAGTACCCAGACTTCAACTCCTTGGCCTTTATGTTCCTGCAGTATTCCCAACTCCCTGTCAGATATGAAAAAGGGGTGGAAATATTGCTATCTTTCCACCAAAATACTGTGACCCACATCACTGACCACATCCATGAGTGACGGCGACGTTGCAGCTTGTGCAAGATCAATATTGATGACAGGATCTTCCTTGACTGGTTCTTGAAAACATTACTGCCACCGATAGCCAAGGATGTCACCTCTGAATGCCCCTAAACAAAGGAAGAGGCCATCTTGAAGGCCCAATAGTTTGACCTCATTTACGCATAGTCTGGATACCTCTACACCATCATTCTAGACGCTCCCCATGCAGACACCTCCTACTGGGATGCACTGGGGGAATCCCATGTTGCAGATGGAATCATAGGTTATTTCTCCCATCAATCACAACACCATCCTGACTATACAAGAATGATTTCCCAGTCTCGAGCTACAACCTCTTATGCACAACCTATGCCACAACAGAAGACCCATGCACCTACTTGGCCAGCACAACAATATCTGGGGCATATGCCCACGTTTGTAAGACCCTCAACCCCCCAAGTCTACTAAGCACCACCTGTGCAAGTAACTCAAACCCCCGCCCCAGCTCCACCATCTCCTTTGGGACAATTGTTTGCTTAGCAAAACCGTCCCACCCAACCAACCCAGAATAACCAACAAGGGAATGCTAGAAACAACCAAGCAAGGAATCAAGCCAACAACCAACCACAAGGAGGCGGTCACCAACCAATTCATCCCAACAACGTCGGGGCAAACTGACCAGCTCAAAACCCCCAGCAACCAAACCAACCTAGATACAATGCTGCGTTACGCACGAATCAACCGTGCAAACTATGCGAGGTCTATGGGCACTATACACAAGAGTGCCCCTTCATGGGTCGCGCTAAGCAGCCCATTCATAATGAATTTCATCATGCTACCAATACGGCAGCCCCAGCTCAACCCAACTTGGCACCACCAGGACCTCCACCCATGGTTCTCCAAATCCCATTACCAATCCAACGACTGGTAGCAACTACACCTACTCCCCAACCCAATCCCACCACCTCGAATACAACTTCGACATGAGAAACAGGTGTTCACCACCTGCTAGCCTTGACAACCAAAGAGGTCAATTTACAGACCAGGCGAAATCTGTATAGAACTAACGCTAAACTCGCTGACCCATCAGTGGAATCCACGTCCAAAACAACCAATACACCTCTTCATTTACCCCCTTTTCCCCCACGCCCCCCCATACGGCGGGTTGCCAACAATGTCACGGCTAGAGCTGTTGTAGGCTACAGCATCGTAGATGACTTGACCCAAACACCTACGACTATGTCCGCTCTTGAGGTACTTAAAACTTTCCCAACATAGCAGAAATCCTTACTAGCCATCCTTAGTGTTGTAGACCCCTTTGACTCCAAGTTGATCACATTTGACACAGAGAACGGAGAACCACGGATGCCATAAACCATTTCCTTCCAAATCCCAGTATCCATTCAGAATTTGGTCATGCACCGGTGCATCATGGATGAGGGGGCACCCACATGTGTTATGTCAACCTTAGTCTAGCAGAAGCTTGGGTCCCCAATTCTGCAACCATCCACCACTACTCTGCGGGCTTATGATGGCCATCCCACTAAAGCCCAAGGTATCCTCCCACATGTTCCCATCACATTAGCCGAGAAAATAGTATTGATTGACATAGAGGTTGTCAATGCTCATTTGGACTATAACCTTCTCCTCAGAAGAAGTTATATGTATGCCATGAGAGTCGTAGCATCAACTATTTTCCATCTCATGATGTTTCCTCACAACGGTAAAATCATGACAGTTGACCAACTAACTTATCACGATCCACAAGGAATAACCGCACCAGCCAATATTATCCCTACGGTCAATACCATCGATCCACAAGGGCTAACCGCACCATCCAATGTTATCCCCATGGCCAATATCATGGTCAACAACATACCTGCCTCCCCCTTATTGAATATGGGCCCTGGGTTGTTTGGTGAAACCCCCATGACGGCTTCCTTCCCCTTAGTGTCACCACCACCGACACCAAATGAGACTGTGGATGTGTGCATGCTCTCATCCAGCACTGCTACACCTAAACATCAACCGCAGTCACAGCCCCAATAGCAGCCGCAACATCATCTGCAGCCGCAACATCATCCGCAACCGCAACATTATGTGCAAGCGCAACCACAACCCCATCCCCACATGCAACCATCAGGGAGTTATCTGGGCTCCTCCCCAGTGCGCACAATTCCCTTCCTATTTCCCCATCCTGGTGTCATGAGTAGGCTAGTAATGGCTACCTTAAACTTACCCAATTTTACATTGGGGATTCCCATGTGGTACCTCGATCCACCAACCCAACCTCTGATGCCCCAGGTAGTCTTAACCCTCATGCAACTCATTGCGGTCGAATCTCATCCTCCACCCAGCCTGCAAAAACAAACCACCGCACCCACACTGCCCCACCCAAAAAGGGTCAGGGGAAAAAATGCGAAAGCTACCACTGAACCCTGCCATATCCTGCCTTGCATCATGTGTGAAGAAAAGGGCCATGCAACTCAGAACTACCCTAATATTCCCATGATCCCTGCACATTTGGCTGCCATGGATACAATGGAAAACATCCCCGTGGTTGAACTCCCAAGTGGGGCAATTCTGAGAAACAAGTCGTTGAGAACAAACCATGCTTGCGCCTTTTGCAAATTGTATGGACACCATTCTCACCACTTTCAGGACTTTTCTGAACTTTGAATGGACCTAGCCAACCTTCAACAACATGCCCTCGAATCTGAGATCACCTTGATCGAAGAAGTCCACCCCCCACCTCCTTCTTCAAACACCATGTCCATTTACATGATGTCCAGTTCCACAGACTCTCTTATCTCCCCAATCATCGACAATCCATTACATATGTCGCACCATTGCTTTCGCAATGATGAGGAGATACTTGAAGACTTAACTGCACTGGAATACCCTTGGGATGACATGCACAACCACTCGTTCATCCTCCCCAAAGAAATTGTATCGCAGCCTAACCAATTTTTCATTGAAAAAAGGATTTCATTCATGGGAAAGTCTACTGGTTCAAAAATCCCATTCCAAAACTAGATTCCTTCGAATAAGGGAACATGGCCAACATCTCGCCAACCATTAAGATCAACATATCAACCACTCCAGAGGTTATTAAGTAAATCATGCTTGGGGCATCCTGCTCCTCAAAAGAAGTTGCTTCCTACAAAGCGCTCTTCCAAGAATTCCATGACATCTTCGCATGGTCCTACACTGAAATGCCTAGGCTAGATCCATCCATTGTGGAACACCATATCGACACATGGCCTGATGTAGTCCCCGTGCACCAAAAGCAAGGGCCCATCCATTCCTCCAAAGCTTTCGCGGTAAAATCTGAAGTAGAGAAGTTGTGCATAGCCAACTTCATTTACCCCATTGCTTACACCACCTAGGTTTCAAATCATGTTCCTGTGAATAAAAAACAAGGTACCACCCACATTTGCACAGAGTTCCATGATCTGAATTGGGCATGTCCCAAAGACAACTTCCCACACCCTTCATCGATTAGATCATCGATGCGTGCGTCGAACATGAGGTCTTTTCCTTCATGGATGGCTTTTCCGAATATAACCAAATTTAGATCCGGAAAGAAGATCATTACAAGACTGTATTCACAACCCTGTGGGGCACATTCACATATCAAGTAATGCCCTTTGTTCTAAAGAACACTAGAGCCACCTTCCAATGTGCCATGACATATTTTTTCCATGACCTCATCCACATCATATTGGTCTACCTAGATGACCTTACCGCTCGATCACGAAAATGAGCACAACATATAGATGACTTGCGGCAAGTATTTTTGCGATGCCACAAGTACAAAATTCGCTTGAACCCCCTGTTGTCCGCCGATTGCACACCTGCAGCAAAAATCTTTCGAAAGCTGTCTCCTCACTTAGGAAAGTGGGAGAGGTGTGACCTTGGGGGCAAGCACA
>LPNX011032083.1:0-50773 GCA_001517045.1 Pseudotsuga menziesii | reverse complement strand
AAGGAAATAATGGAATCAATATGCAAAGAGGTGTATCCGAAAAAGCGCTCATAAATATTAAGAAAACTTGTCAAATTTATTCCATTCATTGCCATTTCTACTGCAATTGACATTAACTTGAACAAGATTCATGAATAGCTTCACCAAACAGATAAAGGGGAAAAAAACACCCACTTAATCCAAAGTATATGTCACATACAATACATTTTTTATGTTTAATTTGAAATACCCATCTATGTCTAATTTCTACAATTATCGCTTGCAACTTGCCACGCCAAGTTGATTAGACAAGTCTCCTAAATAAACTTTTTGGAGGGAGGATTCATGTTCCTAAAAGAATTAGAATACAAGTCATATATGGGGTTTAGCTACTATGTTGAGCATATTATAGGATTGCACTCTCGTAAATGAAGCATTTTGACTTGGAAATGATAATGATGTATTTCATGGAATTGTTTTTCTATAAACAATGTCTTGTCACTCTCTTTTTCTATCCAATTGGTCCTCACAAGCAAACTGCTATTATCCAATATCCACCAAATTAAATTTATGAAGAAAGAAGAAAATTGGTTATCATCCCTCAACCTTTCAAATAAGTTGAGGGCACCAACAACATGATGCATCTATAACATCATATCATGGAAATCCCTCTCCCATATTGGTGCAAGCAAAATCTTACTATTTTGGGTCCTCGATATCTTTATTGAACTACAAATTAGATATCACTGCATGAACAAGTTGATTGCTTTTCTTCTTATTTATACAACAACACTTAGGAAAAGAGCACTGTAGTTCTATTATGTTTCAAACCTATAAATCAAAACAAAATCAGTGTTAATATAGAAAAATAAAAGGAACATGTTTACTCTTATGGTATGTAGGTAGCAAATTTCCTTAATGCCAAAGGAGCTCATGGTATCTTAGACCAAAAACCCCGACCTATAAATCCATAGTTTCATGGATGTGTCATGATTCAACTTTGTGGAGCATAGTCAGTTTTGGCAAGCTCGATTCCAAAGCTCTCCATCAATATATTACTATTATTTAAGAGGAAAAATATATAGTAAAAAATTCATATAAATGACTCCCTTCTCTTTTCAAGAGACATTCATTTAAAAAGATAAATACATGAGCGAATTTCTTTTTATAGAAAATTGCATTCATTAAAATATATATCTTTTTTTTTTGTCATTTCTTCACAAAAATCTGAAATATTTTGATTTTACAAAATCTAAACAAACTATGAGCTTTTCACATAAATGACAAGTAAGTTTGGTGTAGATAATTCCCACAAAATTACTGATATCACCTAGAGAAACAATCCAATTTTCATAAAATCACCATAATATAGATAATATGGAAACTTATGGTTCTACAGATAAATAGAAAAATGCCAATAAAATCCATATTTATGTCTATTATCAAATGTACTTCGTGTGAAGGCCAACCATAACTTTCCTACCCCAACCAGAAACCATAAACTAACTCCACATGATGATGTGTTTGATTGAGAAACTAAAGCCTCACCGTATCTCCATTGTTTAACTAAATGCAAATATCTAAGAACTTTTAAAGACAATATGACAAGTTAATGACATATTGGTTTTAAATATTTGTTGACCGCTATGGTAAATGGTAGACAAAATGACAAAACTAATGCCAAAGTGGATAAATATTTTGAATTTGACAAGTGATAGTGAATACAACAGTTTTGTTTTACAATTTCTAAACAACAGTTCATTTATTGGAAACATTTAATTTACAACTATTGTCCCATGAACCTTCAAAGAAAGTGCAATTAAGAAACTTGAAAATAATATAATATTATTCTAGTTTACATTAATAAATATGATGTTTCCAATGTATTGATGTCAAACTAATTGTGCCTTTGTGTTTCATTTGATTGATATTGTTCGTGGGAAGTTGTCAAAATTAACTATTTTCATCTCTTTTAAGGGGTTCAAACTTATTGTAAAAGAGAAACTCAAAAAACAGTCTTTTAAGAAAGATTTGAGACCACTCCAAATTTATGGAGGGTAATAAATATTATAAAATTTAAAAAAAGAGTTACATTTTCGACAACTTATTAATGTATTCATTCACAATGTTTGGTTGCTTAATGAGCATTGTATTTTTCATATTATATGAGGAGGAATGTGAATCGTGAACAAGATTCATGGGGCACCACTAAATACTTTCCTTCGACATATAATAACTAAAATCATGTTTATTTTTATTTGTTGTTGTCTATTTTTTTACACTTCCATGATATTAAATTTGTCACATTTATCATAACTAGATCATCCTACCATTATATTGGTGCACACACCATTTTAAGTGTCATTTGATTAGAGCTTTCGAAAGAAACTTGGATTCCTTCTCTTTCCGAATCCATGGTTGAATTTATGTGTTATTAGTAATTTGTATTTTTGTCTATTGGCATTGCATTTAGTTTCCATACTTCATACAGCATGAGTGGGCCTAATGGTTAAGAGCATGTGTTTCCTCTTAGGAGGTCACGGGTTCAAATTCAGAGGGGGGTAGTGTATGTACACCTCTGTAGACTTTAGTAGTTAAATCGCTGCGCAGAGGGGGGTCCCTTGTCCCACAAACAAGGAGGTCTCATACACCAATTTGGTGTCTCGCTTGGTGGTGACCTTAAAAATAGATTATTATTATTATTATTATTGACTATTAAACTAAAAATCTCAAGGAAAAGTTATATACACCTCTGACTATTAAACTAAAAATCTCCCATTCAAAAGAAATAAGTTATGTACACCATTGACTATTAAACTAAAGGAATAAGTTATGTACACGCTTGACTATTAAACTAAAAATATAGTTATTAAATATGAGCTTTTGTGATTAAGCTACGTATAATTTTATGGGCAAATATAATTATGGTTCTTTGAAATATGTAATTTTTGTTTTTACTATATGGATTTAGATTTGTATTTAGAAAGGTGTAGTTATGTTAAGTTTGTAAATTGAGAGAATTTGGATTCTATAATAAGTATGAGTAAGTTAATAAATTAATAAGCTTTAGTTTATCAATAAGTTAATTTTTTTTAACAAAGTAAAGTTTTACTTTTAATTAATATTTGTTTTGAAATTTCAATAATTCATCTAATATTAAAATGATTTTAAGTTTTTAAAGTCAAAGTTTTATGATTACAATTTTTATTAATTAGAAAAGAATTTCTAAGAAGATGGATTAAGTTTGTTCACTTAGTAATTTATCATAAATTTTTATGTCACCACACAAAACTTCAATGTGTAAGAGTCCTAAAAAGATTGAATGGTAGCAAGGCATCGTTGAGGTTTACAATAATGATGACTATCTTCACTAAAAATTTAATAGCATAAAGGGTGAAAAATTTAAATTCAAATTAAATTATAAAATAAAAATAAAAATAAAGTCAATCAATCACATAACATGCAAAGGTCATATAAGGTAAAAAACATTCAAAACACAATCTTTAAATCTTGATAGAGAAGAAAAGATGAGGGTGATCTAGATAAGAACAAGAGCCACGAGGTGGCAATGTCCCCGACATTGCATCTGTATTGGCTTCTTGTTTATTAAAATTGCAATTGGTTATCTTGTTCTATACTAAGAAAGCAATGAACAAGTTAGCAACTATAAATGCGATGACAATGCTTAGTGCTGATGATATACCAAATCCAAAACACTATTGAATAGAGTTAAGATTGAGAAATGCAACATATGCAACAAAGTATTTAACACTCTCCATAAGCATATCTATAAGAAAAAGAAGGAAAAATAAGGCATGCCAAAGCAAGTTGCAAAATCGTAAACAATTCTTAATTGTGAGCATAAGAGAGAGCTAGGCCATCTTGTAAAATACAAAGAGCCTAAAATAATTTCAAAATTGGAGATATCTATTAAAAACAAAGACGATGTATGAGCATAGACTATCTACTATTGGATAAAGATAAGATTGGATAGACTATCTACAACATATACAACAAACTATTTATGACACTCTCTGTAACCATATCCATAACAAAAATAAGGCATGGTAAAGAAAGTTGCAAAATTGTATGAGAGGTTAGCAAGGTTGCATACAACCAATAATGCATTAAAATCGTACACCCGAGGAGATCTTTGTAGTTCCCACCATTACATTGGACAAAACCATACAACCAATAATGCATTAAAATCGTACACTCAAGGAAATCTTCGTAGTTCCCAGCATTACATTAGACAAAACCACAGTGAATATTTAATATTTAATTTGCTCAAGTGTTTGAATGGATAGGTATGCCCCATTCAATTGTCACATGGAATCACTTAAATTTGTTTGGATTGACAAGAGGACATGTGTACACATGTCCAACTTTAAAAAAGGAAAAAAAAGTCTTGTAAAGCACATGCTACTCTATATTTACCTTAAAATATAAACATGGCTAACATTTTAATATTAGCATATTCACTTTAAACGAGCCCATGTGGGTTTTACAAAAAAAATAATACAATAATAGCATTTTTATTTATTATTATCCTATTAAGTTATGTGGTATTTTTATTAATATATATCCGTAAGGTAATATAAAGTTATTATTATTACTAACTTATTATTATTAATTATAATTTATAATGTTAATTCATAAAGATTAAGATTTGTATCATAATTAATTACCATACTATATGATACCTTAAGGTAATTCTCTAATAATAATAATAAGTAAGCAATAATAATAGTATAGTTTATATTAACCCCATTATCTCTCTTATAATTAATATGTCTAACTAATATTATATTAATAATTATAAATAAGATAATATTAATATAAATATGAATTACGCATTATAAAGAGATCTCCATTTACTAATTATGCTTTTGATAATATACCCACTTATTAATATAAGACATATTAACTATTAATTCATTAAAAAATTATAATTATAATTATTTGTATTATAAAATTAATTATAATAATTAATTATACAGTAATTATATATCATTAATATTTATTAATAATTTGGATTAATAATTAATTTAAAAGATTAATTATCAATTTATATGAATCATTAATAATGATATTGAAAATTCAATATAAATTTTCAATTTATTAATATTAAGCATATATTTCATTTATCCATTCACCATAACCAAGTAATTATTGCATTTGTTTTATGTTAAATATGACCCATTGTATTGGCCATTCACTTCATGCTCTCCTATATTGAACAAAACATATAGGTTCGTGAGTTTGTTTTATTATTTTTGTCAGAATCCACATTAGTTTCAGTGAATGGAGAATCACTCCACTGTTTAGGAGAAATTTATATATTCAATAGTTATATTCAAATTGAGAATCAACTCAAAGGCTAAATCACTGCTTTTTACTAGTAGTGTGGACAAATCTATAATTTTATCAACTTTCCATCTATTTCTATGGTCCTAATTTTAAGTTCAATCCTGAGAAAAATTAATGTGTATATTAAAAATCAGTATAGACTTTCTTTTCTTTTGAGCTCCTATTCAAACCAGCTTGGTATATAGGATCTCTTTTGTTATAATAAAAAGGCAAAGCCAAATTTAATAATAAAAAAATGATTAAACTCTGAGGTTTTATGATTTCGTTTTTCGGTTGAACTCAAATGACTTAGCGAATCAGATACCATATCCTATGGTGGTTATGAAATTTATGATTTAGTTTCATGAACAAAAAGTAACAACAGACAACTTTTACCCACACCTACAAAAATATACAAAAAATAGAAAAAATGGTTACAATTCCAATAAAATCAAATCAAAGCGTAAACATATAATACCAAAGGGTATCTTAACCTAAATCCTATAATAAACACCCCAATGAATACATATTTAATTTCAATTTAATAGTTTTACTGGTAATTAAGGAGTAAAGGGTGGGCTAACGGTGACAACTCTTACCGCTGTAACCGATCATCAACAACTTAATGAGGTAATAGTAGTCATCTCGAGCCATAGAAACCATCCTGATATTTCACTGATTCTCACACAAGTCATCACTAATAAAAAAATTTGTATAATAGCTTGACACAACACAACAAGAACTATTAACCACTTCAACAATACATACATAAAGAGTTGTTTCTTTGATCTATATATAAAATATCATGGTTGTCACATCTTTTCTTCCAGGTTATAATATTAATCTATTGAAGAGGAGGAAACATACTCTACTACTTGTATTATTGTTAATTGAGGATCGAAAACACCAAAGGAGAAGAAATCTACAGGGCTGACGATATAGATATTTAGCAGCAGCCACCTTAGAAGGGAATCCAAGAGATATGATCATGGATAACATGATTCCTCTTTGATTGCATGCGACCTTCTTTGATAGAAACCACGATGGAATCATTTACCCTTGGGAGACCTACCAGGGTATGATTATAATAGCTTCTGCACCAATCAGGCTTCAAAGATGCAAGGTTCGAGCCAAAAAATAGTCTGGATACATAGATGGTTTGAGCAGCTCAATACAGACCACTTGAGGAATGTGCGCTCCAAACCCAACGAGGAAAAAATGAATGAGGTGCTTAAATTCCCTGTGAATTGGTTCAAATTTTATTGCTTAAGACCATTTTGATTCCGATCGAGTGACACATTTTAGTTTTATGCATTTGATCGTGGGAATGCCCTTCTCAAACATAAAATGAAAACAAAAACTAATTTTACATTCCCCTACATGCTCGTTCTGCCTCTCTACATTTTTCTAAAAATCCTCCAAACACTTTCGAATAAACTACCTTATCAGTAAGAAAGGAAATATGTATTTATCAGTAAGAAAGAAAACATGTATTTTATTTTGGTCCAACTTTCGAGAAAAAAAATTCAATATAAATATCTAGAAGCTGAGGGAGAATTTTTGCATAAAACCTATTCCATCCAAATTTGGCAAGAATTCATTAATTAATTTCAATTAACAATTAGAATCCGGGAACACACATTTCTAATCCAATGGATTCCGATTCTACATATTTATTTGTGAAATCCTATCTAACCTTAGTCACTTTCATCAATGCCCTATAACACACAAAATTCTATGTTTTCACAGTGTAATGAAGACTAAGATATACCCGTTTACGCAAACCAAAAGAAGTTAAGAGCTACTTATAGAAAATAAAACACAAACCCACACTTGTAAACAAGTCCTAGTGGGAGCAAGGACACTCTTGGATAAAAATAGGCACTCTCCAATAAACAATAGTGTCAAAAAAAATCAAATTCTCAGACATGTATAGCTATATGGATGTAATCAATATACATCTACAATCTTTGAATTGTTTCTTTAAAACACAAATGTCAAAAGCTGAAGAACCCAAATATCTGTGGTAGGTAAATGAATATTAAAACTATGCAAAATCAAATTTTCAGAACTCCTTTCACACCATGCTACTCATTCTAGCATTTCATTCAATATCGATCACACCTTTCTCTCCATACAAAGAATGCAATAACAATCTATGTTGTAAAACAAATCCTAAGGGACATAAAAAATTCTATGAAAAGAGAAATAAGCTCGATTACAACCTTGATATTAAAAACTTTTACATAAAATATTTCAAACTATAATGTGCACACCTGTTGTTCTTACTGAATTAAGGGTATACACTAAGTTCTAGATTTCTTAACATAGACTCAAGAAGAATTGCATAGTCTAGACATATTGATTTCACTAAAAAGGATTCATTAAATAGCTATTCGATTCCAAAGTTTGACATCCGTTGCAAAATTATTTCAAGAAGTATCAATACTTATAAATGATGAATGCCTAATCTATCCTTGTATTCATAGAATCCTACAAATATCTAAATCACCTATCACGAATACTATGTTGTTTCAACAAAACTGAAATCCTAATCTATGCTCACACAGGCCTGCTCAATGCTATTACCCTAATCTATAGTCACATAAATATGTATCCACAAACTATTTTCCTAGAATCGCTTGCAAATTTAAATAAAATCTCATGCACACACTAAAAAACTAATGTAGGCTCTATTCAATCCTAGGAACTCTATAATCACACTTGCAGCAATTAAAACTTTGTTCAACCCCTGAATGAAATAATTTCTTTACACGCGCAAGAATGATTTGAGCACACGTCCTAGGATCAGTAACCAAAACAACAACACACCATTCAAGAATTCTCAACCACACCATATATCGGGAATATTTTAAGGGTTCATTTCATAGGTTGACCACTGAAAGGGTCGACCCCCCTAAACATAATGATCACCAACTAACAAATTACAATTGTTATGTCTACATTCATCCAAATAAAGTTTCAATTAAAACCATGGGAACATGTCCTTGAATCCTTGCATTATAAACACCCTTCAATTGAGATTAGGGCCACGATCCTTGGAACAAACAAGGAGTTTGAACAAAAATTGTTAGATCATTAAGCATGAGGAAATAAGAAGGTGCAAAACCCATGTGAGAAATTTAATAAAAGAGGCCTCAAAATACTCGAACCACTTATTCTCTGCCTTGGTGGTGCCAGAACAAGTGCCTGATTGAGCACGAGAGAAGTGGAGCCAAATCTACATGACAATAGAGATCTATGCTAAGGAGTTGAGTTTAGAAATTGTTCCAAAATCCATTGAAATTAAAGAAATAACTAAAACAATAGAGAAATTACCTTGTATTAACACATCACAATAATCTTAAAAAATGTGTGAGCAAGACCAAAATAGATTATTTATGTATAGGAAAACTACTTGATCTTCATAGATAATTGGACTTAATATTTGAAAAAGGGTGAACAAAATAGGGGACCATCATCTCCCCCACACCGAATATCTTGCAGGTCCCGCTGCAAGAGAGAAAAATTTGGTAGAAAAATAGATTCAAACACTTGTAGTATTAACCAACGCTTGTACTTGTGAAGGTGATGGAGTTGGTTTCTGTTGTGCTTTTAAGATCTCTTCGAGTTGCTTTTCCTTCTTCCTTAATTGTTTCCTTAAGCTTATATGGGAACCTATCATGTCATCAACTAATGCTTATATGGGAACCTGTCATGTCATCAACTAATTTTTTTGGAGAGATGCAACTTTAGTCTTCAAAATCGCATTTTCATGCTTACGTTGTCAATCCAATGGAACATATTCTTGAAGCGGCAGAATCAACTTGGTGTTCTCTTTTGTAAATATTCAATAGTTGGTAACTCTAAAGAGGTACTAGGATGATTAGGCATTGAATACTTCTTAACAAAGTTTTACGTTGGACTTGATTAAGTATGTAATGGCACTAAATATTCTTTGATAGGACTTGACATAGAAGGTAGAGGAACATATTAGGAGTCAATTGATTGAGAATCTTCATGTTTAGATGAAGAAATAGGTGAATAAATTTGGACATGGACAAGATTAATAAAAGATTTAGAAATATGTTTTTTTTCCTTTTACTTTGGTAGCCATGTTACGAGTAGACATCTAAGGGAGCACCTTATATACTGGACAGATTTTCCCTTGGGAGGGGAGCCTGTCAAATGGGCACCGTCGGATGAGAGATCCAATGGTATCCATTTGACAGGCTCCCCTCCCGAGGGAAAGTCTGTCCAGTAAATAAGGATTGCCACATTTTAGTAGGTTGAACTAATGCCACAGGCGTATCCTCCTTGGGTTTCTTTGATTCTTGTCGATTATGGCCAATTATGGAATGAGAATCCTCACAATGATCATTTAATTTATGTTGCATCTTAACATTGGAATTTTTTCCTATTTGATGACCTTTTTAACCCTTGTTTTCTATCATATTAATGGGGATCAAAGGATTGAGTTTTACCCAAGTCATGGATTTTAGTTGATTTTGCAGAGGACTTAACTGGGGCATCGAGGTTTGGAGATGCTTCAACGTTATTGACTGCAGGGTAAACTACATGAGGGTTTGAAAACTCCTAAAGAAATTGTTCCCAAGTCTTATTATGTTTTTTAATCTCATCGAAAACAAGCATCCTGATAAGGCCATGATGATATAAACTATGGGTAAAGTTTTCCACAATTTTTTGTTCTTGGAATCCATTTTGCCCAAAATTTTCCAGAAGTAGAATGGAAAATTAATGAGCCGGATGAATTCGAATTGCGATAACAGATGAAAATGACAAGTCTTAAATGTAGAGACCTTCATAGGTGATGATTTTGTTGATGACCACTAAAGGGTTGATGAACTCTTCTCTGATCCAAACCCTGGAAAAGCCTTCATCGCCATTCATAGTTAAACACTTTGGCTTGAAGACATAATCATAAATCTGGTGTGATATCTTGAAATTCTTAAACCATCAATCACTAGTTTGTGGAAGCCCCGTATCTTGGGCAACCATTTCCTCAGAGACTGGCTATACTAAGGGCTCTAAACTATGCAGTATGGCCATCAAATCCAAGGAAGAATTGCAATGAAATGGCATCGTCGTGTCCATCCAAGGCATCATCGTGCCCCTGTAAGGCTGATAAGAAAGGATTCCACCCGACCCGAATGAATAATTCATGACACTCTTGGAATTCAGGCATGGCGGACAGTTTAGAATAGGAAGTCGACTACGCTTTTCTTAATCTATGCATCAGCCATGACTGTTCCAATTAGCTAATTCTTAATTCAACTACTGATATCACTCTGGATGGACTATGACAGGCTCTCCCTTGCACCTCCTTATCACATAGCAGCCAAGCCGCTATCCTCCATGTTGTTCCTCGGACTCGCAACACTTCAAACCTCTCTCCTCGCTAGGCCTACCTTCATACCGTCATTGTTGTGACTTTGTTCGCTCAGTTGAACGTTAGCTTCCTCCCCCTCGACTGCTCTTCCTCCGCACGCTGCCCATAGCTTGGGGTGAGCCTGGGTCGCGTCCATCTTGCGACCATCTTCCTCATTGCTCTAGTGTGTAGCTCTTATATTGACCCACGCTGACCAGTGCAGACCGCACTCTCACACAGCCTTCCACGCGACCCAATTTACCCTTCTTGTGCATACCCTCGGGTTCCCTACTACTCACTGCGACATCCTCTAAACCTCGCCTCTCCATACAACCTGCACACGCTCTCCTTTCATCGTTGGATCCTTTCCTTTGAACTTCACCCGCGGACGAAGTGCCCAACAAACTGGTCCATGTTAACAACAGTTCATATAGTGCCTATAGTTTACATAGTATATCTGCTAGAATGGTGAGAGATATAATTGATTGGAGATATTTGATCTGGGTTGAAGATGTGGGGCTGGTGGGATGGCGTTTTAGACCTATTGGGGCCACCTGAAACCTGCTTAAAATGATAGAAACTAGGTGCAACTAAATCAAAGATGCCCGGAATAGAATCAAGATCAACCACCCTAGTGTTAGGTGGCCCTTTAGTCCGTTAAAGACATCTTCACCCATTGGCACCAGAATAGATGTCATCTTCAAGTAAGACAAGTGATAATACATGCAGCTTACCACGCTCTTTCATGCATGCATACAATGCATCCACTAAAACACAAGGAGGTTGTTTGCACAATGCACTTAAAAAACACAGGTGGTATGCACAATGCATATGAGGGGGTCTACACAATGCACTAAAAAACAAGTGGTATGCACAGTGCATTTGAGGGGTCTGCACAATGTACTAAAAGTGAAAGTGGTCTGCACAATGACAGCTCGCTAAATTAAATCTGGAATATTAATTGGGATCCTGGAAAGGTGCAATATTAATTGTCATCCTTGCATGCGTGTTATTTGAATGATGAATGGCATATTTATGATAAAGGAGTTATTGTTTAGGAGGACAATTACAGCATTGCTGATATCAGCCATGCCGTCAGGTCTTGGGGCATTGGAACCAACGCAACATCATCTCCACCAAACCAATAATAATCTAAAAAAATAGACATTTAAGAAATAAAAAAATTAAAATTAAAAATTAAAAATACACAACCTTAGTCTAAATTATATGTTTTTGTTAAAGTTGTTACAAAATACTCCAAATAATCGCCGTGAGCAATTCATATATATCCCCCTTGTCGAGGACATAACAAAGAAGATAAGTAATAAAGATAAATAGTGAAATTAGATAATATTTATTTTGATCTTGAATTGAGGTCTGAATTGTTTTGAGGTATACAAATTTTAGATTTGTATTTAGATTATTTTGATCTTTTTTAAAGATTCATGAATTAAATATTTAAAAAAATAAACTAATTACAATTTAATGTACCAATAATTAAAAAAAAATGTAATATATGATTTATTTAAAATAAATTTAATGAAAATATGTATAATGATATACATTTGATTTTAAACCTAGAACACTTTAAAATGTTTCCAATGGGTTTTCATGGGCATTAGCACCATAATTATAATCAATAAAAGAGAATAAATTGAAAATTCTAAGGCATTAATTTGAAAATTCTAACGTTTTAATTTCAAAATTCTAATGTTTAGTGTTTTGTTTAATAATAATGTGAAAAATATTTTGTTTAATAATAATTTGAAGATTCCAACGCTACATGTTTTGTTTAATAATGATTTGATGATTGTTTTGGTTAATAATAATTTGAAGATTCTAATTGTGGTCATTTGATAATATTTTGTGAGCTCCCTACTGTCATAAGTTTAGAGAACTAGCGGTTCACATGTATTGTTTTGGTATAAGTTTAGAGAGAACAATCCATTGACAGGTATTGTTTGGTGAAGCATATGGTAAAATTTCAACTCTCCAATGGGTAGTTGTATTTTCATGGAAAACACATGGAAAAAAAATTAACTTTTTCATGGTTAGATGTGTTTTCTAATTCTTTTCAAAAGAGGCATGGTGAAGACTTTGGTGAAGACAATACATAATATTACTTCTTCGATCACGAGTTGTGTTACTTCAGCCAGATGGATGGCCTTCTCAGAATTTCTCGGGTTGTAGGGGCATTAGGCAAGGTTGCCCTTTGTCACCCTATCTCTTCATTCTTGCAATTGAAGGTCTCAGTCTCCTACTGAGGGATGCTAAGGAGAACAAGTCTATTGTAGGTGTGATGATTGTAGGAACCATAAACTTATCCCATCTTATTTTTGTTGGTGATGTTCTCTTATTTGGGAAAGGAACGGTAGAAGAGTGGAAATCCTTGAAAGATATTATCTCCCTATTTTGTGAAGCCTTTGGCTTTGAAGTAATTCACGGGGTCTTCACTTCACTTACTAGAAACCATGTGATAGCACCTTCCTTCATGGGATATTAAAGAATACCCCTAATTTCACTAGATATTGAAAGTTACTTACAAAAATCCATTTCTTGAGCCCCTTCCAATAAGAGATGATTTCACTATGAATTAGGTTTTGTATTTAAAATTTGGGAAACATAAGAGATTATTTATAGGATAAGTAAAATACAACAATCTTTTTTAATAAAATGAATTAATCTCTATGAAAGTAAAAATGTTTTCTGAGGTTTTTATGATAGTTTTTTCCTAAAAAAGACTTGGTGGAAATTTTCAAGAGATGTATTTTCATTATTTATAGATGTTAGTGAGCAAGCCTTGAGACTTTCTTAATGGTTTTCTGGCTCTTTAAGACTTTTCTTAATGGTTTTCTATAACCCATCAGCGAAGTTAAAAGAACAAAAAGAAAATTACCTCCTGCCTGCTAGAAGAGGAAACAAAGCATCCTGAAATGCATAACAATCTGATCTGAACCCAGCAGAAATAAACAAAAAAGACATCTCACAAATTAACCTGAACCCGACGTGAATCGAACACGCAACCTTCTGATCTGGAGTCAGACGCGCTACCATTGCGCCACGGATCCCTGCTACAACGGTTACTAGGTGTTATAAATTAAACTTATACATGTTTTCATGCTACGTTATATTTTTCTTCCTCTTTGACTACGTTATCTCTTTGACTACTACAACGTGTTACAGGAGTCGAAACCTCAAGCTAAAAATGAAATAACAATACAAAAGCTTGTGACAGCATAACGCTTACAGGAGGTTGAGCCTCAGGTGAGCGTGAATCGAACACTCGACCTTACCGAAGGGAGAGTAAATCCGACCGGCCTCCACTACTGCTATCTCCTTCCGCTCCCTTGCGATTTGGAGAAACAGCCCACCAAGAGCTAGGGATGGAGCGAGCGCGTATAGATTCCTTTGGGGCTTTAACCGATGCTTATTTCTTCAATCAATTAATTTATGCCTTATACAACCACCATGCATGCGTTTCTGTTGTGTCTATCTTACATATTCTTCGTGCGTGGGTTCGTTCATTGAGGGCATGAAGAAAAACTATAAGCAATGTCAAAGCGGCATATGCGAAGTTAAGCATCAAAGACAACTAGTACAACCCTACTACTGATTCGTTACCCTTGCAAGCACTCGGCCCGCTTCATCAATAGATAGCGCAGAGATATATAATATTTCCGGTATGGTGGTCTTATCACAGACTATATCCCGCGCTACCAGTTCAGTTAGGTCTTGGCTGCTACCGCGATCATATGGGATGGTTCTGGTCAGGCCTCATATAGGCTGGGACGGGCCATCAAAGAAGAACTGGCATCATAAATTTTAGCCAGCACCCCAGGCCTGTCAATTCAAACCTCTTGCAGTTCATGGAAACCAAGTGTCTGCATACTCTCATTATAAGCTCATTGTCTTCTGTCTGATTTAGTTTATGGGTGGGAACTGAATTCAATCTATCAATCTTAACTCGAAAATGACACATCATTCTGCAATTTTGCTTTATTTTACTGGTCATAACGTTTCGAGGACAAAGTGGGTTTGCAAAGTATAGTAGAAGGGAAGAGCATTCTAGTGAACCATTCGGATATAGCTGTGCTGGATACCGAACCATTCGGCGAACCATTGGGCAAGGTAAATATAAGCAGTACACTATGTAGAAATATATAAAATAAAGATTGTGAATTACCTTTTCTCTTAACGTCAATAAAGCTTGCTTGTTCTGGCGCTTGTTAACGGAAAGTTACAAAACGTTGTCTTCGCAGCATTCTTCGCGAAGTAGGTGTAACTTGTGGTGTGGATCAATTAAGGGTTAATAATACCCGTTGGATAAAATATTTGCGATCTTACATTGTTTAAATAGGACGAAATCCCATAACTCCTTTGTAGAAGTGATCTTTTTAATTGAGGAGCAATTCATATCGAATTATCGTGGTAGCCTCGTTGAGCATCAATTCTGCGCTGGTAGATTGGATCCATCGAGCTTCCCCTCAGCATTTGTCGAACACTCCATAATTGATCTATTTGCAATCATTAAGAGTTCATCTGCGACTAGCACTCGAGAGGGTGCTCATCTATTCTTAGTTAGCACGCTCAGGGAGAGCATGCATCCCATACAATCAACAGTAATTACAATAATATGTTAAAGTTAATGGTCAGTTCAACAACTCCACTACGGGTTTAGATTGGAGAAAATAGACTCGTCACTAGCTGGTAGTGTTGAGAACAGAGGAGCTATGGCTCTATCTCTGTAGCACAAATTCTGTTAGCTATTTCCTTCAATCCCCTGTTTCAGCCACAAATTTACCATGCACATGGATAGCAGATTTGGAATAACAGGATTACTTCTCTCTGTTAAAACAAATACTCAGCATTTAAATGGAAAAAGAATATGAGCACACAAGTAAATCAAACTGGGCTTTCATAAAATACACATATGCAGAAAAAATCTAACATTGGAGAGGAATACTTCCAGATTTATTTACATCTACAGTATGTGCAAAAGATACAAACTGCTCTTCATTTCTGCCATATTCTACAACGTTTCTTTTTCATCATTTTGGAGCTGCGGCAAAGAAAACCAAAACCAAAAAAATTTAGTGTAGGAAGAATTACATTGAAAAATCTAGAAGACATCGCGTCCTAGAGACTTATGGAGATGTCGGTGGGGATTGACTTCTTTTGGAACTCTCTGATCATTTAATACCGTTGTTATTTTCTAACTACTAGCTGCAAAAAAAAAGCAAGAGCTCGCAACTGTGGATGAGCTGGCTTCACGACCAATTTTGTCAGAATTTGATTTCACCTACCAACATTCTCCCTCTTGAAATCAAATGGAGACAAATCTCTTGTTATCCATTCAAAAACTATGGATCATGTTACTCCCAAGCCAGCCAAGCTTGTACAAAGCTCTTGCTTGTCTCGTGGCAAAACTTTAGTGAGCATATCAACACGGTTCTCAACAGTATGAATCTTTTCCAAATTTAAATGCCCTTCTTCTAACACTTGGCAAATCTAGTGGTACCTTAAATCAATGTGCTTGGTCCTTGAATGAAATGTTGGGTTTTTCGCCAAGTGAATGGCGCTCTCTGACTGTCACAATGCAACAAATACTTGACCTATTTTATTCCCAGCTCTCCTAGGAATCGCTACATCCACAACATCTCTTTGCAAGCCTCTATTGCAGCTATGTATTCTGCCTCAGTTGTGGAGAGAGCTACAATTTTTTGTAGCCTAGATACCCAAGACACCGCTGCACTTGCAAATGTATACAAGTAACTAGTGGTGGAATTTCAAGTGTCCACATCTCCAGCCATATCTGCATCTGTAAAACCTTCAAGCACAATATTAGGATTTCCAAAACACAAACAATAATGACTAGTACCTTTGAGGTACCTTAAAATCCATTTTACCGCTTGCCAATGTTGTTTGCCCGGATTGGCAAGAAATCTACGCATTACTCCCACTGAGTGTGTGATGTCCGGGCGTGTACATACCATGGCATATACATCAAGCTGCCAGCTGTTGAAGCATAGGGTATTTTTCTCATTTCCTCCTTCTCCTTGTCATTACAAGGGCACAAATCAATACTCAATTTGAAGTGGGCTGCAAGAGGTGTTCCCACTGGTTTGGCATCCTTCATGTTGAACCTGTTAAGCACCTTCTCAATATACCTTTCTTGTGACAGCCACAACCTTTTGTTCTTTCTGTCACGTATGATCCTCATGCCCAATATTTGGTGTGCTTGGCCCAAATCCTTCATTGCAAATTGACTTCCCAAGTCCTTCTTCAACATGTTAATCATGCTTTTATCATGCCCAACAACCAGCGTGTCGTCCACATATAGGAGTAAAATGATAAACCTTTCTTGGTCATACATTTTAATGTAAACACAATGATCAGCCTCTATTCTCCTAAAACCATGTTCCAACATGAATGAATCAAACCTTTTATACCATTGGCAAGGTGCTTGTTTCATCCCATAGAGACTCTTCTTCAATTTACAAACCAAGTTTTCTTTGCCTTTTGTGAATCCTTCTGGATGCTCCATATAAATCTTCTCCTCCAATTCTCGATGAAGGAAGGCAGTCTTCACATCTAGTTATTCACACTCTAAATCTAAACTAGCAACAAGACCAAGAATAATTCTAATGGATGACATTTTAACAACAGGTGAAAAAAATTCATTAAAATCAATACCTTAATTTTGGGCAAATCCCTTCACCATCAACCTTGCCTTGTACCTCTCCTTCTTTCCTTCACCCTCATGCTTGATCTTGTACACCCACTTGTTTTGAAGAGTTCTTCTTTCTTTTGGAAGTTTTACTAGCTCCCATGTTTTGTTATCCAACAAAGAATCAATTTCTTCCTGCATGGCTTTCTTCCAATCTTTGCTATGCTCATCATCACAAGCCTCCTGAAAACAATGAGGTTCACCTTCATCAGTTAAAAAAATATAATTTGAGGGAGGATACCTTTGTGATGGCTTATGAAGCCTAACAGACCTGCGAACCGGTTGTGGTGGTATATTTTCTGGTTGGATCTCTTGTAGTTGTTGTTGCAAGGCTTCTTCTTACTGCCCATAATTTTCAGCAGGTTGTCTATCATATTCAGCTAGTTGTCCACCATTTTCTGCCTGCTATCCATTATTTTCTTGCAATGCTAGGATGTTTTCTTGTTGCTCAACAAACCAATCAGTTAATTTCTTGGCCTTCATATCACATGTAGGATTCTTGAACATTTCTAACTCATTGAATATGACATCCCTGCTTCTAATAACTTTGGATTTAACCGGATCCCACAATCGATAACCAAATTCACCATCAGCATACCCAAGAAAAATACATTTCATGGATTTGTTATCTAATTTGGTTCTTTGCTCCTTGGGAATGTGTACAAATGCTTCACATCCAAAAAATTTCAAGTGAGAGTAGTTTAACTTCTTGTCAGTCCAAACTTTTTCAGGGATGCCACCGTCCAAGGCTGTTGTAAGCGATCGGTTGATGATGTAACAAGCTGTCCTCACTGCTTTTGCCCAAAATTGCTTCTCCCACCCAGAATTTGACAACATGCTCCTCATATTTTCCATGATGGTGTGATTCATCCTTTCTGCAGTACCATTTTGTTGAGGAGTACCAGGGATAGTCTTCTCATGCTTTATGCCAAATTTGTTGCAATAGCTTGAAGGCTTTGGAGTTTCCCCATCGTTATTTGTCCTTAAGCACTTGAGCAGTTTGTTAGTCTCTCTTTCAACACCAACATGAAAATTTTGAAATATCTCAATTACCTCATCTTTTCCCTTCATAGGATAGGCCCAAACTTTTCTAGATGAATCATCTATGAAAGTAACAAAATATGAAGCACCTCCTAGATACTTAACATTAACCGGCCCAAACACATCAGAGTGTACCAATTCCAATAGATTATTTTTTCTTTCATGGCCTCCTCTCATAAATGAGACTCTACGCTGCCTACCATATATACAATTCTCACAAAGATCAAGCTCATAATATTTCAAACCTGGAAGAATATTTTTGCCAACAAGAATTTGTAGGCCCTTTTCGCTCATGTGGCCCAAACGCTTATGCCACAAATCCAGTGAGGTTTCTTCTTTTGCAACAACAACCACATTTGATTTTCTTGTTGTTTATCTCAATGTATACAGTTTCCCTGTTTTGAATCCTCTAGCCATGACCAATGCTCCTTTACTAATTTTCTAGCCACTCTTTCCAAAGCTAGTGGAGCAACCTTCATCGTCCAATTGTGCCACTAAGATTAGGCTCATGCACATCTCTGGAACATGCCTAACTTGTTTTAACAATATATCATGCCCATCCTTTATTTGGATTTGGACATCTCCCACTCCAACAATGTCACAAAAGTGATTGTTTCCTAGATGTACTCGGCCATAATCTCCAACTGCATATGAAACAAAATTGGTTTTGGATGGGGTTACATGGTGAGATGCCCCAGAGTCTAGAATCCAATTGATGCTACTGCTAGAGGTGTATAGGCATGCATCTTCCATTGAAATAGTAAATAAAACATCACTATCTGAAACTACAGAAGTGGTCTCACCTTCATTTATGTTGGCTGATTTTTTGTTTGAACTAGTTGATTTCTGCTCCTTCTGTTATTTCTTCCATATCCAGCATTCTCTTTTCATCTGTCCTGGTTTTCCACAATGATAGCAAGTAATTCTGCCTCTTCTTGATTTTGATCTACCCCTTGACTTGGAACGCCCTTGCCTAGTTTTGTCAATTTTCCTTCCATGATCAACTATGGTGAGAGCTTCTCATCCCTGGTTTTTTGTCACAGCCCCTCATTCATTAAGTTGCTACTAACATCATCAAAATTCAGGGTCCCTACAGGGGTTGAATTGCTTATGGAAACTATCAAATTCTCCCAGCTATCTGGCATGGATCACATGAGTAGGATGGCTCTGATTTCATCATCCAACACAATTTTAACATAGGTAAGCTGACTGGTAATGATGTTGAATTCATTTAGGTTCTCTGCAACTGAAGCACCCTCCTTCATCTTCAAATTGTACATCTTCTTCATCAAAAATACGTTGTTTGATGTTGTGTTTTTCTCATACAGATCATGTAGTTTCTTCCATAGCTCTACTGATGTCTTCTCTCCAGCCACATTGAAGTAGACATTCTTTGCTAAATATTGCCTGATTGTAGCAATGGCCTTCCTATCAAGCTTGTTCCATTCTTCATCTGTCATTGATGAAGGTTTACTTGCTGCTCCTTCAATGGGAAAATATTGATCTTTTAAGATCAATATGTCTTCCATTTGTGCTTTCCACATAGCAAAATTAGTCCCATTTAGCTTCTCCATGTCACTCACAGTTGTACTCTCCATGCTACTTCAAATAGCACTACCGAAACTCCCACTCTCCAATTTTGGCCTCCTCAGAATCTCACAGGCTTATAGGCAGAGAAAATGCACACTAGACAACCTCTAATGGCCAACTTCTTCTACAACAGGGGTTGGCTCTGATACCAGTTGTTGAGAACAGAGCAACTATGGCTCTATCTCTGTAGCACAAATTTTGTTAGCTACTTCCTTCAATCCCCTGTTTCAGCCACAAATTCACCATGGACATGGATAGTAGATATGGAATAACATAATTACTTCTCTCTACTAAAACAAATACTCAGCACTTAAATGGAACAGGAATACGAGCACACAAGTAAATCAAACCGAGCTTTCATAAAATACACACATATGCAAAAAAACTCTAACATTGGAGATGAATACTTCCAGATTTATTTACATCTACAGTATGTGCAAAAGATACAAACTAATCTTCATTTCTGCCATATTCTACAGTGTTTCTTTTTCATCATCCTGGAGTTTCGGTAAAGAAAACCAACACTAGAAAATTTTATTGTAGGAAGAATTACATTGAAAAATCTAGAAGACATCGTGTCCTAGAGACTTATGCAGATGTCGGTGGGGATTGACTTCTTTTGGAAGTCTCTGCTAATTTAATATAGTAGTTATTTTCCAACTACCAGCAGCAAAAAAAAGAAGCAAGAGCTAGAAACAGTGGATAAGCTGGCTTAACAACCAATTTTGCTGAAATTTGATTTCACCTACCAATAGGTAGTGTTGGTTAACTAAGGCTGATCTTAACTTTCCCTTACCATCAAATCACTATCTCTTATAACTTGAACTGCACCAATTTAGCTTTTGTGCCAAACTGTGGTGTTTGTTTTAAACACTTTGATTTAGGGTTGGTCTTATTGGATAGGAGTCTTTCCATATTTAGGATAACGAACTATATTCCAAATTAGTGCTTAGTGGATCTATTAATAACTTAAAGGAGAATATAGAGATTATGAAATTAGTGGAAATGTGGAGAATAATTACACCTATAAAAGGAAGGAGGGAACTTCTTTCATAAACTTTGAATGAATTAACTAAAATGAGTACACATATATATCGCTTACGCTCTTTCATTCACTTAATTAACCACATCACATCTGCTTCCGCTTTAGCTTCATTGCGACTATATACTATGCCAAGGGACTCTCTCTGTAGGGAATGTATCCCCTTACTAGGGATGGATAACAATTATATGTGAGTATAAGTTGTGCGATAAGGGAAACCTATGAAAATGGGATTGGCTATGTAAACCACACTGGGAATGACCTTGTGTATTTAGGTCTTGGTGCTAAGCGTTCGCCTATAAAAATGGCAAGTTGAAACACCTATATATATGCATGTATCATATGTTAAAATGTAGAGATGTGTGTTCTATTGTTTATGTTCAGAACCAGCAGAACTGACGACAGAAACTATACCGTGGAGGCTACTATGGCTAATTCATCTATGGAGTAGAGAGGTTCTATGTGGGGAGTTGTATACTCTATAACAATAGGGCCTAAGTTATAGTGCATGGGCCTATACTCTAGCATTATACAAACTACAATCGATATGGATGGATCTAGTACTAATTGAACTCTACAGAGGAGACTCTACTATTTGATGACTAGTATTTATTGATTGACTTTAGAACGCTATACCTCCCATCTCCCCCCCATCCCCCTTGGGAGGGTTGTAAGAGTCAGAATGAATTTTTTTGTTTTGTTATGACGACCATTTAAAGGTAAGGCTAAGGAGACTAAGGCTCTGATTTCTCTTTACAGCTTAAGGAAAGGCATTTCCTAGGGCTAGTGAAAGTAGACAATCCCACCAAGTTTCCAACAAATAGACTTTTGATACATCAGGATTAGATCCCCACACTGCATTTTATCATGTTGTCAGAGTCTCCACTAACAAATTTCCCATTTTCACTAACAAATATTTTGTCGAAACTTATTCACACTTAGGAGTCGTACCTAACTTAAAAAAAAGAAAGCATACAAACTAGAGACCAAGGGTGGGACCAACATGCATGGTTGCAACTACGGGTGGACCACAAACTGAACCGGGGATTATGCCTTTCCCCACTTTTCATGAAGTTAATAACTATTCTGGATATGAACCCTTCAAAATACAAGGGTGAAGGATTCATACGAGGTTACGAGTCTGAGGTTTCACTTTTCCATTGTAAGAGGATAGGTGATCCATATGAACCGATTTAATAAGTGCACAACTTGAATTGAATGAATCCACCGTACTTATTTGGGGTTGTTTTGGTATGGGACATATTGAAAACACCTTCGTCTCATTTGGGCTCTGCACCTCTGCTTTGTTACAACTTGATTTTAATGGGTCATTGGATCTAATCAACCAACCAACCAACTCTAAGGCCTCACTCCATATAAGAACTTATACTCTAGTGAAACAAGGTCTCCTTTCTTTGAATGAGGTGGTGGTTCTTAGTGCGTGAAAAGAAGGAGCGAGATTCACAATGTGTTTCTAAAAGCCTCTAAGAGGTGAGCTACAACTAGCCATAAAATTATGGCCATGGCTCGAATCGATGAATCATCGACTCCATTGGAATAATGAAATCACAATAATGCTAGAGGTGCCTCTCTTCTTTGGGTCCATGGCCTGAAGATTGTCTTGTTTGACAATTTTCAAATCTAGGGTTTCCCTCAATAAGAGACATTACATTTTTGGCATTAAGGGGTCAACTTGGGTGTTGGAGCTACTCATCATATGGTTACCATGGCTATCATGAAACCATATCAAAGGATCTAACTAGTTGTGGGGAACTCATGGGTATCTTTGGTACAATATACCTTTAAGTTTATAAAATTAACTCATATTTTGAGTTGGTAAATGATTTACTACTTTAAATGATGGACTTATAATAACCTTGTATCTTTCAATTTCTTATTTTGAGCAATATGATGTGATGGTAGGATTGGGACTTTGCTTATATTTTGTTTTAAGATCATTCTATTTGTTTTAATTTTTTCCATTATCTCATCTCTTTCCTTCATATTTTTTGTCAATTATTTGTGGAATTGATGCAATCTAACTCAAACAAAACTGAACATAATTTTACTATGTGTCCTTGAGGTTGTTTAGCTAAACACAATAAGGGGCACAAAATAAAATTGAAAATTGAAAAGAAGTGTAGTGATAGGAACACATATGTGGATAAGGTAAGAGTCCATAAAAGTACATACATAAACTAGAACAATGTGAGTTTACAACTAATGTACTTTTATCAAATATCTATGCCAAGTTTTTCATTAAATATATGCACTAGATTTTCATGAGACACTTGCAACACTGAGAAGAAACATGTCCAAAATAGTGAGATCCAGTTTGGAAAGTTTCTGATATAATCATTGAATTAGGGTTTCATAAATGTAGAAGACCATGTACCATAACTCAATAAATGCATGGTAGAAAATTTGATTGATAGAATTTTATCATCTCAAACATTTACAAACTATCTAGATATGGATCGAGATTACCTTAAATGGCTCACTTGTTTTATAACTTCCAATGCTATGATATGCCCTACTTACCTTTTTAAAACCATTTCTTCTTCACAAGTTATCATAGTATAGAGGTAGAACATTAGGGTGGGCCAACCTCTTAAAGTAGATTTATTAATATTTATTAGGGTGGGCCAACTAAAGTATATTTATGAAGATTTATGGGTGAACCTCATAGAGTTATGAAGATTTATTGGCTTGAACAAATTAAAGAAATAATTTATCTTGGACTTCTCTCGTGTCACATACCCACTTCATGCCCTATTTCACAAACTTGTTAAGAAGATAACATTCCAATAGTATTTTGTGCAACAACAAATATCAACCAATTTGCCTCATATATGAACTCATAGTTGTCTTCTACAACATAAAATCCTATTGCATATTAGTATTTTCAGTCCTTCAAATGCCATTAAGAATTACTCAACTTTAAATAACTGAATCTCCATGCAATCATCCAAGCTATCAAATAATTGAAACTAATCATATAGAAACATCATTAGCCACACATGTTTGATCACACTGAAGACTTTTCTGAAGATTTCAAGAGAAAATATGAAATAGATTATATTGAAAAAATTATAATTCAATAATACAAGTCTATAATAAAAGTTATGACAAAGTAGAGACCATGGGGGTTAGAGAAATTAGTAATGAGTAATTGAGATAAGAAGTTGTAAATGGAAGGTCACAAGTTCAAATCCCCCGTGGGTATTTACTTACAAAAAAAAAGTTATGACAAAGTTGATGACCCTTAAATGGCCTGCCAATGTACATGTATCAAAAAGTACAATGATGTTACACATGTATCCCAAAGTACATATGCCCTAGCATACACATCAAAACTCGATCTTCCTCTTGTTTTTTCTTACTTTCATGCATCATGTTGTTGTCTAGGACCGGTGTGCATCTCTGGAATCTACAAATTAAAGATCAATTTTTTTTCTCAGATAATTGCACTAATACATTAGCACTACCAAACTTAAAAATTTAAATTATGGATCAATTACTTATAACAAACACTCACCAAATCCATCCGAGGTATTAATGCTTTGGTTTCCTCATTGTCAAAATCCTCTCCACAATTATGTTGTACAAATAAAAGATCATATCTCCATTAAATTTCAATAATTATCAACAAGTGCATGTAGAAGTATTAAAACAATTTGTAATGAATGAACATATCATTGAAAAAATAGACTCCAGGATAGGAGTCTAGGTTTCTTGTGTATCAAGCAGATCCGTAGGTTGAACTTCATGCTCGATCGCACCCACAACTGGAATAGAGGAGCCAAGCATTGCTTCTACCCATGGCTACAATCACCAAATGTTGAAATAGTTAGAAATGCATGAATACACAATCTAATGTGAATAAACTATGTACAAATATTGAAATACATACATGTGCATCACATCCTCCCATCGTTGATACATGAATAAATGTTGCATCAAAGACCCCACTAAGGTCTAGCATGGAGGATTCTCCACATGATGTTGTAAACATGAGAAACAAACATTAAGAAAAACAAGTTCTACATGGAATTGAAAGTTAATTAACAACTATCATCAGAGGCTATACATTACCATGGAATCAGTAGGTCCATGATCATGGACACCCACCTTTATAAAATAGGGTCATATGATAAAGTCACAATCATTGGAAACATTTGGACTTTGGGGAGAAACAAATAAAAGAGGTGGTGCTCGGATTTTGATGATGCCTATATTCACAGTGTGTTTTCATAGTTAGAATTGCACATGTGAATCAATGAAATAACATGTATTAAAAAACTAACATTTTGAAATAGTTACCCTAGTGTGAGCTATCTCTCCACCAAGGGAGGATTCGTCGGTGCCAAATATTTACCCCTCTAAGGAGGCACCTATCATCCGCAAGTTTAAAAATTCACCAAGTGTTGATATAGTTAGACATGCATGAACCAATGAACTAGCCTGTAATAAAAAACTAACATACATTTGAAATTGTTACTTCAGTGTGAACAATCTCTCCATGAAGGGGGGCTTTACTAGTGCCAAATCCTTTCCCCTATGTAAAGGCATGTAACATATGTAGATTTAAAAATTCTAAGTGTTAGCAATCTATACATGCATACAGTAATGAAAAACAAGTTTGAACGTGATTAGTTTTAAAATGATATACTTACCTCACCAAAAAACCCAATAAGGTTGACATCTAGGATATCACTAGACTTAATGTTTTGCTCAAGAAGTTGAGGATCTAGCGGCTCCAAGTATAAAAATTGTAAATATTAGATCATCTAGCATTAATGATATAACATATATTAATGAAATAATATGTATTAACAAATTGACATGTTGAAATAGTTACCTCTATCTGATTTGTTTCCGTTGAAGATATGACGGCACCTGGCACACCAAGACCACCTACAGATTCTGGTACATTGGTCTCTCCACTATTGGTACCAACGATTTTCCCCGATGTAGTGTTATCTAACATCTGTAAGTTTAAAAAATATTAAAATCAACAATCTATGTATGTGTAGAATAAGGAAAAATAGTTTAGGAAATACTATTATTAACCATATACTTACCTGCCTAAATAACCTGGAAAACTCAATATCTAATGGTGCATGATCATAGCATGCATGGACACAATTTGTGCATGTGTGAGGTTCAATGGAGGTCTCGTGATGTGTCAATCCAACCCCGCTACTAGATGGTCCTGCACCACGGGGAGGTGATAGTTGTACACCAGCAGGGTGAGATGGTCCTTCATGGCCCATACAATCAATGAAGGTGCTATGGAAGACAACCACTTAAGCTACACTCAAGAATTCCTCCCATGTATGTGTTATCATATCATGTGAAGAGGGGTGGGCATCTAGAGAAGGAAGATGCCTACAAGGTGTAGGTACTTGGAAATTGGCATATGAAAGCCTGGGACTGGGACGGGTTTGAGGCATCCCATGACCAATTCCTTGGAACTACAACATATGAAAATAATTGACATGTTTTCCCAGCACAAACTCAACATACATATTTCGAAGGAAATATAAGGGAATTTCCTTGTTGTTATGAGGTGGCACACCAAAAATCCAATACCGTTGATTCATCCAATTCTCTTGGAGTGATGGATATATGCGCCACTCAATAGATATGTGGGTTTGCTTGTGTTTGGAATTTTCCCATTTTGTGGCTCTCTAAACAAGGAAAATATGTTCTCTTTAGTGATCTTGAGTTTTTTATGTCATTGTAACTCAACCCATTTGCATAATGTTTTCTTTTTCGATCTCTATATGATGCAATGTCATATAGGGAACAATTTGATTGGGTAATAGTGTTTATGATGTCATCTAGTGACTTTGATAGAGAGCGTCGGAGCTAGTCTCCACCCCTCCATGCCATCGAATCTCTCTCAGCCTCGTTATCTCTCTAAATATCTCTGCATCAAGATCCATTCTAGCCATTGAATTCATAAATACAAAAGAAAAATATACATGGTATAATGACATCTCTTGGAAATGAAAAAAATGTACAACAAGTGTTACAAATAATGACATGAGTAATTTTATAATTTAAAAATTAAAATCAAACAATTACACTAGAGAACCAACATAAAAAAATTGCCTTGTTATTTTTTTGTTAAATTGGCCATGAACATGCACGCCTACACACTAAGATGTTCCTCAAATATTAATAATTGTTATCACTATTGCAAACTGAGGCTTGTGACTCTAACCTAGAAGGTATTTACATTCTTGTAGCTCTGTGGAAAAAGGTTTTGAGTTAATCACATTGATACATGGTGAAGAAGGTAATCCTGCAAGAGATTGTAAAATGCATGTGTTTTACAATTAAGTTACATTAGAAAATACATGATGAAGATGATTATTGTCTCATTGAAAGTGGTCCCAAACTGCATTGGTTACTCGTTTGTCTTTGGGTGTGTTATGTTGGTTGAGTAACCACCCCTTTATGTAAGAGATTATTTATAACCAGGTACACATTTTTAGTTAGTGTGTCTTCTATGCGGTCCCTCTTGGTTACATGTTGGTGTTAACATAACGAAAAATTATGGCTATCCAATCAATGAAAAAATACTTGGCCTGACCATAGGAAGTTTATCACCAACAATATTTGTTGCATTACTAAAAATGGAACTTGATGCAACTATAACATTTGATATCTTAGTGCAAAGAAAAGTTGGGGCAATGAGAGTTTTTGATGTTCTAGCACAACAAATTTTGTTAAGTTTCTACCATGGCAAACATAGTTCTATCATATTTTTATGAGGAGGAATAGAATATAATTTGGTTGTAAGGCTTGCATAAAGACAATTCCATGCAAAGCAGGAATTCACCATTGGATTCCAAAAGAGAGCAACCTAGTTTGGAATTAATGTAAAAGTCCTAAAATGATTATCAAGTACCTATGAGATTTGCATAATCATAGTAGCAGACAAGTTATTATTTTCAAACCTAGAACCATTAATGAGGCTTGTGTACAATCATAATACATTGAAGAAGATAAGAAGAAACTATCATTCCAATGGGCTAAAGTAGAAAAATGCAAAAACACATAAAAAGTGGAAAGAAGAAGGGAAAAGGTAAAGGAAAGAAGTTAGCTACACTTGGAACAAAAAACTAGGACCCTAATAAGCATTGGAAGTATTATAATGTTGATGTCCACACAGAGTAGAGTTGTTGAAAACCACATCCTAAGCCAAAACAAAATTGGTCCAAACAACAACACAAGAAAAACATGACTCTATTGGTTGTAGAAGGATATCATATTTTTGACAATAGCTTAGACATTGAAGGTAAGGTGGCCTATATATCATTACAAAGAGAGATAGATTTTAGCACCATTAATCCAAATGAGGAAAGGTAAATAACTAATCGATTTCATTTCTTTGATCCTTTAGCATAGTCAAATTTGAATACATCCCATCTGATTGAGTAGCTTGGTTAGAGGTGCATGACCATCCTCAACACTACCCATTGGGTTGGGTGAGACAATATTTGGAGTTTTGAATGTCACAAAGTATTGAAAATTTAGATTTTGTATTAGTACAAACTCCATTAATGAGGTAGAAACATATGCCATTCCATTGGATGTATATGGAGTAATCTTGGGGAGTCATTATCTCTAAGTTGGGGATGCCATATTTAAAGGAAGAACCAAATAATAAAAACTTGCGAGGGATGGGAAGGCTTATATTTTGCATGCAAATAAAATAAAATAAAAAATTCCATTGATAAGTACATACCATTGTTTCTTTTGAATTTGGAATTGTTTTGTTGGTTTGGGATTTTGTTTGGTTATTTTGTGAGAATATAGGGTTCGTTGTAGGGTTTTTTTTATTGCTTTTTAGGATTAAAAATGAATGAAAATAGAATGAGGTCATAGGAATTACCTATGGGGGGAGAATAAAATCATTTAGTATGCCTCTACACACCAAAACCACGTATGTGATTTGCCTTGGTCACTGGATGGAACAGGAATGAACAAAATGGTGAGAATGGGGTCACAATCCAATTATGGGGGAATAAAACAACATTCACAAAACACACCCGTGTTTTGTTCTCCTATCATGTGTGTCATCATAGGTGGCTTCCTTGGGCTTTAATTTCCTAGACCTACTCATTTTCAATTTCTATAATAGATGTGTGTTTTGTAAAACATGCTTTGCATCTTAAAGGTCCCTCATCTTCTTGCGTTCACCACCTCGAAGGGATGGAGATGTAGGTTTTTAATTAGAACCAAATGAGCTTTCTTCTGTGACAAAAAATATTCACCATTAGAATTGGGTTTTGGAACTTGTTCCCAATCTTATAAATCATGAAATTTTTGGAATAGATTAAATAACTTATGGTGCATGTGGGGTTTCTTTTTTGAGGGAACTAGTTAGCCCAATGGCCAAGCTTGTGGCAAATGAAACATTTGTTCTCTGTAGTGGGTGTGTTTTTATTTTTGAAATAAGTCTTTTGAGGTTTATTACAAGATGGTTTGTTAAATATCCTATGCCTTTTATATCTTCTAAAGACATACTTGCTACTGCATTATGCACAACTACACGATTTTCCACTTCTAGAATCTTTCTTTTTATTCTTTTGTTTAAAACCAAAATGATATGTTTCTAGAAACATGTCACATAATTCCCTTTTGAAATATAACTCCTTGTTAACATTATGTGTAGTCTTTTGTCTAAGACATTCATTATGCAATGTTTTCACTATAACTTTATGCAAACTAAAAAGAGTTAATTCTTCTATATCAATATTTTATGCAAGCATTATGTCTCTTACCATATATGGTGTTCTACCGGGGATAAATGCTAGTTAGTACCTCAAATAAGCAATATTTAAGGGGTATATTCATCTATAAAGCAAGTATTGCATTGTACATAGGTATCTTGGACTATATATCTTGTATCACAGAGTCTTTGTGATACAAACATATATGCATAATGTTTCTCATCAAGATGTATGGCTCCATGAAATGAATGTGCTACGACTTTGGCTAACTCTTCTACTAGATTATCATCTTGAATGATGTCCAACTTTGTTTGATCAGGCAACCTTGACCACCAAAGCACTAGATTTCTTGTGAATCCCTGTGTAATTCTTGGAGGTAATTCTACCATGATTTTATTCTTGAAAAGCATCTTCTGGTTTTATTGCCATGCACCCCATGAATGTATAACTATAATGATGTCATTTAGAGATCTGCAATCATATGTTTGTGATTGGTGCGGGCTCTACATTATCAGTGCTCCAAGTAGGGAATTCTTTAGAATTTGCAAGATCACGTGGAACCTTCCTATTTTTTCCATACTTAGCATGTACGTATTTTTCCCAAGCTGACTAGAAAATGTTGGCTCCTTGTTGTTCTTTTGTCCTAGGAGTATCAGGAGGTTGTTCCTCCTTGACTAGGGCCAGATGATTCTAGCATGTCTAGTTGAACCATTTTTAGTTAATTCTTAATCCTTTCTTGAGTATCTCTAATTTTTCTTTGGTTAAGGAAGCATCTCTAACTAATTTATTTTCAAACAAAATATATTCTCCATCTTTTTCCCAACTAAATACATTGAAGAGGATTCAAACCTTTTAGAAGAAAATATAAAATAGGGAGTAAGATTGTGAATTAATATCTTGTAAATTCACACAAGATTCAACCTAGAAGGAGCAACTTTTAAATCTACAACAACTTCCATAATCATATCAACTTCTTGCTAATATCAACAAGAGTTTCACTATTCTTGGAATCTTTCTCAACCAATTCATGTCTAATTCATGGTGTATGCCTGATATGTGGGAATTTTTTGGAGAATACCTTGAGCAATATCATGAAGATTCTAGGATATGCAAAAAATATGATAATTGTTATAATTTTGCAGATGAATTGTTTCTATGGGTTTCTCCTTAGATGGCTTTCTATACTGAATAAAGTCTAGATGAGCAACTAGACTCCCATCTTTGAATTTAGGAGTGTAATTACCTCTTCCTAAACCTTTTTTTTAGTAATTGGCTTCTAAATTCAAAATCCAAAATCTAAAATCCTTGTTAAAATTAGTTTTTCAAGTATTATACCTAAAATGATAGGTGTCAGGTCTAAACAAAACTCTCTAGTTAAAAAAGCTCCACTAAGGTGAATCATTTAAATTTCTCTTATAATCTTTCCCAACATAAAGCTAATGCAAATGCTCATATCAAGGTGGTGAAGTGCACTTTGGAGTTGGGTTTATATATTTTCTTTTTAGCAATTCATGAATCATATAACATTGATATAATAATATTTTTGAAAT
Organism: Pseudotsuga menziesii; assembly: GCA_001517045.1. Lineage (NCBI taxonomy): Eukaryota > Viridiplantae > Streptophyta > Pinopsida > Pinales > Pinaceae > Pseudotsuga > Pseudotsuga menziesii. The sequence continues at coordinate 19,356 of LPNX011032083.1, read as the reverse complement.
AAATCAAAGTACAATTTTCATTAATTTAAAAAATATATAATGAGACAAATAAAGAATAAAGAATATAATGTTAAAGTTGTGTGTATTAAGACCCCTTCTTTGTGGGTTAAGAAACCCACTCGATTAACCATATCAACCATTTCTCCTTTCTTTTCACATATATGAAACACTTCATTTTCTATTTTGCATATTCTTTAATTCAATGGATTTAACAAAAATAAAAACAAGGGATTCATTTTAATAAGATTTTTTTTTAAGATTATAAAACATGTCTCATGAGATAGACATGAGGATGTCATTTGATCCATTATTGTTTTTCAAATAAAGCCATAAATAACTTGGTGGGTTAAAGGGGACAAACTTCCAGTATTGTTAAATATTTTTCGCTTTTAAATTATTAGTCAATAAGAACAATTTTAAGTCTTATTTTAAAACCAAAAAATTATTATATTAACAATTTTGTCTTTTTTTATTATATTTAAAAAAAATGAACTTAAAAAAATAATAAAAAATTTGATGCCAACCATTTTTATGTCAATAGGTATTTATTATCTCAGATTTTGGACTTGGTTGAGCAGATCAACATTATTAACCCAAATGGTAGTTGTATCTTGTTATGCTTAAATGCATCTTCATTAAGGTTTAAATAAGCTTCAGTTAAAGGGTAGTTAAAAAAACTGGTAAGAATTTGTTTTTTGTTTTTTCAAGTCAGTTTTTGTTTTTGTTTATTTAATGATATATTTTTTTGTTTATATTAAGTCTAACAATTTGGTATGAATAATGGATATAAAATTATATATTTAGCCTTTGTTTAACAGCTAGCTATCTTTACAAAACTAAGTGGTTGGTTGTGCCCCTATTAACATTCACTTGCCACTTTACTTGTAACTGTACTAATCTACACTCAATGCATCTCACAGTACTAATTAAGAATCAATATTTTCCAGCAAAACTTTGTCATTCATAACTTTAAAAAAGAAAACACATTTACAAATTTATAACACCTTCTCTAAATTATAATATTCTGATTTTTGGAAATGGTATTCAGACAACAACTTTGTTTCATTATAAACAAAAATACCGTTCAAGCGAAACATGATTTTATTTTTTCAAGGGGCCGTTAGCTACACGGCTTTCACAAGCCATTATGAAACTCTGTATGAAGTTTGAACCCCATCTTTTTTTTTTCAGAAGGAAAAAAGCCTGACCTTGTTATTCAATGAAGAATCAAAGGGCATCTATTGTGCCTGCCCTGATATAGGGCTACAACCATAAATAGTAGGAGAGAGACAGTTACATCTTTCATGAACAGGATCCCAACACAGAGAGCTGCCCCAGGAAGTTTGGAGACGGCCCACCATACAATCATCCAATACGTGTCATGACAAGATACAATACCTGTCCTTCGAGAAACCATAACTATCGTGTACAAATAGAGAGCTGAGACTACAATCAGAAGATTGTCTGCTCCATTCACAATAAAGGTGCAAAATAAGTTATAGGGAGTAAAAACTCCCACACCCAACTCAAAAGAGCATAAGTGAGTCTCTCAAGACCAAATGGTCTTCAAAGTGTTCAGAAAAGATACAAGAACCAGGAGCCAAATCTAAGGCAACCTTCGATTGACGGTCAGCAGTCGTATTATATTCACGATAGAGATGGGTGAAGGACAGGTTAGAGAAGCTTTTACATAAGAGCCTGATAGCCCTGCACCAATGATAGAGCTCAGGTGGAGCAAGGGTATTTGAACCATTTACCCAGTTAATGACCACAGATGAGTCCCCAAAAATAGTCAGTGCGAGGAGACCCATGATCTGAGCAATATATAAAAGAGCCCAAAGACCCAACAGTTCTGCTTTGGTGTTGGTGTTGGTTCTGATCCCCAGGGAAAACTCAAAGGAATGGTACATGTTCAGCAAGATGTGTATACCGGCTCCCCCCACATCATTTGCAGAAGCCCCGTCAAAAAAGCCACAGGGGAATACAAGCTGAGGCCCATCACCAATGGTATAGGACTTACGATTCTTAATACAAAGAGGCTTGAAAAACTGGAGGGCCTAATCAATCTGTGAGACTAAGTGTAAAATAGAGTGTTTTTTCCCTTCGAAGATGGCCTTATTTCTAGCCTTCCAGATGATCCAAAGGGAAAAGAAAATGATATAACAGACAGGAGTATACTTTGAGAAACTGGTGATCCAATTCCTGATGTAAGAGGGAATATCGTCACACAGTTGGGGAGAGATAAAATGATATTTTTCATTGAGATGGCAAATTACGTCCCTCCAAACAGGACAGAAGGAAAAAATATGCAGAATACAATCTGCTCCAGCACCACAGAGTGAGCATATACCAGGTTCGAACCATCCCTTTCTCTGGAGGTTATCCCAGGTGAGAATTCTGTTCCCATAACCAGCCAAATAAAACATGCAATCTTGGAGGGGAGAGAGCTCGACCATATCAGAGATTGTACACTGTCTGCAGGCTGAGGCTGAGAGGCCAAGACAATAAAATTGTACACAGAATTTGCTAAAGCATTGCCCCCAGTACGATCGTGGGTCCATACAAGGGTGTCCGGCTGGGCTAAGAGTCTAATCCCCGCCATCTCCAGGCCTTTGATAAAGCTTTCCCAAGCGAGCTTCCAATCACCTGCCAGATATAGTTCATCCGTCGTGAACCAATAGTGACGAGCATCATGCTGAGCATTATGTGCTTGAGCGAGAGTAACGATATTCAGATCAGCAAGGTGTTCTCTGAGTTCTAAGTGAAGAGTAGGAGTGGTATGGGCTCCCACAATAGGATCAAGACCCAAGATAATATCTCTTCCATCCCCAACGAGCCAAGATAAACAGCACCCCAGCCAAGGAAATGTGTGAATGAACCATTTCCAGATCATAGAGACACCACGGGTATTAAACCTATTGCCCCTAAGCCATGCAGCGACCAAACGATTCTGCATATACTTCACACGGAGTACTTTGAGCCATAAACCATCACTATGTAAGACCATCCAGAGATTTTTGGTTCTTAGTGCCAGACTGAACCAATGTAAGTTTTTAATGCCCCATCCACCGAAAGCCTTTGGCCAAGAGAGTGTCTGCCAGCTGGATAAGTGGTATCGGTGATGAGAATCAGAAGATCCCTAGAGGAAAGCGAAGGTGATGCTTCTAAGCCGAGTCAATACAGAAATAGGGATGGAAGCCAAACCCAGCCAAAAGACTGGAAGACTAGACAGTACAGCTTGTACCAGGATCAGACGACCGCCCAAAGAAAGAAGCTTGTGAGACCATTTATGTATCCGATTCTCGAATTTTTTTATAAGCTAGTTCCAATCATTGACTCTATACCCCAGGGGTTTGAGGAAATACCCCAAGTACTTGAAACCCGAATCAATAGGTTCCATTTTGTAAGGCAGAACCCGGGCGATACTTCCTAGGATGTCCGCATCAACATGGTTGAAGAGGAAGCAAGATTTCTCAATGCTGATACACATCTTCGATGCCTTGCAGAAGGCGCTGAGTATGACATCAAAAGTTGTCCATTCAAGAAGGGTTCCAGAGCCCAGCAAAATCACATCATCTACAAAAAGTAGATGAGTAAGGGCTAAGGAAGACGAAATTTTGATACCTCGGATGAGGCCATGCTCTTTGGTGTCCGCAATCAAAAGACTCAGACCTTCAATGACCAAAATGAAGAGCAGGGGAGCAAGGGGGCAGCCCTGTCTAATTCCTCGAGAAGCTGAGAAGAACCGGGAAGGTGTGCCATTCACTAGGACAGCAAAATTGGTCGAGGTAAGACATGCCATAATCGAGTTCACTCTGAGGAGGGGAAGCCCAATCTGAATCAAAATAAGTCGGATAAAGGACCAGTTGCCTGTCGAAGGCCTTCACAAGATCCAACTTAAGTATGAGAGCATAAGTGTTCTTCGTCTTCACTGAATGGAGAATCTCCTGGGTAATACCGATGGGCTCTATAATTTGGCGGTTCTTCAAAAATCCATACTGTTCAATGGAGATGTGCTTGTCCAAATATGGTTTGATCCTGACTGCAATCACCTTTGCAATCAATTTGTACAAAAGGTTACATAGGGAGATGGGCCTGAAGTCCACAAAGGAAGAAGGCTTATACTTCTTGGGAATCAGAGCGATGAAGGTGGAGTTAAGGGCGGGAGAGATATAACCCGAGGTTCGAGCAAATTCAATAGCCTTCAGCAAGTCAGGGCCAAACAAATCGAAGAAGTGGAGGAAAAATTCCACAGGCCAGCCGTCTGGCCCCGGGCTTCTATCTTTCTTGAAAGATTTCAAAGCATACAGAATCTCAGCTGAGGAGACAAGAGCAATGAGGCTGGAGGCAGAAGCCTGATCAATCATGGGAGGGTAGTGCGATACCACCTGGAGCTGAGTCAAGATGCAAGTGGCCCGATCGTCACTGAAAACCTGGGCAAAGTGTCTGCTGCCAAGCTCTTTGAGGTCATGCTCGTCCTCGATGGTATGTCCCTCTTCGTCAACTAAGGACCAAATGGTTCTCTGATTCCTTTTGTCAGAGGCAATGGCATGGAAGAACTTTGTATTGGAATCACCGTAAAGCGCCCAGTTGGTCTGGCTTTTAAGTTGCCAGGTAAGCAGGAGATGATCATAAATCTTTTTCTTCTTTTCCTCAAGTAAGTTCAATGCAGACTGGTCCTTGAGGGTGAAGTTACCAGAAAATGAGCCCTTAAGGAGAGTTTCGATCTCCAGATCCAGCTTGACAGAGTCCGCTTCATTAAGGAATCACGCTCCTGGATCCAAGTTTTTACATCCTGTTTTAGTGTTCTCAGCTTAATTACCAGACCATCGAGATCATTAATTGATGAAGGGGAAGGGATAGCAGGCCATCGCCTCGAAAGCCAGAGGACGAAGTCAGGGTCAGTGAGCCAGGAGCGATTGAACTTGAACGGGTAGTTAAAGGAGGACAGAGATTTGTTCCACTCAAGACAAATAGGGAGATGATCGGAGACATCAGCCGGCTGGGTCCAGGAACGGTGAGACTTTAGTAAAGGGATTAAATCAGAAGAGAGGAGGAAGCGATCTAAGCGCTTGGAGATACCTTCAGTACCTAACCTCCCATTCTTCCAAGTCGGCCTAGGACAGGGAGGGGCAAAATCGTGAAGACCAGCCAAGTCAAAAAAGTGCTTGAAGTGTGAAGAGAGGGGATCTAAGATGGCTTTGTGCCCCCAAGTTTCGGAAGCATTCATGGTGAAGTTGAGATCTCCCGCAAGAATCAAAAGGGGAGCAGAGAGGAGTCCTCCTCGAAGAACATTGTTCCAGTGATGAACGCGCAAGAATCAAAAGGGGAGCAGAGAGGAGTCCTCCTCGAAGAACATTGTTCCAGTGATGAACCCCATCTACCATTTTATAAACCACCTTATCTCAATTAGGGTAGAAACAAGAAGTTATGATGATTAACATTCAACTTTGGTATTATTAGAGTTTCAGAAATATATTATTTACATTTATTCACGAGATGGTGGCTTTACCCGCGCAGTTTCGAAACCTGCGGTCCACGTTTAATGGCTTTTGTCAGTTCGAATTGTTTAATGTTCAGGTCGTTCAGATATAACTTGGTTTTGATGTTGTTCCGCATTACCCGTTTACTGAGCGGGACGTTGTTGGATGCATATTACCTAATTCTGTTGCTACACAAAACATATCATAAACACTCAAGTATTCGCCCAAAGAAATGGATTAATCAAGCATATTATCATCTACTTCTTTACCAGCCATACTCTTCAAGTTCCCCCATTACTTCAAATGCAGGTATAGCTCAGTTGGGAGAGCGACAGACTGAAGATCTGAAGGTCGCGTGTTCGATACACGCTCACCGGAACTAATCAAAAATATAATCTCTACAGCAGACGTAGGTTTAGATTGCTTATATGTAACTTGCCTTTTAACATTGTTTCGCTTCATTGCATCGTGTTTTTAAAATTCTTAACCTTAAATGGGCGACATTAAGGGGAATCTGTAGGACATTATGATTAATTTCCCGGCAAGCTTTCATGGCTCAGTTGGTTAGAGCACCCGTTTAGTAAGCGGGAGGTCATGAGTTCCAACTTCCATTGAAAGAATTTATGTTTGAAACAAATTGCTACTTTTATGGCCTAATCTGTCACCCCAATTACTGAGACAATATTAACCGCATCAATCTTTCGAACTCATTTTAAAATATTACGTAATGACTACGTTAGTTTGTATTTTATTTATTTAAACAAATCCTCTTTGACTATGAGGTTGGAACCCTCTTCATGTGGAACATAAACATTTGTATTTTATTTATTTAAACAAATCCCCTTTGACTATTAGGTCGGAACCCTCTTCATGTGGAACATAAACATTTTAACTCTTGAGGTGGTGAAGTAAAACACTTCTAGAGTATTTGCATCCATGATCTGTTTATTTGTTTTTTTCGTTTAATTCAAGTGATGCATTGTAAAAGACTATTGTAGACAGAGTAAGGAAGAACCATCGTCAATGATATACATTTTAATGGGAAACCAAAGAATGATAATGAAAAAATAAGTGATTTTTATATTTAGAAAGTAATTTAAATATTTTATAATAGTCTAATGAAATAATTTCAAATATTTTAATTGAGATTCATAAAATCTACATTTTAATGAGCAAAATAAAGACTGAGCATAGGAAAAAGAAGTGCTCTTCATATCTAGAATCTGAAATATTCCACTATAATTTAATGAATTAATTTCAAACGCTCCAAGAAATTTAATAATAAACAACAAAACCACCCTAGTTCTTAAACTATGCAAATAAGCAGAGATCCTTCCAAACGACATTAATAACACTTAAGTAAAAACTTTAAGTGTACCCTCCATGGTATTATACTATATAAATCACACAAAAATATACCTTGCAACAATAAAATCTTATTTGTCAACAAATTTAATAAGAGAATTTGTTGAAACATCCCCATTACCACACAATCGTGCAGAAAACCTAGAAGAGCACTCCAAAAGGTAGGGACTAAGTTGTATGAAGTTCTTGTTTTTAATGCTATAAGGCAGGGACTAAGTTGTATGAAGTTCTTGTTTTTTATTGTGTGGAGAGATTATTTCTACAATCTAAGTGGGTGAGATGCTCTTTATTAATAAGGCATAAACAATATGAGCTTTTACTAATTTGAAATTATTTAACTTGTAAGTTTATTAAAGATATTATATGTATCCATCTTAACTTTAATTCTATCTTTTAAGGTGAAAATTCATTTTGGAGTCCTAAACCTCAAAAAAAGTTTGATCTCAAAAAAATTGATTCCTCTCTAAGCTTAATAGAGCTAAAATTAATATGGATCCATGTTAATTTTAGAAATATAGATTTTCTAAAAATAAACTAGAACTCTTAAAAACAAAGTTTAATAATCAAAATTATATCTTAAAACGAACTAAAATCCAACAAATTTCTATGTTTAAAATTCATATTATTATATTATTAAAACATAATAATCATCATTTTCTATATCATTATTAAAATCTATACAACTAATTTTTGTTACAATTTTTTTTAATAACCTAACTATAAATACTCACGAATCCTACTTAAAAAAAACTCTCACCAATTCCATTATATCATTATGAATATCTATACAACTAATTTTTGTTACAAAATGTTTTAATAACCTAACTATAAAAACTCACTAATCCTACTTATATCAGCGTAGATCCAAATCCCATTGCCAATTTTATGAAACATACTAACGCATCAGGATGATGATGGCTTTATAAAAGGCAACCAAAATATTTTGATTTAAACATTTTAATCACACATTACAAGTATGGAAACAATTCAAATAATTAAAACAGAATACTTATATATAAATAAGTCAGCGAAGTTTAACGAAACAGGAATATATATATATATAAAAGTCAGCGAAGTTTTAAGAAACAAAAAAATCACCTCCGCCAGAAGAGGAAATCTGATCTGAACCCACCAGAATAGACAAAATAGTATCACACAAATTTCTCTGAACCCGACGTGAATCGAACACGCAACCTTCTGATCTGGAGTCAGACGCGCTACCATTGCGCCACGGATCCGTACTACAACTCTAGCTGGGTGTGACGACATAACACGACCTAAGCAAAGGGAGAATACACTCTGTAAAGGGATCATCACATTGCATGTGTGAGATGCTTTCAATGAGAGTTGAACTCATGACCTCCCGCTTACTAAACGGGTGCTCTAACCAACTGAGCTATGAAAGCAGGTTATTATCAGTAGATAATGCTGGGTAATTGTCTGGGCAGAGACCAAATGAGTTCTACTCTTGCCTCACGTCCACTTACTGCCACATGTTTGCCAATTAATACCATATATTAATATGATCAAAGGGGAGGTCCACATGGCAAGGATATTCTGGATTAGCATTTGTCTATGAAATTAGGTATATATTTCAACATGGGAGAAAAGAGGTCAACTCATGAAAATTTAGGGCAAATAAGGAAACATCTAATGAAGTATGTATCAATAAAGATTTGCATTCAAATCAAACTTTTTTTTTCATTTATTATAATAATCAAAATGAAAAATACTTTCAATTGAGCTAATGATAAAAGGGTTTCATCGAATTTTAAAGACATGTGATCCCTTCAACACTAACCTTCTAATTGTTAAGAGTTTAATGTGCTGAGAGGGTTTAATGATTTGATATGTGATCTCTCTCAACACTAATCTTCCAAGGGCATGTTTACACAAAGTGTGAGGAGAATTATTGACTTAATAAATTTTAATCTACTTAGTGTCTTTGTTCATATACCATTCACTCATTGTTTTCAAGACTTTAAAAGGTTTTCTATAAAACCTTAGAAACTTCTTATTAATAAGAAACTCATATAAGGGAGTTGGGAATCCTTTACCTTTAAAGTGATACATCTGTTCAAGATATTATTGAAAGTTAGGTTTATATTGATTAAGGGTGTAGAGTTATTCTATCATCCTTAACCTATTGTTTTTTTTGTCTCTTGAGAGTCTTAAACTTGATCAATTATCTATTTTCTTAGTTGAGTGAGAGGTGTAGGGTTTTGTCTTGTCTAGATCCATAACATCCAATACAACAGTATTGAAGGAAGTTTGTTTTCTTGCTTCACTTTTGACGCCTTCTTGTTTTTTAGAGTTATCCTATAGCTTAGGACCTTTCTTTTAAAATTCTTCAAAATACAAGTTTTCATCATAATAAGGCCAATGCATTCCAACTATAGTTATGTGTTTCTCTACCACTCAATGCGAATCATGAATTTTGAAGTATTCTTCCATGAGCTTATATTCGTATATTTCCCTTGCTCATGTTTGTTCAAACACAACATTGGGCAAACCATACACTCCTATGAAAGTGGAATATGCTAAGTAATAACCTTTTACTTCTTTTGGTCCAACACATCATTAAACCAAAATATGATGGTTTGATATGTGATCTCTCCCAACACCAATATTTTGGAGACATGTTTACTCAAAGTGTGAGGACAGTTAGTGACTCCATAGATCCTAATCTAATTAGTGTCCTTGTCCATACACCACTCACCCATTCTTTCCAAGACTCTAAAAGCTTCTTTAGATGACCAAGGAATCCATAACATATACTTTTATATTTTCTCACATAGACCAGGTTATGGAATTGGTGAAAGTTTGAGTAATAGCATAGGCATATCCTTTTTTCACATTCAAACTCACCAACCTAATCAAATGCTCACATGAATGTCACTCATAACCTTTAATTAAATGCACCAATGGTATTAACATTTGAAATATATATGGTGGCATTTTACCTGGTTTGAGTAGTCAAGAACTTTTCACTAAGTATGAAACATTTGTAATTCCAAATGCAGAGGATTTGTCCCATCGGGCTTGTTTGGAACATTTTAGAGCTTTTTGAAATATTACCCATACGTGACTTTCATAAAACAATCATTCAAATATAAAGAAAGAAACAATATTATCCCTTATGTAACAAAACATATCAAAAGTCAATCGAAAGAAGAAAAAAAAGAAACTATTATCGTTGGCGTTTCAAAATATCATCATTCATATCCCAATCCATCACTTAACTAATTAGATGGAATAACATGCAAACAAGATGACCGCATAAAATCAAATAGAAACATAAATACAATTGAATTTGATGAGTAATGAAAAAGTTGAAAAGGTTTTTTTATCCAAAAGCTATTAAAAACAAGAGCCACGAGGTGGAAATGTCACTGCAATTGTTAACATCGATTGCTATAAAAGACATAAGCTATAGAAATATGATACTTTTGCTATAATTGTTTTATAGGTATGGTAAACATATTAAATTAACAATACAAAATGTTGACTTATGACTGAATGAAAACACTAACAAATCAGGGCCTCATGAATTGGTAATCTTTTTATTTACCCACTTATTATTATTTATATCACTTGATGTTGTTTGATCAAGAGAATTAAACTTAAATTCAAGATTAATGTCCAAGGAACAATACCGAAGGTCAATTTATGACTGAATGAAAATAATGACAAATGAGAACCTGTAACGGTAAATACCATTTACTATAACTTCTCGAACTTCTACTTTCTAAAATACAAATAATCCACGAGTTGATAAAATAGATATGATAATATGATTTTACATTGAGGCTTGCCTTTATAGGCTTGAGCATGTGTAGTGAAGGGTTACACCCTTTCACTTAGTAATTAATAACTATAATTAATATATTATTTTATATTTGTTACAGTCTTCGTTAACAATTACTTATTTAATTATTAGTAGTTATTTAGTGTTTATTTATTATATATATTTTTGTTCATTACATTGCCTCTCCCTTAGAATTGATTTGTCCTTAAAGCACAATTATGGAAGACTTTATCCCTTGTTCTAGCTCGTAACGCTTTCTCATGACATTGTGTGTTGGTAGTTGCAACATTTGACGAAATAAGACGATACGTTCTTTTAAACATTGTGTGGAAATGTTGCGTCAATTGTGAAGTCGTCCATCCAAGATATACCCTTAATGGAATTATTTGTGGATCGATTGTTGGGAGTTGTAGATTTTGTCTTTGCTCCTTGTAGGAATAATACTGGTAATTTTCCTTTTGATTTTTTCGTCTATCATAACGACTCTTGTGATTTGGATGGTGATAAAGAACTCGAATCGCCTATGAAGTGTTTACAGGAACTTCAACTTTTGGTGCTTCTAATGATTTTTGTAATTTTTTTTCGAAACCTTTTTTTGTTAATGCTTGTAGCGATGTGACAATAAGATTGTTCTTTTGAACTTTGATGAGATTTGCATTGCTTCCCTTTTTTGATGTTTGAATTTGAGCCTTTGATGACTTCTCTATTGCGTTAGTCATCGTTTCTTTTTCGACAATTAATCTCTTGCAATCTAGCTTTTCTTGTAAATATTTATTCTCCTGCTTTAGCTTCCTGACTTGTATAAGCATGTCCTGATTAAATTTATTTAAATGTAAGAGTTCTTCTTTATAGTTTGAGTCGACGATGTCATATTGATTGCCTTGGTTTTTGGGTTCTCTTTCTTTTAAGTTTTTTATTTGCTCTAACAATTCTTGATTAACCCTTTTTAAGGAAGAGCTTTCTTCGTCTTTGCATGATAATTCTTTTTGAAGATCTCGATTCTCCTCTTCAAACTGTCGATTGCATTGAAACTTATCATTTTCCTTCTTGATTTGCAGAAGTAATTTCTGGTTATGATCTCTTAGACAAGAGATCTCTTCTTCTTTACCTGCAATAACCTTGTTGAAATCATTATGTATCGTCTGTATTGATTTCTCATTTCCCTACGACAACATCTTTGATATTTCTTTGAAGTCTTCAGATGATGCGCCCTTTGATTTTGTCTTCATGTTAATGTCTGACAATGTGATTTTTTTATTTTTGCTAGGGAATGTCAGAAACTTTTTTTTCCAGAATTTAAGATAAAAGTCCCCAATGTTTTTAGCCACGGTAATCCCAAAACTAGGTCATTGTTACTAATCCACAAGGATTTAACTATAAATTGCGAAACACCAGTATAATCTCCAATGTTCCATTGTAAATCGCTTATTGCATATTCTTTGTTATTCGAAAAGTCTAACCTTTCACTTATATTTGTCCTCAAAATCGCTAACTGATTAGAAAATTCTTCACTAATATAATTATTACGTTCGTCGGGAGCAATAGAAATAATAATGGATTTCCCTCTAATAGTTCCTTTTATTTGAAATAACACTGAGACATACGTTTTTAAATTGCTTGGAAATATTCCTTTTTTTTTCCATAAGACTCCATTTTCTTTTGTTTGTGTCGAAATTTATTTATTTATTTTGGACTTTACTTCTTTATATGTTTTAAAATTTTCACCTTCCAAATTTTAGTCCTTAACTTTTCTTTTTTTTCCAATAGTTTTGTAAAATGCCAGTAGATTGGGTGGTTGGGAGGAATGAGTGTTACCTTCGCCACCTAAGTTCAAATCTCATTTGCTTTTTAGTAGCAATTATTATGCACTGTTTTTTTTTTTCCCTTAAGTTTTGTAAAATGTGAGTAGATTGGGTGGTTGGGAGGAATGAGTGTTACATTCTCCACCTAAGTTCAAATCCCACTTGCTCTTTACAAGTAATTATTATGCACTTTTATATTCAAACCCAAACCCACTTTAAGAAACCACGTGTGGTTTCACTTTTGTCATTTTTTTTAACTTTTACCTTTTTTTTTACCTTCATTTTTTTTATGGCAATCTTTTATTTTTAACCTCTTCCTTTTTTTTTTCTTTTGACTTTCTTTTCTTTTTTTACTTGGTCAAAGACCATAAATTTAGGGACTCCCTAGGATTATGATTAAAAATCATGATATGGCCAAAGGCCTGGATCACAAACTAGCTCTGATACCACTGCAACGGTAAATATCGTTTACAGTAACTTCTCGAACTTCCACTTTCTAAAATACTAACAATCCATGAGTTGATAAACTAGATATGATGATATGATTTTACATTGAGGCTCGCCTTTATAGGTTTAAGCATGTGTAGTGACGGGTTACACCCTTTCACTTAGTAATTAACAACTATAATTAATATATTATTTTATATTTGTTACACTCTTCGTTAAGACTTACTTATTTAATTATTAGTAGTTATTTAGTGTTTATTTATTATATATTATTTTGTTCATTACAGAGCCCCACAAATTAGTAATCTCTTTATGTACCCACTTATTATTCATATCATTTGATGTGAAAATACCTTATTAAGAGAAATAGACGAAAGGCATATAAAGTTGTAGATATTTCTTTTGTACTTGCATTATTCATTATGTATGTTATTTTGTCATTGTATTAAAAGAAAAGAATTGGCTATTGATTTTGGCACTTAATATATCCCAATCATGGTTCTCTTTTTTAGATATCTATACTATACTATATTAGATTGGATTGAAATCAAACTAGATTCATAAGATATTAGTGTCTTAAATTTTTAATGTTGTTGATATGATATTTATAATAATAATTTAATTTTTAAATTATGATCTAATTGAACATTGAATGATCATAGCTAAGTTGTGAATTGGTGTATGAAATTCTTATGATATAAAGAATTAGCATCAAACTCTATACAAATTTATAAAAATAATCTTAATAATTAAAATATTTATTAACATTGAATTATTCTCCTATAATATAGTTTAGCAGAGTAGAATATATATTTGCCCTTAAAGTGAGTAAAAGCATAGAAATTTGAAAGATGTTAATTGGATTATTGCATTTGCTATGATTGCTTGCTTAGACTTTGTGAAGTTTCTCTTAGAGATGTGAAGAATTTCCTCTTAAAGCCAGTAAAAGCATAGAAATTTGAAAAGTGTCACTTGGATTATTGCATTTGCTATGATTGTTCAATTGGAATTTGTGAAGTTCGCTTAAAGATGTGGTTTGATGGGTATTGTCACTTCAATCGAAGAAATTCTTCCCCTTTCCTTATGATCAAGTTATGGTTGAAACAGGATGTTTCCATAGGATCATGTTGCTAACCACGTAGTATTGCTAGGTGTTTCACACAAAAATAAACATTGGGAAAAATGTTAATCCCAAAAGAGTAAAAAGTGGTGTTGTTGGGTTAGCATGGTCGGCGGATGCTGCTCTATAACGTCTAAGGATGAAAATAACCCATCACCATCATCCATGGCCATTTAAACATGCATGCTCGCTAAGCCTAATAAACTATCGGTAGCAAGTATTATTATTACCACTAGCACACATGCATAATTGCAAATAATTAATTGGAATATTGAAAAAAAACAAAAATTGGGACGCACAATGAGCATAACACAAACGGACACTCCATAACACAAACGGACACTCCACCACGGTGCAATCATAATTATAAATGTGATTGTATTCATGGGCAAGGAAGTACAATGATGAATTGACGTGTTCACTCTTTTGTTCACAAAGAGTCATTCACACATGACTAAGACGCTGAGGCTGAGGCTAAGGGATTGAATTGCACCAAGACCATGGACCAAGACTACAACTGATTTTGCATAAGTCAAACATAACAGGTGGCAAACCAAAACCACTTCGCTTGATTTCGAGCCTAACCTTAACCATTATTAACCAATAGAAAGCCAAATAAATATATTTCTAAAATTATCATTAATATTAAAATCTAAAGCTATGCCAAAACTATAAAACCCAAGAAAATTTTTACTTAGTTATGGATTTAATTCAAAATTTATATATGTCACTATTGCGGTGACATAAAAATTGAAGGGGGGCATATTTTTATATAAGCTTATTGAGGGCTAAAAAATGGAAACACATACATAAAAGTTATAAAAAAATTAGATTATAAGTGAATAAGATGTAGAAAGATCTTCCCAACTTTTTTAATGGAATTGTCTTTATGTTTAAAATTGTGATGATTCCTATGAACTTGCTTTGAAAACTAAATCCAAAAAATAATTTTAGCAACTTAAGTAAAAGACACGTCAATGCTCCAAGTTGTTGTCAAAATCATAAAACCTTTTCAAGGTTGGAGGTGTGAAATATTTACACAACTATTACCGGGCACCCACTTAAAAGAGGACACTTATGCAAAGAAGAAAGAGGACATGGCTTATTGACATATTTCTGTGGAGTTGGACGTATTGTGATTTCAGGTTTCATCCATTGTACTCAAAGTGTTTGGTTAATATGTTAAGAATGTTGATCATTTGTTTGACAAAATGTCTACACACGTCATGCATTGCAGATACATGGTATGTGTTTGGTGATGTATTGCAGATACATGGTATGTATTTGGTGATTTTGAAAAAAGAAGGAAGAATTTCAGATTATGGTTAGTTATTTTTTGGGAAAGCTATATGCTTGTGGGTGTATTATATAGATTGTGTTTAATCAAAAGAAAAAATTGGAGTGTGTATAAGAGATCTATGTGGATCAACTGTGTTTAAAATATGGGAGTAAACAACTTGAGGATCAAATTCTATTGTCGGTTTACAATAAAGGAAAAGATTCCATCCTCAATTTGGTGTTGTGATTACGAAGATGAGTTGTTGGTTCAAAGATGTCTTCAACTTCTAAACTTGTGGTATTTAAGGATGTGATCAAAGGAAACTCTACCAATTCAAATGCGTCAAAGCCTTTTCCTATTCATAGTGCTTATAAAGTGGAGCAAGATGAAGAGGTGTTGATGGTGGAAATCAGAATACCAACAATAACCCATCTACATTCACTATATGAAAAAGATTCAATTATCTATAGATTATTGGCCTCCTACACCAACATTGTTTCATTTGATCCACTCAACTTGAACATAGAATTGTGAGATCTCTCAATGCTCTAGGAGATTTTTATTGTTCAACTCTATGCTCATGTTCATTATCAACAAGCATTTGAGGATGGTTCTTGATTTTGGGGAAGTGTAAGGCTTGTTATAACTTTTCGGTTCCTTGAATTTGATCCTAACACTATGTTAGTTACTAGAATACTAGTTTAAATTCATCTGACCAATTTTCCACCAAAATTGTTTTACTATATTCAACCACTTCATTCATTTTAATATCTCCCCCCAATAACATAACCGTCAATGATTTCTTCATATTAACACACTACCTTCGTTTGCCTTTTACAAAACCTTCAGATATCTTTAAATTATTTCCTCCATACACCCTTATCTCTCCTTCTGTATCTAAATTCTTCAAAGAGTTCTCAGTATTGCGTAAAGGCGATTTAAAGATCCCCTTTTCATGGATCACTTTATTTTCTCTTCAATATACATACTCATAATCACCTTATTTAAGAACCTCATCCTTTGATAAAACAAAATCCTTCATGACCAGAGAACTATCATTCCTTAAATATTAAATATCCCCAATTTGTTCATCATCCCCGAAAAAATAATTTCTCTTGTCCTCACTTGATAAACCATTGCCCTTCCTATTCACACACTCGATAAACCATTGCCCTTCATATTCACACAATTGACCTTTGAATTAAGAGACTCCTCTACCTTTTCGACGACCAATGAAGAAACACAACTCTTGTACTCCACTAACAATCCTTTAAAAAATCTCCTATTACGGGTACTTCCACAATTAACCATTCATTGATTTCCTCAAATAGTCAACAAAATTGAACCTCTCGCTTTGGACTTTGCTTTTTCTTAAGCTCGAATTCATTTCTTTGTGCTATGTTTCTATCATCAAACTAAAAATATACTCTACAAATATAATAATAATAATTGTGGTTTGAAATTTGTAATTTTTGTCATTACTAAATGTATTTAGATTTGTATCAAGAGAGGCATGTTGATGTTAAGTTTATAATTCAAAAGGATGTGGATTATATAATAAGGTTTTAGGAATTAGTTAATAAGTGGATAAACTTAATTTTTTTTGTGCATTTATTTTATCAACTAAGTAAAGTTTTGTTTTTGGTTACTATTTTTCCAAATTTCAAGAATTCATATCATATTAAAATATGTCCAAACCCCTAAATTCAAGGTTTTATGATAAATTTTCTTATCTGTAATTTTTTGAAAAATTCCTATTGAATTTGGAGAAGAATTTCCATATTTTTTTGAAATTTCAATAATTCATGTCATATTAAAATAGGTCCAAACCCTTAAATTCAAGGTTTTATGATAAAGTTCTTATAATCATGTAGAACTCTAACTTTTTGAAAAAATGTTATTAGATTTCGAAATGAAATTCCATAAGAGATGGATTGAGATTATCCACTTATTAATTATTCTGAAGTTTTATGTCACCACGCAAAACTTCAATGTGTAGCACTGATAAGATAAGACCATTGACAAGTGGCAAGGAAACCATACAATTGCGACATTGAAAGATATTGCATTTCAAATTGCAATCAATGAATGACTAAGATTTACTTAGCATAAAGAAAGGTGGAAAATAAATAAATTTGAATTAAAGTATAAAAAATAAAATCTAACCATTCACATGATTTGCAAACGTTATAAAAGGTAAGAAATTTTAAAAGTAAATATTTAAATCTTGATAGAGGAAAAGGGATTAGAGTGATAGATACGAACAAAGTTGTTAGATTAGATTCATCTAGAGCCTTGAATTGAAGGGTAAATTGTTTTGAGGATGTAATTTTTTTAGATTTCTGCTTAGATCAATTTGATTTATTTCATGAATTCAAGATTAAAAGAAACATAAGCATATAATAAGTAAAAATAAATAGAAATAGAAATAATGTAATACTTAATTTATTTAAAATGAATTTTATGGAAATATTTATAATAATAAATATTTAATTTCAATCTTAAAACATTTAAAATGATTTAGTGTACTACCAAAATTATAATCAATTTAAGAGAGAATGATTTATAGATTCTAACCTTCCTTGTTTTATGTAACACTACCAAAATTAATAATCAATTTAAGAGAATAATTTAAAAATTCTAAATTTTAGTATTTTGTTTAATAATAATTTGAATATTTTTTTTAAATAATTATAAAGATTGATAATATATTTGGCATCCCTAATATTATAGTTTTAGAGATAACAACTTATTCACAAAAATGAATTCACAAATATTTTTTGGTTGAAACACATGTAAAAATTCAGCTTTCCAATGGTTACTTGTGTTTTTGCATATGCAAAAAAAATCAACTTTCCAATGGTTATATATGTTTTCTAATTCCTTTTTAAAAGATGGTAAAGACAATGCATAATGATCATGGAATTTGCTTACCAGAAAATAAAGTGATGTACATAACATGCATTAAATATTTATGATGAAATGAATGTATTTTATGATTGTTTATTTTTTTTTAATTGAATTTTAATTTAGTATTATAAAAACAAAATTTATTATTTTTAAATAACTTTAAGTTATTAATTATTTAAAATATTCAATTACTTTTAAAATATTTTATTATTGTTTAATTATTATTAATTTTAAGAATTTGAATCTTCTTAGAATAAACTAAAATTCTAAAAACAAAACTTCACAATAAAAACTCCATCTTAAAATAAACTAAAAAAACAAATTTCCATAATCAAAATTCCATTCATCGTGAGTAACTATAACTTAGACAAAATTCCTCTCAAACTTAAAAAAAAATTACAACCAACAAAATTAAATCCAATCATTTCATGATATAAGGATGTTACTGTTGGTGAAATGTAAAACAATCCGATCTGAACCCAGCAGTAGAAGAAACAAATAATATGACCAAAATTTAACTTGAACCCGACGTGAATCGAACACGCAACCTTCTGATCTGGAGTCAGACGCGCTACCATTGCGCCACGGATCCATGATATAACATCTAAGAAGTGTTAGCTGTTAACCTTATAGTATTGTATGCCTTTTCTTTGATTACGTTATCTCTATGACTACCTATAACGAGTTACAGGAGCGGAGCCTGGAGGAAAAAATTAAATAACAAAACAAAAACATGTGACACCATAACGCTTATAGAGTGGAGCCTCAAGTGCAAAATAAAATAACAGTGTTTCATGGTGGTGTGCACTCACGGGGGCTTCACTTATTGACCAATATCCTATCACGTTAGTTCATATTGTCGGTTTTAAAATTATCAAAAATTGAACCAATATATTGCAGGTATTGGGGGGGATGAGGGGTTTAAGGTGGGGGTGGGTAGGGTGGTTTATAAGGATTGAGGTATAAAAAGGGGTGGGGAGGAGGTTTTAAGTATTGGGAGGGGGTTTCAACAAAAATACTTTGGGGCAATAACTCTGGAAATTAGAATTATACAAGGGATCTAGAATTTAGAACTTCAACAAGATTGAGTTTTCAAAAAATGAAAAACCAAAAAATTACTTAATTCACTCATTTCAATCTTT
>LPNX011032081.1:3372-82661 GCA_001517045.1 Pseudotsuga menziesii | reverse complement strand
GGAAAGCTTGGGAAGAACACCAAAGTGCTCCAAGGGACAAAGGGATGCAAACTCAAGAACAAGTTCTGGAAACAATGGACTATAATTTATTTGCTCTCAATTCTCTTATTCCTTCAATGTATCCAAATAGTTCCTTATATAGCTTTTCAATGGGGTAATGAAACGTCAAATCCGAGTGATCTCAAGGCATATGGAAGGCCAGGAGACAAGTGAGTTGGATCCATGTCAAGGAAAACTCCAAAAGGATTTGTATTTTGTACACATCCCGATGTACATGGTTTTAGGGGTCAAACCCACATATATACGCGATAAGGGGTTTAAAAGTCACATATAGAAATGTTCACATGTTTATAAAGATGGTCTAGGAAACATCAAAGAACAAAAAATGGTCCAAGGGGTCTAAGTAGTCTGCAGAGGGATAGGGGAAGGCCATACAAGTGTGATTCATCTGGTGTGGTAAAATCAGCTATAACAATGGCTTAGAATCACAATAGCAATTCATTGTTAAGGAGTTCCAAGATCATACTTAAATCATCAATATGGGTGGGTAATGCTTCATAGGTGCAGTGCACTATGTATGAAAACTACATGAGTCTAATCTATCAATGAGGTTGCAGCTAAAACAAATAGCTAGCTATGAGCAAATCACCCAGAATTTGTTCCATTCATTCCAACTTTCAAGTGATTGGATTTGGGTGCCCACGTATTCTGGTAGTTTGATAGAGGTCAGGTGGAGCCATACCAATCCTAGAAGATTGAAAAACAAGGGAGAATGATCCAAAAATTAAGAAATCACTATATACTACCTGTATAACAGATTATGGCAGTGACTACAACAATAACATGATGCCCATTAGGAATGTAAGATGTAAACCCAAAGTGCTTACTATTATAAACAAAAGGAATGAAGCAACAGAAACATATATGCTGGAAAATTATTAAAGTAAATAAATTTGTTGATAAAATAGTTTACTAAAGAAAACAATGGGCATATAAGTGAGTAGATCATGGAAACAAAAGCAAAACAACATAGTAACGTTCTGGTCTCTTCACTTGAGTGAGCCCTACCCAAGGGAGTTCAGAAGCTCGAGAGAAAAGTTGTTACAGGCTGAACTACAATATTATTTATTCAAATATGCAGGAATTTACATTATCTATGGATGCCACAGCTCCTTGCTCTAGAAGATCAGAAATAATCACTACAGGAAGATATAAAATTGAAATGAAAAATCAGGAAGAATATTTATCTTTCTCTTTCCTATCTAAATACTTAGTTCTCTTCTAAAAGAGCTGCAAATGAACCAATCAATCAGATTCGTGATTGATTTTGTTTTGTTTTGTTTTGTTGGAGGGGGGTTGTCTACCCTTTTCCCCTTATTCAGAAACAACTCAGCATTGGGGTCCTTTTATTTCTCTTGTCGTCGACTCTAATTCACATTTCAAATAGATTTGGGGAAGATTGGTTGCTTGTTCAATCTCTTCCATTAATGCTATAGACATGATCCCCCAAATTATGTTCCTTAGTTCTTTTGATCTGATTTCTTGGATTCTAAGGGAAACTTGCTGGGTCAATTCTCTCTAGGTTCGTTGTTCAAGCTTTGGATGAAAGCTGCAATAAACATTTCGTCATTAACAACAAAATCATTAATACATGAAAGAAAATTGAAACCACAAATTATTCACCCAAAAACACTTTAGACACCAAACATTATTCATATTCTTATGAAAATAAGGCAATTTCATTCATTCATTAGAAATGCTAGCAATAATTTAAATGGCCATTGGAATTAGAAAAGCTCAAAAGGTCTTTAGTTAAATAGGTCTATTAAAGGTCTTTAGTTAATTAGATGGTGACTGGATGACAATCTAGGGGTCCATTATGAGGTCTGGTGAAACGTTTCACTAGACACCCCTCCAGTCTTCTGATTTCTAGGTCATATTACAGTTTTCTATTTTAGTTTCACATGCGATGGGGGTAAACATGAACATGCTGATATTTTCTGAAATAATTTTGAATAGATTTTGTACAAGTTTGTGGTTCTGTTCTAGAAAGGTATGCTCATTTTTCAATATCAAATATTTTAAATGTTTATTTTTGTCTAGTTTTTAATGTTTATAATATATATAAATGATAAAAACCAAAAAGTTGCACATTTGTTCCCAGAAAAATGCTCCTGGGGGATTACAAATACATGTGACTTTTGTGCACAAATTAGGGCAGGTCAGTTGTTGTCCAATTGCAGGTGAATTTTTGTTTGGAATTTTGTTTGCTAGAAATTTGTTACCTAGGAGAGCTGTGAAGGCATTTCCATTTGTTCCAAGAAGGGTAGTATATTCATTTGTATGGAAGCGTTGTTCCTACAATCCCGAACTGGGTAAACAAGTAGTGCACCAGCTACCTCAAAATATCCTACTGGAAGCTAATAAGCAACCCAAATAACATATGATTAAATCATGGACGCTACCCAACAATAAAAGGTCGTAGGCTGTACAAAGAAATCAATCTAGTGGGAAACAAAATATCCATAGGGCTTAGGCAAAAAAAAAGCTATCTCGCATGGAAGGGGAAAAAAAAAGCAATTGGAAACTGCAGACTTACAAGTCACTTTTTCTAACAAATAAATTAGAAGTATAACCAAGGAAATCCATAGCTTCTACCGTTCATGCACAGAAAAAATATAATACCAACCACCAGAAAAGCATAGACCATTCATGCATAGAAAAAATATAATACCAACCACTATAAAAGCACAACTAATATCTCTAAGAGTCACAAGCTTTCAATCTTGTGACTCTTTACTTAGATCTTCAAATTTTCATTCAACAAAGGGAATTTTTCATTAGATATTAAACACAGTATAGCTTACCTCCAAGAATGCTATGTAGTGGCTCTCCAACTTACCTCCTCCAACACTGCTATGCACCAGAGAAACCCACCACAAACCCATGACTAGAAAACGGTGAATAAACGCCCTCGTTTTCCAAAAAACATTGCTACCACTGCTACAAATTCAAAAAAGACTCTGTTATCCAGCTAGAAAACATGATGGAGAAAACGTGGAGAAAACCCACAAAAAACCCAAGGACCAACACGCCCTTGTTATCCGAAAAACCCAGAAAAATGATGGAGAAAACCACAGGAAAAATCTATGCTCAGACCACAAGCAGATGCAAGGTGCTCGTAGGTTTGTAGCACTAGTGAACAACATGGGTAGGAATGTGGAATAAAATATCCCCCAGCATATTGGATATTTAAATAGTAAAAAAAAAACCCTTTTTACCCCTAATATACCCCCAATATATTGACTTTTAATTTTTAATTTTAACCCCCCCAATATGAATGGACGTGATATCATATTGGTCCCTAGGTGACGCCCCCATGGCCATCTCCATCCTTATATTTTGTACTTGAACATTGTTCTATAAGGATATACTTAATGATTTAAGGAGATGTCAAACCATGACAAGACCTAGAAGGGTCCTTTGTATTAAGTAGGACTTTGTTTCTCTTCTTCCACAAGAAAAGCAAATTTTCTATCAAAATGAGTGGTCATGCAGCCTAAAACTCAACCTTCTAGGGAATCTCCTCTCTCAAAGAAGCCATATGTACATATTTTTCTCAATTTAATAATTAAAAGAAGCATTTTATTAAAAAAAATCTATTAACAATGTACATTAAAATACTTTGTGTTTTTCAATATACAATGCTTATGGTAAAATATTTTTTAAGTTTTTTGATGGGTGACTTTTTAATTTTTTTGATGGGTAAAGTATCTCTATTTTCTTCACCGACTGGCGTGAATGGTCAAATGTAAGATTTATGAATTTTAAATTCAATTACTAGTTGTGAAAGCAGGTTTTGAAAATATTATGACCCATTCAATCTTGCTATTGTCTGTTGCTTGTTGCCTCCCGTCACTTTTAGGTTTCTCCTGGTTTATGAAACATACAATTTTTCTTAGATTTTTACTTCGGATCCATCTTCTTATTCCATGCTAAGTACTGACAACAGGGGTTCTACCAAGATTCCATCCTCCCCAATATCATCTTTTTCTCTCTATAGTATTCCAATAAAATTTCCCTTTAATTTATTTGTAAACTATTGTCTAATTTTTCCAAAGATATGTACGTTTCATCTATAAGGGTAGGATTCTATTACCTTTGCTTCTGTGAGACTACCACAATATTTGTCAAAATAACCCATGGTTTTACTCATTATTCTTGGGACTAGTTTATCTTCATGATTTTACTATTGCATCAATTGTTTGTTCTTTTCATCACAAATTTACTGTATAAGTATAAACTTATCTAAGTTTTTCTATATTAATGTTCTCTTTGTAGGTTGCTAGTGTATATGTGGATGGAACTATAATAATTTGGGATATTATTAAAGGTACCTATGCGACCACTCTAAATGGGCATAAAGGTGCCACAACTGCCCTTTGCTATATTAAAACAGGCTATTTGCTTGCATACGGAAGCAAATACAGACGTTATCATATGCGATGTGGTGGGTGAAGCAAGACTCTTTCGGCTTTGTGCTCACCGAGATCAGTTTTGAAGTATATGTACTGTAGAAGGACATTGAGGAGCTTTTTCTAGTTTCTCTTTCAGAGATTATTTTTCCATCAAAGTTTCTGCCATATTTTATATCTATCACTTGTATCATTTCTTAATGCTATGGGTATATTTTTAGCCATGTTTATTGACTTGCAGGTGATAGATCTTGTTTTCCTAGAAAGTGGAAAGAAGCTTGTGAATTTCTCTATAGACAATTTTCTGATGGTCCTGGGATCTTGATACTCAATATTGCATGCAAATTATATTGGGTCATCACAATGAAATATAATCCCTTGATGTGGATTCCTAGGAGTGTTTCCTTGTTCCTATATCGGCTAACTAGGAACTACGAGTTTATCATATACATCTAACATGCATGAAGAACCAAGTATTTCTCTTGATGCTAAGAATGTTGATGTAGAGGACATTGAAACTGATGCCACGAGACAAAGTAAGTGGGAAGTTTTGATCAATACTAAAGACATAAAGCGGTAGAGTAGAGACAAGGTGGTGACAACTATATTTAATTGTATTTGGTCACTACTTGATTTCCAGGTAGTAGGGAAGGTGGTGGAAATATATCACGTCTTGGATGAAAATGAGGCATTGTTGTGTAATTCATATCATACTATTGACATTTATGCCTATGTAACTAGGTCACAACACCACAAGTGTCTGACAAAGAATACTAGTGTGTTTATACCACAACATTACTTTCCAAGTTTAATTTGTGCCAAATATTCGCCATTGTAATGTGCATTGAGCACCCATACCTTTATACCAGTACCTTTATAATATCTATCCTCCACCCTCATAACCCTCTGCCCTTTGCCGTTATCATGGCTTCGAAATATGCTTCAAATGCATCCCAATGATTCATAACCTTGTTGTTGAAATGTAAGCAATAGGATTAAGGTGATAAATGTTGTCCACTTAATGCTTATTGTCTTCCTTAATTCATGCCATATAGATAAATATGTTACTGATTCTCCCAAGATAATTTAAACAAATTTTTAAGCTACTCCTAAAGTACTAAGGTTCTTGTGATATTAGCTCGTCTTTAAAGGATATGCCATATGGAGTTCTTAACTATATCAGTTGTAGATGTGTTCCTTCGCTCTTGGATCTCAATCCTACTACATTGTTCTATAGATATAAAATTGCAAAAAAAGGGAATTTACAATTTGGAAGGCTAAATAGAAAATAATGGCGGCAAACACCAAGACAAACAGACCCCTGAGAATAATTGTAGAAGCATTTCAGGAATTGGCTGTGGTTCTCAACTCGGGAAATGATGATATTCAATTGGTCCACATGTTTGTTCCTAGGTTTTAGTGATATTTGGATACCTGGGGATTTCCTTCAAATTTGCAGAAAAGGACTTTGTTGCCAAGGTATCTTAGTACTCAGTTTTTCTTCTACTGGGCATGGTTGAATACATTAGAGGAAATTTCAATCTAAAATGGGCCTTCCAAAAATAATACAAATTCCATGTCATCATGTATTAGCCAATAAAAATTATTTAAAATTCAAAAAGGGAGCACCTCTTAAACAATTTTTTAATATAAATTTGGGGATAGGTATCATTAAAAAAACTACTTTTTTGTTCGTATTTTTGACATATCTCCCTGTGTTTTTACTCAAATTTCGATCGGGAGAGCTCGTTGGATGCATAATTAAATTATGCATCCAACGAGTACCCACTCGGAACACTTTTGATGGACCCCTCTACCCGAAAAACAAGAAATACCTGAAAAAACGTGATGATGACATCATCATCACATTTTTTCAGGTATTTATTTGTTTTGGGGTATCAAGGCCCCGCCAAAAGTATGCCAAGTGGGTATCATTGGATGCGGAATTTAATGTTGCATCCAGTGAGCTCTCTCGATCAAAATTTGAGTAAAAACATAGGGAGATATGTCGAAAATACGAACAAAAAAGTAGTTTTTTATTTTCTTCCTCCAAAATTAATAAATATTATTTTATTATTTTAACTATTATTTTATTAATTTTCCTTAGGAGGCCCATTTTGAGTTGAAATTTCCTCTAATGCCTTTTTATTTTAAATTTGTCAGTGGGAAATACTGAAAGCATATGTCAATATAGATTGATTAATGGGAACAAAACTTTGAAAACGTGCATTCTTGGCTAATTTAAGTGTTGGGTAGTGTTGAATGATCTCTGATTGCATGGCCTTGATGGATTTATGGGAATCGATGCGTGACCACCTAATTAACATTTGCTAGCTGTTAGACTATACCATTCTGTTCTCATTCCTGTTTTGAGACTAGTTTAGTACATTGCTACTCAATTTCATATGCATAATATACATGAGGAAGCGAGTGGGTTCACATTTCTTGTCTCCCCAAACCCTCTAGGACCATTTATCGGTTCATCCCCATTCTAGTCACATAGGTTTCTATGATTCTATCAGTATGAGATGGGTTCATAGGCATAGTTGGAGATTGGTCTAATAAATAACATTTATGTCCATGGAATGGGAAGGGAAATTGTTTAGTAAAGCAATCTAGAGAACTACATCGACTAGTAAATTTGAACTAATTATTCTTGATTGGAAAGAAAAGAACATCCCCAACGTAGTAAAGAGAATACATAGCAATATTCATCGGATAAATCTCTCAATTGAAAGTTGAAGAGGGTCATCACTTGAGGGGGGAAGATCTGATCCGAGTCAGATGATTAAGTGTGGATGTACAAGGTGAAAATGTGTTTTTGTCGGTGAAAGACTCTTTTGTGCTAGTCCCTGTGGGATGTGAAAACCTTTGGCTTAGGAGTCACATCTGAGAGGTATCTCTCCAGCTTAGATAACCAGGAATTATAGTTGGCCTCATCTTCCTGCCTCGGACAAATCACCTATACTCATTAACTCTCTCTCCTGCAAAAATCACCAAGAATTGCAATTGACCTAACCTACTTGCCTTGGAAAAATCACCTAGACTTATCAAATCTTTCGTATATAACAAGATAAGTGGATAACACAACAAAATGGCCACATTGGCACAACAACATGTTCTCTAGGTGGTTTGAACCCAGGTCTCTGTAAAGAAAGTGCACTTGATTTAACACTTCATCACACCCTATAGATGGGTAGTAAATAATTAGCAGAGATAAGGTTCCCTCTCTTTTCCCTCATTTCTTGATTGAAATCCACTAATCTCCATACCATTTTAGCTCTATTATCAATTGTAAAAAAGACTTAGAACAGAGTATTGATCTCTAGTTTCTTATTTATTGTGCAGATATGGTACAACAATGTTCCTCACACCAAGCTTGAAGTTGTAAAAAAATCTCAAAACTAGCTT
Source organism: Pseudotsuga menziesii (assembly GCA_001517045.1). Classification (NCBI taxonomy): domain Eukaryota; kingdom Viridiplantae; phylum Streptophyta; class Pinopsida; order Pinales; family Pinaceae; genus Pseudotsuga; species Pseudotsuga menziesii. The sequence goes on along the minus strand of LPNX011032081.1, from coordinate 74,775 downwards.
AGAGTATTAGGGAAATATCTTAATTTCCCTGGTGGTGGAACACAATTCAAACATGGAGCTCTTCATTACATTGTTTTTGTTGAAAATGTGAGTCCTTATCTGAATACACATTCTAGATCTTGATGTTTTCCAATGTGCATGTAGTCTGTAATTTCAGACATTTTTGTGTAGACATGCCAGTAATGTTTTTATTACTCTCCTTTACCTCTACTTCCACATCCAGGAACACATGGATCATTAGTAACTATTGGTCTCTTGTCTGTTTCTCTTGGACAATTCATTTAGAAAACTAATGGTTTTTGTTTTGAACTTTTTAGTGCATTTATCCTATTTCAAACTAGCAAATGTTTCGAGGAAAAAGATAGGATGAATATGTACTTGTTTTGGGATGTTGCTCTGTTCGATGGTTGAAAATAAAGCATTTCAAGCTAGAAGGATTCTCGGTCGCCCCCCTTCAATTTTTTATTCAAATCAGGCATGGTCACACCCCTTTTTGACCATCCCTATCAGCTCTCCCCTTTCTTCCCTATAATGAAACCCCAAATCTCATCCTTTTTCTTCTATGTAATAATCTCTTATCCTTTTCATGTCATCTACGTATTTTAGGGTCATGAAAACTTTGTTGTGGAGTATTTCCCCACCATAATGGTGGGAATGCTTTGTATAGATGTCCTTGTATTTTGAATTACCCTTGTTGTCTCTTTCTTTATCAATCCTTGACTTTTTCTAAGGTATTCCTAATCAAATTCTTGGTCGGTTTTCCCCTACCTTTACCTTTATTTTGCAGGGTATTAGCGACTGTAATTTTTTTGAAATCGAGAATTTCTCATTTGAGAGTTCTTTGGCGTATCAAATACATCTCTTATCATTTGGCTTGCTAGGGTTGCTTGATTTACCGATTCCTTTGAAGCATTATTATTTTTTGTGTTTTGAGTTCATGTGGCTTCCATATCTAATTTTTAGCAATATACGTATCTTATGTTGGGAGTGTCTCAGTCACAGGTCAAATTACATTTCCCACATCACATTCAAAATTGTGGATTTCGTGGAGATTGAGTTGCAGTGTTGACTAAATTCTATAGAGAACAACCCTTGTACAAACATACCTTGTGATGTATCAGATTCTTTGGATTTTACATCTTTGCCAAATTGATTATGCTTTGCTCCAACTCACTTGTATTCAGTATTGTGCGCTACCCTAGCTTCGACCTTTGAATTTTCATATTGTACCTTCTCCTCCCTCTGAAAAATGGACAATTATTATTCTCTCTTGAGCACTTTGTGGGCGTCGCTTAGTTGGGATACTTAGGGATTTGTCTGCTGTGTTGTTTTTTCCATTGTCATTTTCCTCTTGTTTAAGCAATCTATTTTAGCACAATATTATAGGAATACCCTATATTCATCTTTACTCAAGAGAAGTGGTGTTTTTTGTTAGTAGCACAATGAAAAGCAATCCTAACCATGTTACAACTCTTTGCATGGAGAACATGGCCCAGCTACATATTTAGGAAACAAATTTCAATAAACATCTTGATACTTAAGATTCATGAGAACTCTTAGCTGCATCTGATACATGGATATCTCTTGTTCTTGTTAAGATCCACTTTGTTGTTAATAACATGGAAGGCTGTATCTTTCTTTGGGGACAACATTGGCTTAGTAATTCCCATTCATCCACCATAACATTAGCAAGCTTCTTATAAGCGTTTTGAGGAATCAAAAGAACCTAATGTCGTTCTTTGCATGGCCCAACTTACATGTTTCATTCAACATGATATTTTTGTCCAGCATTTCATTGAAAAGTTGATTTTTTTTTATCCTTGTTAACACCCTTGATTCCAAAGCATTTGGAATTATATGAGGTTCATTTGTGGCCTGAAATCTAGGATAAATAATGTGCTCAAGTGTTTTATGTCGATTATGCTCAGAAATAGGTTCCTAACCACATATAAGCTAAGTCACCTGACGCGGGGACACGGGACATGAAGGACACAAAAATACGAGAGTCCGACATGGACATGGTGACCCCTAGAATCAGGACACGCAGGATATGTTTTACATACATACATACATACATACATACATACATACATACATACATACATACATACATACATACATACATATATATATATATATATATATATATATATATATATTTATTTATTTATTTATTTATTTAAATATTATTAAAATTTAAAAATATAGACATATAGATCCAAAAATATTTAGAAACTATAACATTTACAAATATTCAATAGAAATTAGAATAAAAACACAATAATGATTACACATTTGTCATTCACAAGTCATGATTCACAACACATTTGTCATTCACAAATCACAATGAGACACATAGATGCATGTTGGAACCATATTTCTCATTAATTCATCAAAATCAAAATGTATACAATGTACATATATGTCGGAATGCCACTGGGAACTGGAAAATGCCAAAGAGACTAAAGTCTAATAGTAAATACAAAAAGGGGTGGATCAAGATGGGAGAATCCCATATGTCAGTAGTCCTCCTCCATGCTTGAATCAGCATCAACATACTCATCACTGCCCATGCCCTGATCCTCATCCTCCTCCCCCTCCTCCTCCTCTCTGCCCATCTGATGATCTACATCTGATGCCCTGGAGGATGACCCCTTTATACGATCACTATCATCAAAAGTGACCAGCTCTAGCACTGGATCATTAAGATCCACGTTGGCTAATGCCAACTCAGTACTGCTGTCCAAACCTATATCATCAGGAAAGAAATCCCACATATTTGTCTTTCCTTTCACCCACTCCTCCCTCTTCCTGTAAATAAGACGAAGGTTGGATTGCACATACAACATTGACTCTACCCTGGACTGTTCAAGCCTACTCTTCTTCACACTATACAAGTTCCCATATGTGCTCTAATTCCTCTCACAACAAGAGGATGATGTAACTTGAGAGATGATACTCAAGGATAACTTCTATAGAATAGGGTATGTTTCCCCATGGGTTTCCCACCAAACATAGGGTTTCTTACCCCCCTTGTCTCTATGCACATCATAGCCTCCAAATCTCCCAGTACCAGTGGAAAAATCTACAAATCCCTCCTCTGCCTCCTCAAGCATGTCTCTATCTTGAAATATCTGTCTAAGTGCTATCTTCCTCCCATGTGCAATCTTTGCATCCATGTGAGGAGCGACTCTGCGTGAGGCCCCCGATCCACTGGTGAGCCACTACTGAAAGTAGAACTTGGGGTTCAAGGAGTGGGCCAAGCAATGAAAATGTGTGCAATTCTTATCCCACCTGGAGATAAGAATATCCCAAATAATGGTCCATAAGTTCTTTGTCAATGTCCCATACTCGGGAAACTCATTCTCCATGACAATGGACCTCATGGACTCAATCATGGAATCCCACCCCTCATAAACCTCTGCTAGGATGGGCTGGTCCATGTCTACAAACGGCAACAAAGAAATTATTGGCTCCATGATCTTAATTTTAAGATCTACCGTGTCCCACCAACGATCATCTAACACCCTGTCCTTCACCTTTTGTGAAGTAGCCTGATCCGTCTTTCTCCAAAAGACCCAAAACTCTGAAATCACCATGGACCCAAGAGCGGTTTTGACCTCCCTCAACCTCTTCAGCATGATGAATGAGGAAGCAAAATGAGTATCTGCAATCTTCAGCAATGAAAGTTGCATGTATTGTTTTTATATGGTGAGGGCATTTGTGTGGTTTTGCACAAAGTTACGGACATGGCATGCATTGTCAATAAGGTTTCCAATCCATGTCACATCTGAAGCAATGGATTTCAGTGCTAAATTCAAGGAATGGACAATGCAAGGTGTCCAAAAAACCTGTAAGAGAAATAAAAGCATGTATTAATGACTCTACAACACTAACATTGCAATGACCAAATTAAAATAATGAGCAAATTAGAAATGAAAGGTGTCCAAAATGAACATACCTGTCACGCCAGCAACCTTGCAAACAGGTGCATTTTCTGTGATGATTTGTACACACGAATCAACACCTACTTATTCAATGGTTTTGATGAATAAATCACCCATAAATTTTGCATCCTTTTATTTCCCAAGAGCATCCACCGCTTTCAAGAACACCGATCCATTTTGGGAAGATACCATGAAATTGATGAGTGGATGGCGTACATGATTCATTCATCCATCGGAAACAATACTCACACCGCATGATGGTCATGTTGTTCTAATTGGCTCAAGGATTTTATCTACCTCCTTCTTTTCTTTAACCAACAATATGGTTCTAAGCTTCTCTGAACCAGGAAGCACATAACCACTTGGAGCTCGTTCCAAGATAGCTTGAACCGTCTCAAAATACAATGGTGACCGTGCAACATTGAATGAGATGAAGTTGAGGTAGAATAAAAATGCAATGGTAAGGTCTACCTCTTATCACGTCTATTGTTGGAAAATCCTATCCATTGGACCACCTGTAGATTTCCTCTTTCTTGTTTGATAAGTATCCCCACACCCATGAATGCTAGGTGGAAATGGAGTCTTGCTGCTGGAGGACTTCCTAAAAAATGGAAGAGGATAATCCTCTTTTTTCTTGCTTGTTGCTACCACCTTCCCTAAGCCAACATGATCCTCTCTTTCCATATCCCTCCTTTGGTTAACACTCACCACTTTGCATGAAGAAATCCCACAAGAAGGAAGGGCCATCAAATGGCCCTTAACTCGGAAATATGTGCTCATGAACTCATGGTTGCAAAAATTGCATCTCCAAGACACATTGCCTCCTGCACCAATATTTTCCTTGGGCCCATCTTTCCTTGTCGCATACTTCCACAAAGGGTATTTTTTTTCTTGGGCTTGTTGTCTTGCTAAAACAGGGTTAAATGGAGCCATAGAATGAGCTCCACTAGCAGCCAATGGAGCACTTGAAGGAAAAGGAGAACCGGTTGTGCTTGGTGGAATAGGAGGGGAGGCCCTAGATGGTGCATTTCTCCCTTTACTTTTCCCCCTACCTCCTACCTTAGCTGATTGACACATTCCTTTTCTTGTGTGATGGTTGAGCTTGCAATCCTCTCCACAAATCCATCGGAATGCACTTGGAATCGCTTGGAAACAATGGATAGCCTTCAAATCTCCTTCAAAACTCCTTCACATGCACATACAACTCACTCTCAACCAATTTCTTCCTTGCAAATGACAAAAGAAAAGGAAAAACATTGTTTCAAAGTAAACCTGACTGCCTTTTTCCGCCGTTTACATGCCCTATTTTTGGGACACGCTGTGATTTCATGTCCTATTTTCTGATTTGTTTGAAAGTTGAATGGGACACAAATTCAGATTGAATCATGTCTGATTCGATCCCCACAGGACACAAGGGGTCTCCAGGATGAATCTGGTTTCTTAGCATATAAGCTTGAAATCTAGTAGGAAAAGTTCAGTTCGTACATGTTTTGTTTGACTCTCAGAATTGGTTAGTTACTCACCTACTTCGATCCCATTTTATTTTCCTAACTTTCCAATCAATTCAGGTTCCTGACATACCAATCAATCCAAGTTTTTGACAAAAATTCCTTCACTTGTGTAGGATAAATCATGTGCTTAATTGTTTTCTGTTGATTCTGCTCAGAAATAGGTTCCTAGCCACATATTTGTTTGTGCTCCTAAGAAACAAATCTGTATGATCTAAGACTCTGGTGGCCAGAGCATCATGAGGATCCTGGATGATTAACAATGTGGCAAGTTTCTCTAGTTTCTCTGATAGATGTTGACACTGCTAAAATATCCATGGCTTCCATTTTTGGTATAAAATGGCTAAAGTTTGACAAAGTTTAAGGACATATCCAGAGGAGATGGTGATTGTCCTCAGATCTTAGTAGCATGCATGATTACATAGATGAAACAGAGCTAAATGACTTAGGCAACTGCACCCTTTTTCTGTGAAGGTGAACTAAAGTGCTAAAAAGTATAATTGGATAAAGTGCCATTTTCAGTTGAATTCTAAATCTTTCATCTTTGTGTTAGTGATATTTATTAATTCAACTAATTGGGGAATTTTGTTTCTCTTGAGTATTAATTCACATAAAAAATATCATTCCTTCTAAAAATGCTGGTATATTCTATAAACTGTATGGCACAAGTTTTGAAATTTAGCATTAGCATAAATACTTAAAAAATTTAGCATTAGCATAATTCTCTCCAAGGCAGCCTTCCTCTAAATATCTGTTCTTCTCCGAGCCTGCAAATAATTTCAGCAGCTTTCTCAAATTTATCAGGAATGCTTCCATATTTTGAACATTGCAATTCTGTATACAACCTTGAACTTCAGGGAAATAACTTTTCAGGTAGTATTCCCAAATACATTATCAATTGCCAAAAGCTCTTGACCATTTCCTTGAGCCAAAATGACTTGAATGGGGTGATCCCTACTGAGCTAGAAAGTCTCTTCATCATAGAGAACATTGATCTGTCTCATAATTCTCTCACTTGCATGATTACCCTAGATCTTTAGAATTGCATTACATTAGAGTCCTTTAATGTCTCTTTCAATCATCTTGTTGGCCCTATTCCTTCAGATGGGATTTTCAGAAACATTACTGCTAGGTCTTTTGTGGGAAACCAAGGCCTCTGTGGTGGAGTCCTGATAGAATCTCCTTGCATGAATTCAAATGGCCTTAACCCTTCCTCAAATTACTCTCATGCCACTAAGAAAACTGGGGTGATTTGGATGCTAGTAGTGGTGATTGTTATAGTTATAACCATTCTCCTACTTGGAATAAGATGTTTCCATAAGTACTGTATTTGTCAAGTATCTAGAAAGGGATGCATGATAAAAGAGAATCCTCAAATCCCATGGAATATGACCTCTTTCCAGTGTCTCAGCTTCACAATAGAAGATGTTTTAGAGAGCTTGAAGCTGGGTAACATGATTGGAATTGGAGTAGCTGGTACAATTTACAGGGCTGAAATGCCAGGAAGTCAAGTCATAGCTATGAAAAATCTATGGCGAGTCGAGAAAGAGAGTGTGAAACCAAAGAAATGGGTATTAGTAGAGGTAGAAGTTCTAGGAAATGTTAGGCACAGGAACATAGTTAAATTGTTGGGTTGTTGTTCCAATAATGAGGAAACTCTTCTTGGCCACTCGTAACCACATGAACCTAGGTGTGGATTGTATAACGAATGTAGCCTTTGATTGTTGTTTAGTCCTTGCTATCAATATAAAAAAATAAATCAATGATTATAAAATTGGAAAGAAGAAGAACTTCGGGTATCCTAGCATCTTAACTTATTTGTTCTTCGAGTGTGTTCCAGCCTTAATCCCTAAGGTGACTCTTCCTCATCCACATCCTCGTGAGCCTAGGATTACTAGATGGGGAGATGTCCCAGTGAAATAAGGTGGTGTAGATATTCGAGGTGGATATGATGATGACTTCCACTCATGGTGGATTCAGTAGGTTGCAACTTTTGAGTAATTTCCATATGATGGGTTAGACTTACGAGGTGATCTAGAGCTCATGCTACCTACTAGAGAGGCATGGGGAGATATGGGTAAGTCTTTGTTTTTCATATATTTGTTATTTTATGAAAAATTTCTGAATAAGTGTATACACGTGTATTTTTACGAGTGTGAGCCAAAAATTGTATGATGCAAACATTGGACCGGTTTAGCTGAATGGGAATCCTAGGAATTATGTACGATCGATCAATGGAGGTGGTGTTGATGCCGTGATCATGAATATTAAGGGGAAAATGGCTCGTCTTACACATGAAATTACTACCCTTAGGATGGATAGGATACCCATATACATGCATAAACATGTTGTAGGAGTTCCCCATGCATGGTTATGGTTGCTCTGGAATGTTTCCAAGACAGTCCTTTGTTACCGAGAGGTGGTAGCAAAGGAAACTAAGGCTCTAGAGTCTCCTTATTTTTTTTAGTTTCATGGGGGATTGTGATCCCAGTTTTTGTATTTTTTGATGTATTTATGATTGGATATCTGGACCGAGACTCAATATTATGGAGATATTTTATACATGAGGAATTATTTACATGTGTTTCAATTTGTATGTCTGATTATTCTTTACAATGTATGTGACAAATTACAATCAAGAATGTAATTCGCATATGCGTTTGTTAATGTGTATTGATGTCTTGAAATGTGTTTGTATATAATATAATCAAAATTTCTCTCAAAAAATCTAATTCTTAAGAACTAGAAAAGTAAATAAGTATGTCTCACTTGATAATCACCATTAAGAAGAGAAACAACTAACTGAGATTCGAGTCTAACCTCATGAAATGAGGTACCATGTAAAGCAGCATCTCGAAGCATCTCAATGGCGACATTTTATTCATCCATATTTTTATTCATCAATTTTTTGTCTTTTTATATGCGCATTTTGGTCATTAATCTCATTTATTAGTCACTAATTTAGTCATTTTTAGTCGTTTTAGGTGTGGTTATTATATTTTAGCAGTTTTAATGGTGTCCATTATTAATCAATATAAAATTTTAATATGATATTATGTTTAAATTAAAAAAATAAACATATATTAATTATCATCATCTAATACACATGTGAATTATGCAATGTCACATTAATTAGTTAATTAAAACACTTATAAATAATATAAAGTACAACCATATACGTTTTAAATTGCACAAATAATACTATATGAAATGCCAAGTATTATAATAAATATGAGTTTTGTCAAAAACTATCTCTATATAACTTTACATGAAAATCATCTAGTACATCGATGACTTTTCAAAATATTACAATGGCTAAACCATCCCACTTGTACTTGGTTTCTAAGTTATACTTAGATCCTGCGGTAGCTTCAATTAACCCATACTTAACAGCCTGAAAGCCTCAGCAGCAGGCTGAGTCATACTCAATGGAAAAGCCTCAGCAATATGCTCTTCATACTCAATGGCCCACTTAGTTAAGTTCACTCCTGCAAAATCCAATAAAAAAATCTATGTAGAAAAACAATGAACTGTAAAGTAGAAAAACAATGAAGCAAATTATTTATAATGTTCAATAGCTAAAAACAATAACCAAGTTCATGTGCAAAATAGGAAAATCTAATCTAACAAATTCAAATTAAGAATTCAAAACAATCAGGATTCAAAACACATTAATGTATTATCTTTCATCACTCTTTCATGCAACTATTTGGTGTACGAGAAATGAAAAACCATTGTGCAATGGTATATACAACAAGATACTTCATACATTAACTCACGTTTGCCTCTATCAAGTGAGTAATACCATAGACATTTAAGTACTATAGGTTTGGCATCTTCAGCTGCTTTTGATAGGGAGGAAGAAGTGAGTCTAATTTCTGCTCAACTGCACTTATCAACCTATAAAAATAAACTATTGTGAATTAGATTTTATGGTTGCATAAATAGAAGCCAAAGAACCCCAAAGACCAACAATTTTATGAACACATTATACCTCAAGAAACTGATCAACACAAATAAAAAGATTTTGTTTATCTCCCTAGACTACTCCATCCTTGTTAAGTGTTGATAAAAGTTTGGTGGCATGCTCACTAACAAAAGAAGATGAGGTCTGTTGCAATTATTGTTATAATAAATGTGATCGAACTCTTTCCTGATTCCCTTGCATTGTGCGAGGGATCATGTGATACAAATTTATACTCATCAACACAATCAAGCTACTAAAGTTGTTTGGAAGCAATAGAAAAAGGATGGACAGACACAACTTTCTGATGAAACACTTCAAGGATAGTGTTAATATCTAGAAATTTTAGAAAATTCCCTACTTCTATTCAGGTATCTTCAGGGGCTACATGGAATGACTGAAATATAGTGTTGATCAAAAGTGAACTTTCCCAAAGTAGGGCAGCCATGAAAGACATGCTCTGTAAATTGTATCTTCGACCTATCAACCTAGATATAAACATAACCAAGTTAATATTAGTAGGTGCAAGTCCCAAAGGACCTCCAAAAAATTCCACTAAATCCTTCAATGCACCAAACCTTTTGGGTAGAAGAGATGGCCCATACCAAATTTCTACAACTAAGTTCAAGAGTGAGGAGTCGAGAGGAATAGGACCTAAGAGATTGTCAATAAAAACACAAATTTTTGGATTCTTGATCTTCTCAGGGAAAGCTCATGATAATGGCTTAGAAGCATGAAATAATTGTGATTATTGGAAGCACTTGTCAAGTAATTGCAGCATTATGGTATCAAAACCATTCTTTATTGTTTCAAATCCTTCAGGAAAACGAAAGAAATCTAGTGTCGTGTATTCTTTAATGCAATACTTGACATATATGTCATTTGAAGCTACTTTCAATGCTTGGTATACATCAATTTGATATTATTTGGCATCATTATTCAGTACTTTATGCATTGCAAGGTTTAATAGGCCAAACATCAATTCTTGAGACCAACATCTCTCATCAATGCTTGTTCTTGCAAAGAAATGATGAGCTTCTTTCCTTTTGTATTTGGAATCTTCCACTCCCTTCTTATCCACTGCATGCTTTGGAGGATAGAACACATGATAACCTAAATCCATTTTGTTTTGGTCCATAATAATGTTGTCTACCATTTTATTTTGGTTCATATAACAAAACAATTGGATTCTTAAATTCTTTGCAAAATCAACACCTTTCAACTCTAAAGCATAATGGACAAACAGATTCCAAAGACGTTGGATACCAGGTTTGTTTTTTGGCCAATTAACTAATGACTCTTGAAAAACACTAATTCTTGATGTGTCACCTCCATAGTGTGATTCAATGCAAGACGATATAGGAACAAGTTCAACACACATTGGGTAGAGATTTCTATACTGGAAATCGAGATCGCATGCATTTATCAGTCCTTCAAATGATAACACAAATTTAGCATGGTTAACAACCAATGCTTTCATTGTTAGTAGATCATCCTTACTAATTTTTCTAGGACTCAAGAGAATCATGAGCACAACATTGACTGAGACTAGAAACTGCAAAGTCCATCAATTTCGTGGCATTCTCTCTAGAAGCTTCTAAAAGTTTACAATTGTGCCAATCAAAATCAAAAGGAAATTATTGCTCAAATTCAAGTTAGCCCACAATAGTTTCAGGAAGATTTCCATATACTCTAAAATATGTACAACAAACCATAAGTACATAGGAATCTGTCTTTCTCAAATATGGTAATACAATGGATATACTGATAAAATTTGACTGCCCAAATACAATCAACCAAAGTAAACATTTATATTTTACCAAAAGATACAAAACTAATGTCTCAAGCAAGGTTTTGTTAAACACAGTGTTTAAACAAGGACAAAATACTTTGTAATGTGGCTTTTGTTGACCAGAGATAGCACAATGTAACAAAAACTAGTTTCTGGATAGAAGTAAAATAAATTATATTTGTATTTATATAATGTATCCAGCATAAGCCAAAAAAATCCGTACAATCCTACATGAGTACCCTTATCGAATTCCTAAACGTATCCAAAAGAAGGAAGTAAAATCCTTAAAATTCTCCTTGAGTACCTATGGAAATTACATTCCAGCCTGCTAACTCTTGTTTAATTTATTTTTATTGTATGATTTGTGAGTTTCATTGGGTCAACTTTATAACCCAATCAGATAAGATATTCAAATCTAAATACAATCTATATACTTATTTTTCCAAGTGTACCTATTTATTTTCTGCTCAACGGACAGTAATGATCGTGACCGTGTACTAAATATCATGCATGTTACTGCACATATCAAAATTTCTGGTAAACATCCAAGTCTTTCCACTACATAACATGCTCGTGACTAGTGTACCCCTGCATGGCATGGACTCATGGCTAGAGTGTACAATTTGTGATTTTAACAGTGCACTAGGGATGAGACCACATGAGAACCAATTCCCAAGAATCATAAAGCTTGTTGATATTCACATTTGATTTATTTTTATTAATTTCTTGGCATGGCATAAAATGACCAAGTTTCTAGAAGAACGGACATATATAAAAGACCTGCATTAACAAAGGAAGTGATAATAAGTAACCAAATTATAATCCATGCCACATAAAAAAATTGCTTCATGAAAGGCCAAGATAAATACCCAGTCCATATGTTGATGGCCCAGAAAGAATATTTACTGATCCATTGATAAATATAAGAGTTTTGACATTTTTGGCTTCCCTATATCACAATGAAGGTTTTCATGGTAAGAATTCATAATCCTTTTTCCAAATTTTCTAGTCAATCTCTTCCAAAAATTGCGAGCAGTGGAATTCAAAACCTGCAGGATCCAAATTAAGATATCTGAATATGAAAACAACAACTGCAAAGATTCTTAATACAATCATTCTCTCTATAAACTGAGCTGCATTTCAAATATGAATGAAGAAAGAATCTAAAAGAGAAAATATGAAAATTGAATTTTTTCCACCACTGTGAAAGGTTGCACCTTGTTTTGGATCAATCCATTGAATTTAGCCTAAAATATTGATAGTGTAGATCTAGAATAATGTGTTTTACCACTCAAGGTCCAAAATGCATGCCTATTTGGATGTCCCTACAGATTAATAAACCTTGGAAAAATATGCAAGGAATCATGAAACTTGGTACATATATTATGAAGAGAACACATTGCATGTCTAAATGACTGAAATGAATATATCAATACTACTTTCCAAACTAGTGCTCTCCTCACCTGAGAAACATTGAGGTGAAACAAATTCATACTCACATGGGTTGGTATTACATACTCCATATTATTGATCGATTGCTTTCATAGCAAGCAATGCAAGATGGAGCAGTTCATTTACATCATGAAAGCTAAAGTCAATGACTTTTTTCACTGCAGATATTTCCTATGCTTCATATTTGGAATCCCTGAAAGCAACAAAAGCGCTATTTGCTTTTGCAAAAGCATCTAAATATGAATTAACATCCGATGTCTATAGTTCAACAACAATTCATGTTTAGCTATTGGTAAAAATTTCAACTAATAAAAATCCATCAATTTTACACAAAGTAATCTCTACGTGATGATATGAAATTACAACTTACAAGAAAATAACAAAAAATATGCTCAACATTCTATCACATTAGGCATTTTATATTTTTAACATTGGATTTCATTAAATTTTTTTACCAAATGTGTTCTTCAACTTACATGTTGTAATATGCGGTTAACAAGTTCATAACTTCGAGCAATAATTACAATATTTCCAGATGATGGTAGAGATCCAACTCCTCTTCTTGTATTTACAGAAGGATCTTCGCCCATCAGGAAATGGTTATTTAAGTTGTCCATGTCTTATGCTGATGAGGAAGGGGACTAAGTTGCACACATAAAACTATCAAACAACTCATACATGTAATAAAATAAAATTGCAGTAGTAGCTGTCATCTATGAACACATGGCCGTGGTATGTATGTGTTTTTGTGTGAAAGGTGGTGCACTGCCACAATAAAATTTATTCATCACCATAGAACCCATCCTATATAGTAAGCACTGCAACTTCAAAAAGACAATTAGTAATATCGCCCAAAGAATAGCCACGAAATTTCAACCCAACACAAATTCAATTGGGACATAGTTGGATGCCAATATAATGTCCCTTTGAAACTTCTTTCTCATTCCAGTAACTCACATCACCATACAAATTCCAAGTAAGTATGATAGCTTCAAGATTCTGAATTAGTAAAATTGCAAAGTCAACTTTGAAATTAAGCTCTTGTGTTTCCAGAAAGCATATTTTCATTTCAATTCCAATGAATTGGGGGAAACATGACTATAGTCACATGATCTATTGTACAACATCAATAAATACTGAGGTGATGAATTTTACATATATGAATAATGATTTCAAGTCTAGTAATTGCATAATCAATTGCGCATTTATGATTTTTTGATATGGGCTTCTTATCTGCTAGAGAATCTCGTGACTTTATATTATCACTAGCATTAGCAATTTGTGCATGAGAGTTCATTGGTTCATTTAAATTCAAATCTGGTTCACAACTGATTTCAAGGGAGAAACAAATACAACTATCAAAGACAAAACCCAACCCTGACTTAAACACTAGGAAATAATCAATCATCACCATTTTCCTTGCATTTTTAAACAAATTTTATCTGTAGTTTTAGGAATAAGAGTATGTTCTAGACATAAAGCACAAAACCAAAGAATTGGCATAGGAAAACTAGCAATGGGGGCACATGACCATATTGGTTTAACTTTTATAGAAAATCCTTAAAAATGCCAAACTTAGAAGAAATGTTAAACAGAAAAGTAAGTGACAGTTTTAGAGGGGAATCCAAATTAAGGTTAGCCTATTTTCAGCTGGTGAAAAATTATCACCATCAACTGTCAAATTTTTTAGTATAAATAGTATCCTATGCAATATCAAATTTATATAGTAGTGTGAAAAATATCTATTCTTCTCATGCATGTGTCCTCTAAACTCCACATGATATGAAATCTTGCCAGCAAAAACAAATCTATATATGCTTGAAATGCGGGAATTAAGGAGGACAATCTTCTACATATAGAAGGTGGAAGATTTCAACAGAAGAAAATTACCACACCAATTCAATAAGGAGACATTACAGAGCAGGAAGAACACATGGGGAATTCAATGAAAAAGTTGGCTGGAATGTTGGGACATTGAGGAAGAAAAATGCCACCAATATAGAAAATATTTGAACCATCACATTGGGGATTGTTATAGAGGGGAGGAATGGAGAAAAGGGGCACAAAGAAAACAATACTGTATTGACCAGTTTAACCCTACAGGTCCTGAGTAGATCAAGTAAAAGAACACCTTAAACTTAACATGCCATGGAGAGTAAAGCATGTCTTGGCTCAACTCAGGAAAATATCACACAATCTAAGGTGTGAGGCAAGGAGATGGAAGAATCTCGAGGAGGCATGGATAAATAGGACAAGTCAGGTTCATGGCTCCAATGACGCAGAAACCATATGACAATTCCTCCTCAATTGTACAGACTATCAAAGCATCAAGAAAAGGTTCCGTTATTTCAAGCGGGAGAATGGCGCACTGTGTTTCAGGGAAACCACCTAGAGGATGGGTGTCACAAATGATGCACCTCAGGGGCAATGTCTTGTTGGAAAAGGCACAGGCTCAAGATTTTCCTCCCCACAGAGGATACTCAGCTAAGTATATCAAGGGATTCTCTTTGTCTCTTCCTTTATGGATTTGCATTCTTGTTTATCATGGACATCTATTTGTAGACCTAGAAAGGAGTTCTTCCTCCTGATGTAACTATTCCACAGTGCACACCATAGAACTCTGACCTAGTGGACATTTTTAATAAAATCTATCTATCTATGTTTTATAAGCAAGATACATGGGAATGCATTATTCCTACAATGATTTAGGAACATTTGCAACCTAGCTCAAAAAGGCCATTTGATGGCATGCTTACTTACAATATCCCATAGACAAATCATACGCCAACTTTAAAATGGTTGCAATACTATAAATTCTAATTATGTCTCTTCCACATATTTTTTTCCAGTAATATAATGAGGAAATGAAAATGTTGTTCTATAATAATATCTAAGGCATGAATTCTGCAAAGTTAGCAACTTAGTAGATAAACAAATGAAAAACCTATTAGGATGGAGTGTTATCCTCCCCACCTAGGTTCTATTCCCATAAGTAGCATTTTGAACTCATATTAAGTATATCATTGTAATGAATTTGAGCCTTGTTGTTTACATGGCCTTATGCCTTCAAGAATCTAGGGTTTACCCTGGGTACCATCCTTGGAATGAGGGGAAATACTTGGGGGTTCTCCCCAGGATTTCTTACCTAGAAAAATAATAAATAAACACACACACACACACATATTCATCAGTTACATGATAACATATTTTTTTATCATAAAGGCCCGTTTTATGCTAGGATCAAAGTCATATAGATACCACACATAAGAACCACAGGATTTGTTACCTAGAAAAATACTAAATAAATAAATACACACACACAAATTCATTAGTTACATGATAACATATTGGTTATCATAATTAGGAAACCTTTGCAGAAAAGACCTATGGAAAGTGATAATGGGTAGTAGTTTAAATGAGACAAGAAAATAAGAAACTTATTCTCTTTTGTGTGACAGTAACATGGAATACTTTTATCTCTCATTTGGGCAGTTTTTTCAAATATTTTAATGGAGAGTGCAATGTCCTCATAAATAAAAAATCCAAGGATACCAGTCCTAAGCCAGAGGATCCTTGGAATGAGTCACCATAATCTCTCTTACAACCTTACCATAATGAGCGAGACATGCAGTGTAGTTCTTCCCAATGTACTACCAGATTCCCCAATAACTATGGGCGCGTTGTGTCAAGATCGATGACTTAATCATCTAGAATATGCACAATTAATCCTAACGACACTTGATCTATATTAAAAAGAACATCATATACCACTATTTCCTTATAAACACATCTACATGAACTTGCAACACAAAAGGAATTTCCAAATCTACTAACATTTCCCACTGTAAGTTGTTCTTCCTTCCAAACCTTTCTATTTTCTATTGGAAAGAAGAAAATGAGGTGATACAGGGTTCTAAGTGCACTTTTAGTGAGTGAAAAAAATAAAAAGTAAACTAAAAAGGAAGGACAAAATTTAATTTCATTTTTTGCAGTATCTGCTTCCTGCTGCAAGAAGGAAACATATCCCACAAACTGTTTTTCCGTAGGAAACCAACCTGGTAGTAGGAAAAATATCCCCCAACAAAAGCAGGTGCATCCTATAGAATTCAGTGCAGATCAATGGATCCAATCCATACTAGATCTTAGATCTTCATACTAGGGTGACAAATCTGGTAACTCAGTTTTAAGCTTTAGTGTGGGTTTCATTATCTTTTGTAAAAACATGAAACCTTCAATATGTAAAGAAATGGTGTATGAATCATGGCTCTAGAACATTTTTCTTTGTAAATCAATGAGACACCATCTTATTTTAATTGTTTTTTTCTAACAGTGAGGGATTTTTAAGCTTCAATTTTGAAATTTGCTGTCACTGTGTCAGTCAACATAGCAAAATAAAATAGCAGGAAGATTGAATAACCTGCAGTGTGTATCCCTACAGGTATAGCCAGGGCCATAATACTCCTACTGTAATATAATAAAATTTCATTTTCTGAATTCAACAACAGACAATCATTTAACATAAGCTTGGTCATAGTAAAAGGATTAGATATAGTTGTTTCCAGTCAAGTGACAAAAAGAGCAAAGGAATTCACGAGAATTTGTACCTTTAAATGAAAGATATGGGTAGCTGAAAAGTTTCACCAGTGTATCAGAATCAAGTGTATCCACATTTTCCATGATCTGGATAACAGAAAATGCACTCACAACAAATATCACAAAGTTTACTTTCCTTACTTTACTAAGATTATCAGGTATTTCATATGCCCTTTGCTTCATA
The DNA here is from genome assembly GCA_001517045.1 of Pseudotsuga menziesii. Classification (NCBI taxonomy): domain Eukaryota; kingdom Viridiplantae; phylum Streptophyta; class Pinopsida; order Pinales; family Pinaceae; genus Pseudotsuga; species Pseudotsuga menziesii. The sequence continues at coordinate 57,335 of LPNX011032081.1, read as the reverse complement.
AACATCCTTAAATTGTTTTCATCAGTTGACCTGGTCATAAGACAATTTAGAACTAATATGCATTTGACTAAAAATAAGAGTACAAAAACATACAAAATATAAGTACTTTGTAAATAATAAATCTAACCTTAAAACCATTTCTCCATGTTGTATACCATTAAACATCCACTTTTTCAAGATAGGAAAATCCTTGGCAACATTTTCTAACAAGCCTCTACCATCAAAAATGAAAAATGATTTGTTCCAGGAACCATTTATTCCTAGAGAAAGAGGCTCCCAATTTCAACAGATGAATTGTCTGAAAAAGAAAAGGTACCCACTCATTTCAATTTTAGCCAAATGTTCCCCGTGTAAATAGAGACCTAAATAAAAATTATATGAATAAGAAGCAAACATGAATAACACATAGTACAAGCTAAAGCAAATCCACTGAACCATTTTTTTAAAGACAACTGAGATCATATTACCATTGAAGTGAAAAAAAATATTAAAATGTAAATATTATCAGTTCTGATAAGCTCACAATGCTATCACCAAATGGAAGAAGAAAATGATTAAAGAAGAAGAATTTACAAAAAACTTGAGCTCTGTCTAATATTTCGTTTTCATAGCGGAGCACCCGTAGTATATTATTAATGAGAGTTCTTTTCCCAACTTATTTAGGCCCAACTAGAAAAAGTGTTGTAATAGTTGGAATTTCGTAATGATTTCTGTTTACACCACCAATCTCAATAATCCAAGTGCCAGGTCTGTATCTGCAAGTTCATGAGATGTGAAGAACAAATATATCTAGTCAACAATTGTGTTACAAATAAAAACTATAAACTAGAAATAAAGGACATAACATTTTCAGGCCACAAATCATGCTCTCCATTATTTTAGACTTCTAAGAAGATTTAATGAATTCAGTCAGCAATTCAAGAAAGGAAAGATAATAGGGAGCAGAAAATGCTCCAGATTGACCAAGTTTGATGAAAATGTCAGTTCATAAAAACCTTATTAAGCTTTCCTTTTCATCTTGAATTTTTTCATAACGCATTCTTCGAATGGAATTCTTGTGAGTGATCTTCCGACACATCCCTTCCGTTCGGTCCTCCTCTCTTGAATGGCCTTCTAATCCACGGGGAAATGGAATTTTTTTCATGTCTTCCGATGTAGATGTATTTTCGTAGTGATTTTCAAAGTCTTGCTTCTCTATTGTGATTGATTTCTTGCTAACTTTATCATATCTAGGATAGACAACATGGTAAATTCAGTCTCAATGACAAACCCAAGAAAACATATTTTTAAATGAAGCTTAATGCTCTAGATTTAGGAATGTTAAAAAGACATTTTTCTATTTAAGAGGTCATAAAAAAGGTGTAATATTTATATTATGTTCAGAAACTCTCCAATGCTTATGTCTATATCCTTCTAAATTTTAAGTTTATAAAATCAAAAGAAAACAAAATCTACAATAATAATATGTTAGAAAATTCATCTTTGAGTTCCTTACATTGAAAAAATTACCTATCTTTGTACTTGCCTTCAAAATCCAATTTAGAACTACCATTTGCAGCCTTTAACTTCGTTGTCCAATTGTCTTTGGATAATGTTTGGATTACATCTTCACAGGAATCTGGGCAAATTTCTCCTGTGGCAATTATATTATGAATTTCCAATTCCCCACTAACTTGTACCTTATTTAACTATCCTCTAGCTGGCATGCTCAGGAGGTTTGCAGTTTCTGGGTATCTTTCATTGATCATAATTTCACTCTAAAATTCTAATTTTCCCCTAACTTGCATCTTGTTGACTTGTCCACTAAATGGCATAAAGAAGAGGGCCTTTGGGTCTTTTTGGTAGCTTTAATCAATTTCACAGTTTTCATCAATTTTATTTTGAACTTCCAACACACCACTAACTTGAACCCTTTACAAACTAATCCATGGAAGTGAATTAGAAGCCATTTCAGAATGTAGATCTATTGATTTTATCCTAGTATGATTGTGCTCTTTAGCAGAGCATGATAGCTCTTCAATTGAAAAGAGAGTAGTATACGTTTAGAATTCAATCCCAATCAGAAAAATAATGTCAAAATTTTAAAAATTACAAGTAGGCAATTCTAGGTTTTACCATCAACATGCTGATGTTGTTGCAATTAAATTATGTGAATCCCCTTGGAAAATTATATACAAATGTACATTCCCAAAAGAGATGGTTTTTCCTATGTATAGAGATCTAATTCCATCCATTGAACTCCATCTATGTGGGCTGATCCAGAGGATTGCCAAGGTGGAATTCCCTTTCTCATTCGAATGGGAATACTACCAAGCATGATACAAGAGGGTAACACTTCCGAGAGAGACAACGAAGGAATGGATTCTGGCAGATAATTTCATACAAACCAGACACCATTCCACTTTTGATAGCAAGGAGAAGGTAGAGAGCATACTAGATGACTTATTCCCAACCCATGATCCCATGAACCAACATATACTACTGTCTTTGGCTCAGTGAATACTTACCTAGTGCATCAAATGACAAACATGTTAGAATAATCAACCCATAGTTATCTACCTTATACATTAATTAATCCATTTTTGTCTTATTTTCCTAGTTTCCATATTCCACCTTATGCAAGTTGTCATATACACATCCATAGTGGTCAAACTTGCTAATTTTTAGTCATGGAGCACTTGGGAAACCTCCTGGAATCAAATCTTCTTTATTCTTGCCCTCCCTAGTGCATGTCTGCTTTTTCTGCTTTATTGCCTGCTTTTTCAGTGTTTTAAGGCAATTGGGAAAGTTTGACTAGGTGAAGTTAACTTGTTTTTTGTCCTCCACATCCTCCACTCTTTTCTCCTATGAAAAGCATGTATGAGTTCTCCTTCCATCCACTATTATCTTGCCTAATTGATTTTTCCAATTCATGAGCTCCTAGACACTTTTGGAAAGTGCTTTATGCACCTATGGGGGATTTGCTTAGATTTAGTAAGCCTGATTTTGACTAGATTTGAATGGCATCTTCATGCATTCGAATCCCTCATGTATTTATTTATTGTGGCAGCCTATGAATTCATAGGGTTGGCTATTGTACACTTATTCAATACAGTTTAGTGTTCAGCTCCATATTCAGTCTCTTTTGTGAGTAATTTTGCATGTGTAATTGGCAATTGATGTGAGTGTAATTGTTCTAACACTGGTTTGAATTTACACATGCTATCATAGCCTTTGTAGATCTATTTCTCTCCTTCCCATTTTTTTTGCAGGTTCGACATCATTGACTGGGAGAATTCTACTGCCTGCCGGGACAATTTCTGAGCTATGGATCAATCTCAGAAGATCATCTTGACTCCATTTAAATTATTTGAATGGAAAGCAGAGCTGGAGAAACTGTTGAGAGAGAAATGCCTCTACAGAGTGACTATGGAAATAGAAGCAGAGCCCAATGCAGCTACAAAGAAGATTAAATGGCACAACAGGAGGGATGAGGCCTATGGTCTCTTGTGTCTGAGTATATCCAGAGACCTCCTTTTCCATCTTGATGGATTGACATCATCGAATGAAGTATGGGAGAATCTTGTTGATCTTTTTGGAAATATAGATGAGATGAGGGGACATCAAATTGGAAATGAACTGATCTCCCTGAGTCCAAATAGCTTTGAATCCCTGCAACTCTATTTCTCCAAGTTCAAAGCACTTGTTTTGCAGCTAAAACAATGTGGGATGGAAAATAAGGATGATCAGCTGGTCTTGGCTATACTCTTGAATCTTGGCCCAGACTATTCATTGTTTGTTTCGACCTTCTATGCCACAAAGTTGACAGCTCGAACCTGGAAGATGCCTAGCCTTGCAGATTTCATGGAATCTGTCACACAAGAACAAGATAAGTTGGTGATGATGGGCACCATCAAACCATCCAAAGACCAAGCTCTGGTTGCTGGAGATTAGAGGGTGGATTCAAAAAGCAAAAACAAAGCTAAAAAGACACCTGAGCAAAAGAGAGACAAGAACAAGTCTCCGTAGGAGCCTCAAGGTTCCAAGAAGAACTAATAGAAGAAGAAAAACAAAGGAGAAATGAGCAAGTGTGCATACTGCAGTAAGGGAAATCATTCTGAGAGCTCCTGCATGAAGAAGCAAATAGAAATGCTGACCCAACTCCTGGAGAATAATGGCATCTCCCTTCCAGACAAATCAAAGAAGAGGGAAGGAGGATCAAGTTCAAAAGGCAGAGAGAGAGTTCATGCATTGGTTGCTGGCACATCAAGCTCACCTAGTTTCATCATTGATTCTGGAGCTTCAAGACATATGGTTTCGACCAAGGAGGCATTCACCTCACTTGACATGTCAAAAGGTCCACCAATAGTACTGGGAGATGACTCTCTCACTGAAATTTTGGGCAAAGGGAGGATTGATCTTGATCATGGTAAGTTCAGCAATGTGTTGTATGTTCCAGGTCTTGCCTCTAACCTCTTATCAATGTATTAGATGACCCACACAGGGTCTCCAAAGAAGGTCATATTCTCCCCTGATGAAGTTGAGATCATAGAGATCTCAAGTGGTAAAGTCATTGCAAAAAGGAGTTGCAAATCATACTTCGAAGGTATGCATGTTCTCACACTTCCTACCCTACTCCAACCCCTCTGCTCTTCTGATTCATGCTAATGAGGCAAGCAATCTTTGGCATGAAATATTTGGCCACCTAAATTACAAGTATATTTTTGATCTTAGTGAAAAAGAGATGGTCATAGGGTTACCAAAGATAAAATTTTCCAAAGGAGTCTGTCAAGGTTGCATACTAGGAAAACACCCCGAGCATAAATTTGAGAGAGCTAGTCATGAGAGAAACTCTGCACCTCTTGAGTTGATCCACAGTGATGTTGCTGGCCCATTCCCTCATATGTCCATGAGTCAGGCCAAATATGCATTGACTTTCATAGATGACTTTCCCAGGTATTGCTGGGTTTACTTCCTGAAACATAAGTCTGAAGTTTTTGGCCTCTTCAAAGTCTTTAAGGCTTTGGTTGAAAACCAGTCTAGGAGGAAACTCAAGGTCCTCAGATCTGACCATGTTGGTGAGTATGTCAAGTCTGAGTTTATTCAATATTGTGCAGATGCAGGTATTCAGATGCAGCATTCTATCCCTTACACACCACATCAAAATGGTGTTGCAGAGAGGAAGAACAGATCACTGAAAGAGATGGCAACCTACATGATGGAGGCTAAGACTTTGCCACCAAAGTACTGGGCTGAAGCTATAAAATGTGCAGCCTTTATCCAGAATAGGGTTCCTCATAAAGAGATTGATGGTATGACTCCTTTCGAATCATGGATTGGGCACAAGCCAGATGTGACCCATTTCAGGATTTTTGGCTCAAGGGCTTGGGCTAGAATTCCAACAGAAAAGAGAAAGGCTTTGCAGCCCCAAAGCCAAGAGTGTCTATTTGTTGGGTACTCTGAAGATTCAAAAGGGTACAATCTGATCAATTTGAGCACAAAAAAATCCTTCATTGAAATGTGTGTTCAGTTTCAAGAAGAACCCCTAGCAGCAGTGGAAGTTGGAGAAGCCTCTTCACCACCAGAACCTCTGAATGTAAGTGAAGAGATAGTTGAACATGCTGATTCTAATATGTCTGATAGTGATGATTTTATTGTAGAGCCTAACAGCCCTACAAGGCCAAAATGGGAATCCAAGACCACTCATGCAGCTGGAGAGCTAGCTGGAAATCCTAATGACCCTAGGAGGACTAGATCTCAATTTGAGAGTGCTCTATGCATGAAAGATCCTATGTTTGCTGAGAAATTATATATGATGGTGGAATCAGATCCTCAGACATATGAAGATGCAGCAGGAGATCCAATATGGCAAGAATCCATGAAGGAAGAGTTCATCTCACTCCAGAAGAGCAACACTTGGGAGCTGGTTGATCTTCGCCCAGGGAGGAAGCTAGTTCAGTGTAAGTGGGTGTACAAGACCAAATTTTCTGCTGATGGTTCACCTATAAAGTACAAGGCCATATTGGTAGCCAAGGGCTACTCACATGTTCATGGCATATACTACAATGAGACCTTTGCACGAGTGGCAAAGGTGGACTCCATCAGGCTAGCCTTAGCGATTGCAGCTTCAAAGCAATGGGAGGTACATCACATGGATGTAAAGTGTGCCTTCCTGAATGGAGATCTCACTGAAGAGATTTACATGCAGCAGCCTCAAGTATTTACTACTAACCCATCTCTTGTGTGCAGGCTAAAGAAGTCATTGTATGGGCTTAAGCAAGCCCCCAGGGCTTGGTATGCCAAGATTGATAGCTTTCTGCTATCACTGAATTTTGTTCGATGCAAATCAGATACAAATGTCTATTTGAAGATGATTAATGGTTCATTAATGATCATTTTTTTATATGTTGATGACCTTCTCATTACAGGAAGCTCAAAGGTTGAAATTGCTTCCTTGAAGGATGCAATGAACTATGCCTTCTCCATGACAGATTTGGGGCTATTGAGCCAATTATTAGGGATTGAGATTGCTCAAACCAAAGATGGAATCAAGGTGCACCAGTCCAAGTATGCCTTGGATTTTCTGAACAAATTCAAAATGAAGGATTGCAAGCCAAGCAAGACTCCTTTCCTTTCAGGAGTGAAGCTTGAAGAAGCTGATTCTTCACCTATGATAAACAATACACTGTATAGGCAATTGATTGGATGTTTGTTGTATCTTACACATACTAGACCTGATATTTCTTATGCAGTAAGTGTGGCTTCTAGATACATCGATCAGCCTCATGAGATCCATTGGAAAGCAGCCAAAAGGATCCTTAACTTTGTTCAGGGAACAAGGACACATGGGATCTTCTATAAAGCTAAATCTGATATTGATTTGATTGGGTTTACTGACAGTGATTGGGCAGGTGACAGCACAGGAAAAAATTCAACATCAGGATATGTGTTCATGCTTGCAGAAGGGCCAATCAACTGGTCAAGCAAGAAATAGAGTGCCATTGCACTCTCATCTACAGAAGCAGAGTACAGAGGAGTTGTAAATGCAGCAACTCAATGTTTATGGTTGCAGGGGTTACTTGAAGAGTGTGGCTTCGAATCAGAATACTCAACTACTATCTACTATGATAATCATAGTACCATTCAAATCTGCAATGATCCAATTTAGAAGCAAAGAACCATTCAAATCTGCAATGATCCAATTCATAAGTAGAGAACCAAACACATTGAGATCCATATGTACTACATCAGAGAGCTTGTGCATGATGGCACCATTCACCTACTCTTCTGTTCATCTTCAGAACAAGTAGCTGATATCTTCACCAAAGCATTTTGTGAGAAGACATTCAGTAATCTCAAATCACTTCTGGGGATTTCTGATCATGCTATGAAGCATGAGTGATGACAAGATTTCCAAATTTTGTTTTACAGTCCATGTTTAAGGGAGGATTTTCCCACTGGGTTTTTTCCTCTTTCCTTGGTTAAATGGACATGCAGTATGTAAAGGGTGACTAAGCCTTGTTTCTAGGCCCTATAATTTTCTGATATATTACTCATAAGTCATGCTTAAGGGGGGGTGTTATAATAATCAACCCATACTTAGCTACCTTAGACATTAATTAATCCATTTTTGTCTTATTTTCCTAGTTTCCATATTCCACCTTATGCAAGTTGTCATCTACACATCCATAGTGTTAAAACTTGCTAATTTTGAGTCATGGAGCGCTTGGGAAACCTCCTGGAATCAAATCTACTTTATTCCTAGCCTCCCTAGTGCATGTCTGCTTTTTCTGCTTTATTGTTTGCTTTTTTAGTGTTTTAAGGCAATTGGGAAAGTTTGACTAGGTGAAGTTAACTTGTTTTTTTTCCTCTACATCCTCCACTCTTTTCTCCTATGAAAAACATGTATGAGCTGTCCTTCCATCCACTATTAGCTTTCCTAATTGATTTTTCCAATTCGTGAGCTCCTAGACAGTTTTGGAAACTGCTTTATGCACCTATGGGGGATTTGCTTAGATTTAGTAAGCCTGCTTTTGACTAGATTCAAATGGCATCTTCATGCATTTGAATCCCTCATGTAATTATTTATTGTGGCAGCCTATGACTTCACAGGGTTTTCTATTGTACACTTATTAAATACAGTTTAGTGTTCAGCTCCATATTCAGTCTCTTCTGTGAGTAATTTTGCATGTGTAATTGGCAATTGATGTGAGTGTAATTGTTCTAACACTAGATTCAATTTCGACAAAACATGGAAATGGATACTGATTTCAACTATTAATTTATTTTCTACTAGGAAGAAGACTCTAGCCCATTTGGATTTTATAAATTTACAATCAACATGGGTTAGTCAATTTTTTCATTTGAAACTTGACACTACACATAATATTGTATATATGTTTTGGTGCTCAGGATGTGAGTTTTGAAGTTTGATTGCAGTGTCTAAATCCAATGCACATTTCACATTATGAAATAAATCACAGATGATCTTGCTTTAACAAGCTAACTGTCCCATAAAGGGTGATGCTATGCACATGCCTCAAGGGGATTGAAACCCTAGTGGGCAGCTTGAAATTCCCCCACCCTCAGCATTGGACCACAACCTCGTTGGAAAATAATTAGAGGAAATTAAACTCAAAATGGGCCTCCTATGGAAAATAATAAAATAATTTTTATTATTTTTGGAGGAAGAAAAGAAAGAAACTACTTTTTTTGTTCGTATTTTTGACATCTCAACTTAGTAAAAAACAGGGAACATAAACTCAATAAAGCTCACCAAAATTTTAGTAAAAGTGAGTCTGGTCGATTTTGATCAGGAATTTTGACTCAGCTAGCCAGCTCTAAGACTAGATTCAAATCAGGATTACTCATAGACTTATGCAAAGTATTTTTTCTATGACCAAGGGAGAATGACTACGACCCAAGGGCCCTAGGTTCTATAAAACACCATTTCGTATACCCTAAACCCTGTGAATCATTTTTATTGTTTTGTCTTAGATGTCCTATTTCTGGTAACATAGCTACCAATTATTGGAGTAGACTGGCCTACTCAGGCTAACTCTGATTAAATTCTTCAGTAGACAAATATTTCTATATGATCTAAAAGACAATACCATGTGTTAATAGTACTATCCCAACCATAAATGTGAATTCAAAAACTTAAAGACCTGGATGACTTTATGCATCTATAAATTAGAACATCAAATTATGTACAACACATAGGCAATGTATGTACTGATCAGCTAATAAGGAAAACTAGTGCACTGAGAGAATTGAGGAATATTAAAGCCTCAACTTATTAGGTTCATAAACTTAGAGCTGCATGTCAAAGTCGGGTTTCGATGAGTCTGTGCAAATTTATAAAACTTTTTTAAGGTAGTGTTCTGAGGTAGTGGCGGTGTGAGTATGAAGGAAATCGTGTTCACCCATTCATCAATGACATGTCAACATAAAACATAGGCTTGAATTAGTTATTATCTTAAAAAAAATAATTATATATGTATGTATATCCCATCGAGAAGAATTTCCATTCATCAACAGAGGAGAAATGGAAATAAAAAATCCAACATGAAGGGTCTAAGACTCACCCAGGTGAGTAAAATGGGGAATCTATTCTGCAAATGGTCACGTTGGAGGAGGGGCTCTCGAGTTTAAAGAAAATATAGAGATGATACATGCAAGGAAATGGGAGGAGTCAAGGAACAAAAAAGAACTTATTAATAACACCAATTGTAATAGTGACCAATATCATGCCGTGAAGAAATATCTAGGGCCTATGGAAAGACAGGGCACAAGGAAATACCTCCTCCTACAAACTATTTTCTCAATTTAGGAATTGATTCGATAAAAAATGTAGAAAGGATATCACCATCAACATTAAACATAAATGGAAAATAACTCCCATTGAACAATATCGATGATAAATGTAGTTTTACCTCAATAGAGCTTATGGAAGTTGGTTGTTGAACATCTCTTCCAACAAGATCTGAAGTTGGAGTAGGTTTTAAAGGATTCTTGAATGGGGTAAATTCTCTAGTGGGTTCTTGTATCGTTGCATCGTGTATGCATTGAAGGGAAGGACAAAAAAATATACAAATTGAAATTTGGCATGCCCTCCAAATTCGGGTGCAAAAGGTCAAGGCACAACCAAGTATAGTCATACTTTAGAATTATCCTCAACGGGTTGGAGCATATTTATGAATCTAGCCTAGAACAAAAATATTGAAATTTCTAATAACATAAAAATTGTATGCTTAATAAAAGCTATATTACTGCAAAGGCTTACGCATGTAAGAAAAAAATGTTTTGTTTACATTTATTAAGGGAACTAAATTGTTCTTTTGGGGTATTAGAGTGAAAAGAAAGTAAATTGATGCTTATGGTTACTATTGTGAAAGAAAAGTAACTTACTTCTTTTGGCTACTTAGGGAAAAATAATTAATATCAAGCTTTCTTGGTCATAATAGCTAATTTGGTAGGGACGTGTAAATATATGTCGAAGTTATGATAGGGACATGTAAAAATATATACATTCCTTAAAAGCATAAAGTTGTTATGTTCTAAAGCGCCATAGTTCAAAAAACCTTATGTCATAGAATATACATAATTAGCCATATTTGTACTGTAGCTTAGATAACTATATAAAGACAAATATCAATAGAGAACATGCAGTGTTTGACGTATATAACCTGCAAATATATATTTATAATTGATATATTATTAACCAATTATGTGTATTTTATATATATTTTGTCAGTTCATGTTGATTTGTGACAGTACATTAATTTACTAAATTCTAACACTTCAGATGGATTCAGAGACCCCTTTAATCTAACACTGCAAATGGATTCAAATTCCCCCTTAAATGGGTCTTTGAATCTATTTGCAGTGTTAGAATTTAGTAAAATGTACAAATTCATTGTCAAATTTGTAAATTTTTCCATTGTCGGAGTGACACAACAAAAAATGACCAATTGTAATATGGTCATTTGTAATCTAGATATCCCGTGATCAAATTTGGTCATTAATCTTGGTTGTTTTTAGTTGGTTTTTATCTCATGACCAAAAGTGGTCATTTTTAGTTAGCTCACTTAGAATTATCAATTTAGGTCATTTATCCCTCTAAAAAATTTGTGGTGACCAAACTTTTTGGTCTTATCGTCACTAATCTCTCATTTTCCACTAGTGAATATATGGTCCTAGCCACATTGACTTAAATTTCCCTATCCCTAAAGATTCATTTTCTTGGTCATAAAATAAAATAAGGTCTCCTTTGGACAAGATCCTAGGTTTAACAGATTTTTCATATTGGATTTTCACCCATTGCTTGTGTGCCTCATTTGTAGTAAGCACATATATGCGTTGTTCATCTAGATGTTCTAAATGCAACAAACACTCTTGTAGAGTAGAAGTCTCAGGTATAAATTGTATCACAAGATTCAACAATGGTATCTTGTATTCGATTGGTTTGATCGTTTCCTCCACATCAACGAGTTGGAAAGGTGAAAAACCTATAGGATTCTTGACCATGGTTCAGTATGCCCAAAGTGTTGGATAAAGCATGATGTGCCAATTTGACCTACTAGAATTAATGGCCTGCTTCATAATGGTTTTCAAAGTTTTGTTCATGGATTCTACTTGTCCATACACCCGTAGGTAAAATCAGGATGAGTGATCTTGTTTAAAACCAAGCAAAGTAGTCAATTCATTCATCATATTATCCTGGAAGTGACCTCCATGGTATGTGACAATCTATCTTGGGATACTGAATCTGGCAATAATTTAGTTGAATATGAAATAATCCGCAGTATTACCATCAGCTTTGAAGGTAGGAATTCCCTTTCACACTTAGTGAATTAATCAACGACGACAATGATGTACTTGTCCCCCCCAATCGAAACTAGGTTTCATGTCATGAAATCTACCCCCCACTGAGTGAAGGGTCCTACCGCGATGATTGGGAAAAGTGGAGCAAGATGTGACCCCATGTTTCTAGTATAAATATTACAAGGATGAAAATAATTAAAAAATTCCACAAACTATTTAAATATGGCGGGCCAAAAATAGCCAGAATGCAATATTTGTTGGAATATTATAAACCCACTCACAACTTAGGATAAAATAATAAATTAGTTTTGATTAATTTCCTACCCACTAGCCTAGATAGTTGGCATCCACTCGCACTACAAAGTCAACACTTTCCATCCATAACCCACGAATTATTTAATTATGATTCTTGGTTGATCTTGACCACTCTATTGAATACTAGAATTAGTAATTGCGCTTTCCTATAGATTCTTCATTATTATGCTTTTATCCAACTTTTTTGTGGATAAGGTAAAGCTAGTTAACTAGGAAATTGGTATCTTTTGTCACCAACCCATCCTCATTGATTTTATCTCCATATTTCATGATTAGTAATATTTTCCTTCACATATCATCACTCACTCATGCCTTGACTAATTGGTGATATCTTGGTCTAATTAGGAAACTGTTTTATTTACCTACGAGGGTTTATCATATTTAGTAATCCTGCTTTATGAGCTAGCAAGAGTTGTATCCTAGAAACTCTCTTTTCCTATATAAGGATGTATTACTTATGTAATAATATCAATTATCATTTATTGATAATTCATTAATGTGCATTCATTAATTCCTCTTATTCTCTCCTTATGCTAATTCTATGCAATTTTGTGTGAGGTTAATTGTGAGCTTAGATCCTTAACTAGTTTATGAAATTCTTTATACCATTAAGGATTTAGAATTTATACATGGTATCAGAGCTCAAGATATCAAATCTATGCATGACATAATACCTTTGATAGCTCATTAATTAATCCTCCTTTTCATATTTGTAGGTTTATTTTACAGGTACAACTTCAAATGGATTTGAGAGTATCAGTTCCTCTTCTTGATCCATTCACAAGCTATTCAAAGTGGAAATTGAAGATGATTTCATCTCTAAAGAGAAAAAATATTTATCAGAAATGTATTGGATTTAGTGAAGTGTCTTATGAAGAGCCAAGTGACTAGATGAATGACTATGATAGAGTGTTTGGAGCTACACGTCTGGCTATTTCTCCAAGCATGCACTACCTTATTGATTCTGCTAACCCAAAGGATCTATGGAAAAAATTGGATATAGTTTTGGGAAAGCACAATGAGGATCCTTCTAGAAATTTGGAGAGTGCCTCTAGCTCCTCAATGATTTCTCTCTCTCAATATGTCTCAACCTTTACAGTCTCTGATGAAGTTGATCATGATGAAGAAGTTTCTCATACAGTTCCTGTTGCTGCTACCCTCTTTGATTTGAATACTTCCTCTTCCTATCAAGAAGAAAATATTGAAGAGCAATCTTTTTTTGTATCTCTTGAATTTGAAGATATTGATTCATCTTCTTATGATGCTAATAATGAAGAAGAAGCAAATAATGGAGCTGTCATTTCCATTATTGGTGATTTTGTCACACATCCAGTGTTCTCTATGTATTCTATCATGGATCATGAGATCCATATTCCAAATCCTTCACACTTTTTGCATACCTATATCCATTATGGTTCACAACTCAGTGTCTTCTTGGATTCTTTCTTATCTATATCAACTCCTATTTGTGTCATACCACTCACCATACTTGATCCCATGCAATTCTGCAACCCCTCCTTCGTTGTTGGCACTCATTCTCAAAGCCTCCTTGAATATTTTGAACATCACTCTCTTTCCTCCTCTTGTACTAATACCATAGAGGATTCTTTACCAGTATATTCCAATGATTATATTTATGTTCTTATATGTGATCTCTTGGATTCTTTAGATGTTAGATAAACCCATGGAGTCTTTTCACTCACACTCCTTGATCTTATGACCTTTCCTAGTTCCTACATGGTCACTTACGCATATCCTCTGTATGTAAATTAAGTTGGAGACATTATACATTCTCTTGGATAGTTATTTCATGTATTTGAAGCTTAATTTATACATTTTGGTTCAAATTTCAAGTCATTTCATCATCTTGGAGCTGCTTACAACTCTCAAGAACTTTCAATCCTGCTTATAAATTATTGGATTTTAGTTGTTCTACATGGTCCCAGTTTCCATCCTGCAATTGTTTATATTTTTGATCCTGGTGAGTAGATTTCTCTTCTTCCCAATAAGAGATTCCTCCATACATCAACATTTATTTTGGAGAAGCATCAGTAGTAGTTCATCATTTTTGGTTTGCCTCTCATGTCCTTTCTTGAGGGAGTATTTTCCCCATGTGGTTTTGCCTCTTTCCTCATCTTTTTGGACATAATAATTGTTAAAGGCTGACCATAGAATTGTTGTTGGGCACTATATGCATCTATAGTTATTATTATTTTAGAGATATCATCATAAAATGACACTTAAAGGGGGGTGTTGGAATATTATAAACTCACTCACAACTTAGGATAAAATAATTAATAAGTTTTGATTAATTTCCTAACCACTAGCCTAGATAGTTGGCATCCACTTGCAATCTATAACCCATGAATGATTTAATTCTAATTTTGTGTTGATCTTGGCCACTTTACTGACTCCCAAAATTATTAAGTGTTATTTCCTGCAGATTCTGCTTTATTCTACTTTTATCCAACTTTTATGTGGATAAGGTAAAGCTAGTTAACTAGGAAACTGGTATCTTTTGATGCCAACCCATCCTTCGTGATTTTCTCTCCATGTTCCAGGATTAGCAATATTTTTCTTTACACATCATCACTCACTCATCCCTTAGCTAATTTGTGAGCTCTTGATCAAATTAAGAAACTGCTCTATTCACCTAAGGGGGTTTATTGTATTTAGTAAGCCCATGTTATGAGTTTGCATGAGTTGTCTCCTAGAAAATCTATTTTCCTATATAAGTATGTATTACCTATGTAATAATATGAATTATCATTTATTGATAATTCATTAATGTGTGTTCATTAATTCCTCTTATTCTCTCCTTATTCTAATTCTATGAAATTATATGTGAGGTTAATTGTGTGCCTGGATCCTTAGCTATTTTATAAAATTCTTTATACCATCAAGGATTTAGAAATTACACAAGATATTTTGGGTCGTTTCTAACCCAGATAAATGACCCCTACATGCTCCGCAATGGGAATCACTTAGGACTAACTCGACCTCCTCATGAGTAAGACATCGATGTAGAATTGATTCTACCCCTCTTTTATATAACATATCACCAATAATGAGGTAGTTTTTAGCATTCATTCATAGATTGCGTCTCTCTTCTCATAAGTAGTTCATGGGACACTTCATATTTCGAAGATATATCAAATAATGTCCATGCCAAGGATCAACAATTTAGATTAATAATATGTGTTCATCAGGGAGTGAGTCATGTTCCATCACAGTGTTTTCATCACTAGGGAACTCATATATAAGCTCTGTGAATACCAAGGAATTTTTGGATTTGGCAGATTGAAAATATAGTTCAAACTCTTGGAGTATGATGATCCACTTATTAAAATTTTCCTTGGATTATACGTTGGGATAAAACATACTGGAAAGGATTCACATCCACAACCACAGTGGTCGCCCTAAATACTAGGTCCTAACAAATGGTAGGTTTTGAAAGCTACAACAAGACGAAAAGATGTCAGTGGAATTTTGTTTGACATCCCTTCCAATCATGATCCTAGAAAACCTGTATAATTATAAGATATTAGGATTTATGCTATTGTGCCTCATGTTTATGATAAGATTATTGGATTAGGGGGCATATTTCCCCACCATGATCAGATCCCATTGTACATTTACAAACATGTGTATGTAGATTTCTTTCTACACATGTATTTTGATTACACAAGTATGCAATTGTCTTTTTATAGTGTCTGGAGAGGACAAAGTCATGAGCATTATGAGGATCACAAGGACCCTATTACTACACTGTCACCTCCTCAACTAGTTCCCATTCCTATTCTAAGTATAATCATTGATCAACATGATGATAAATGTATTCGATGGATTATTGGAGGTCCACCATAAGGCAGGGCCTCTTATTGACATCTAGAAAACTGCTTGCTAGAGGAGGAGGGACCATGTACTAGGTCTTGACAAATGGAAGGTTGTGAAAGATGCAGCAAAAGGAAATGATGTTAATGGAAATTTTTTTGACATCCCTCCTAGTCATGCTCCTAGAAAAATGCTCCAATTACAATATATTAGGCTTGAGACCATTATGCCTCATGTTTATGATAGGATTATTGGAGTAGGGGGGATATTCCCCCACCATGATCAAGTCCCATTGTAATTTTATAACCATGTTTATGTAGATTTTTTTATTCACATGCATCTTGATTACACAAGTATGCCATCGTATTTTTGTGGTGTCATGAGAGGACACAGTTATAAGTGTTCTGGGGATCACAAGGACCTTAATGCTACATCGCCACCTACTCAACTAGTTCCCATTCCTATTCGAAGTATAATTTGGTAGGATGATGTTGTTGATCCATCTCAGATTAGAGTCAAGACATGAGATTTGATGGAAAGTACCATGTGCATTACATTGGGTATAGCTACAATTGACACATAAGAGGATAGGTATAGACCATGCCATACACCTACAAATCACGAGTTGTCGTGGGTTGATGAGACAATCATTTGGGGTCTTGAACATGAGACTATACTTACGTATTCTTTGAGTACTTGAGATGCATACTATCATTTGCATAAGGGATGTAGGACATCATCGAAATAGAAATTATATTTATGTACTCAATTTTTTTCATTATATGCCGTTAAATAATCCTCTTTAATACATGTACATAAAAAGAATCAATTGAGTAATACTGATTTTTTGTTGTTGCTCCATACGAAGGAAAACCTCTATGAATTCTCCCACTGCCACTTCCCCAGAGTTAGTCTTTCCACCTCCTTGGCATCCTGATAAACCCAAATAGAAGGATGGCTTGGTTGGTAGCCTGATAAACCCATCTATTGGCTTGGATGGTAGCCTGATAAATCCATCTATTGGCTTGGTTGTGTCTCATGTGAATTTTGGCTAAGTGTAAACCACTGTCTGTGTAATCCTGATAAACCCAACTAGAGGGATGACTTGGATGGTAGCTTGATAAACCCATCTGTTGGCATGGCTGTGACTTGTATAAAATTTGGCTATGTGTAAAACACTACCTGTGTAAGCCTGATAAACCAAACTATGTTGGATTAACTAAATTTCATTGTATCCTCAGCTATGGGGAAGTCTACTAGTGTTCCTTATTATTTGGGGAAATCATGCCTAGCTTGGGGGTGGCAGTGTTCCTGAGAGATTGATGAGCACACTGGCCTATGGTTGGGTGGAACGTTGCAGTGACATAGTTCGTTGCGGGACAAGATTCAGATAAAGATAATTATCTCTTATGTTTCAATCCCTGCAACTATACTCATTTATAAATTAATATGAAATGATGAATGCTTGAATGAAATGTGTTGTGTGTTAGTTGTATATTTCATGAATGATGCATCTATGTGTGTAATTAATTTAATGAATTTTCTAAGTTGTTATGAAGTTAGATCAGCCGGATTGATGAACAGATCGAATTTCCACAGATTTTCCCTTCCAAAATTCCCTTTCCGCAACTTGTGGGATGCGGGATGTGGGAAGCGGAAACGTGCCTTGCAGAATTTTGGACTCCGCATTTTCCCTTCCATAATTCCATTTCTGCAACTTGCGGGATGCTGAAATGTCATTTGGAGAAATCTGTTTTCCACATTTCCCTTCCGCAATTTGCGGGATGAGGGATGTGGAAATGACCATGGTAAATATTGATTTCCGCAACTTTGATATCTATAATGGCCATTCTACATATGGGATGTGGAATGCGGCATGTGGGGTGTGAGAGTGAAATTTTGATATGTTTCTGATTCCGCAAGTGAAGCTCTCTGCACCGTTGATTTTCTGCAGGATGATTCTCCACCATTCAATCTTTATGCGATTGAGGAAAATAAAGAGTTATACATGGTGTGGATCATAATGTTAGTAGAACAAATTCTTGCTTGCATATATATTTAAAGAAAAAAAGAATAAGGAATCATCATACGAATGCAGAATCAGAGATGGGTAACTCAGGTAGAAGAGTTGGGTTGCGTTCTCTCCTCCGGGGAGGGAGGGCATGTGACAGTGTGGTATCACAGCTGCTGGTTGTAGCATTGGGCCTAGATGGGCTAGAAAGAAAAGTGGTTAAAGTATTGGGCCTCGATCATGGATAATTTTAGGGGAGAAACTTATCCCATGGGCTATTTTTAGGGGGTTTTCTCGAAAAAAGGGTTCGCCATTTTGCAATTTTTGAAGCCCTGTTTCGCCCAATTTTGATGGGGTAAACTTTTTTCACCCCAAAAATTGCCAAATTATTATATAAAAGATATAAAATCCTTGGAAATTAAAATATTTTTTGAAAAATATTTCCAAACATTTTATAGTTGGTGTTTTAAGAATTGGTAAGGTTTTCCAACATTTATACACTTTTAAATAAATATGGTTCCTTAAAATCATCCCTGGCCTTGATGGGATGAGTTGGATAGTTACAGAGCTATTGGTTAATAGTTCCCATGTATTTTTGGCTACATAACAGAGAAAAAATGCCATAGGCAGTGGGTAAGTGATTTTGGCTTTGATTAAATCTAACAGTTTTGTTATCTAACACATTTTTGCAGAGTTACAGTCACCTTCAGAAAGGGCAGTGCAATTATGAATAGTTGGTTCGACCATGAAGATGGGATGAGTTGGATAGTTACAAAGCTATTGGTTAATAGTTCCCATGTATTGTTGGCTACATAACAGATAAAAAATGCCATAGGCAGTGGGTAAGTGATTTTGGCTTTGATTAACTCTAACAGTTTTGTTATCTAACACATTTTTGCAGAGTTATAGTCACCTTCAGAAAGGGCAGTGCAATTCTGAATAGTTGGTTCGACCATGAGGACATGTGATATGAATGATTATGCACAGGACCCCAATGCACACAAGGAATATTCTATGCGAGAAAATGTCAGAATTGGAAATGATGAGACAGAGTCTAATGGGAGGAGGTTTCAAGATACTCCCCCAGACTTTGCAACCAGCATGAGAAGCCTCAAGGTGGAGATACAGAGCTATTGAGAAGACAACGAAAGACTGATTAAGGCTCAGGAGGAGAAAAATCAGCTGAATGCAGCCATATTGCATAGTTTGACAGAAATTCAGAGAGAGATGAACTCTGGGGACCGGACAGTAAAGCCAGAAGGAAGTAAGAACACTGCTAGAGGAGGAAAGCGATTTCCTAGTCGGTCGTATGACTTTGAAAAATCCACTGATGGTTCAAGTTTTTTCTCTCATGAGAATAAAAGGAGAATATACCCTAGTGGGTCTTTTGAATTGGAAATATCCATTGAAGATTCAGGCTCTTCATCTCACAGGGGTAGGAGGAAGAGGTGTTACCAGAACCGCTCACGAGATGAATTAAGGAAGGAAAAGCTTCCTACCTTCAATGGCGAGGTAAAGACTGGTCAAGAAGCTGAAGCTTGGATTTTAGGAATAAGAAAATATTTCCAAGTCCAAGATTATTCTGGAAATCTGAAAGCTCAAGTAGCCATTTTCAGTCTGACAGGGAGAGCGTGTATTTGGTGCGAACAATTGAGGAAAGTAAAGAAGATAAATGAAAGGAATATTGTCTGGAAACAATTTGTAACACCCCGGTTTTGACCCCATTTGCATTAAATGTATCTGATGTATATATTGTAATTAATCATGGTGTGGAGCTAAAGGAAAAATCCCCAGCATCGATTTAGCATTTTTTGTTTCGGCGATTAAAATCATTGTCGATGGTATTTTATGCTAGCTAACACATTATAATTTTGGCATAATGTAAATATACAATTTAATCAAAATATCCACAACCACCTATGTCAATGCAACATAAAAATAGAAGGGGAATGATTTTCCTAAGGATAAGGGGGGGGGGGGGATTGTTCAACCCTTGAAGCCAATGGGGAAAAGAAAAATGTCAGCAAAAGAACCCAAGAGAGTGGTCAACCACTTCCCTTGTCTTATTCACCAACCTAATTAATTCTCCATGAGATTGACTAGGGAAGTTATTTCCTTGAGGGTCGTATGCATGGGAATCCATTAATGATTGGCAGGACTGTCAATCCTTTGACCACATGCATTCCCAAAGATGCAAATCACATTCAGTTCCTCATGTGGGCAGAGAGAACCTCATTCCACTCTCACGCAGATACTTGTCTTCCTCACGCAGGAGAAAGCTTGGCCTCATGCAGAGATTAGCGTTCAACAATTTCCCTTTCATGATTTGGGTTTGTGTGGTGATTTCCTTCATGGTTGGGGTCGTTTCCTTCACTACATGTAGGAAAATAATTGGTTACAGGGCCTTCGCAATCTGTATTCTCCTCTCCCGATTTTGTTTTTGTGGTTGAATCAACTTTACGATTGGGGGATCGTATTCTTCCTCTTTTCCAGGATGGGAGGTTGTTGCTATCTTCACCATGAATTTGGGGTGTTGCTGAGTCGTTTTGGCCATAAATGAATCTAGAGATCGACTATTAGATGAGCTGTGTTGTCTAATTTCCATACCCGATTTGGCCTCTGTGGTGTGTTTCCCTTCAATCCCAGAACCGATATTGCTGTGTGTACCTAGCTTTTTGGTCTTTGGAAATTTTTGGGAGTGGAAATGGGTCTGAGTTTTCTTGATAAACTATTATATTTTTATCATTTAAGCTAGCATTATCGTAGGATATGTAAGTGAGATAATAATAAGCACAAAAATCAAACATAAGAGACAATGAACAAAACGTTTTTCCTCAGGGAAACCATAGAGGAGAAAACCCCGCAGCTTCCTCAGAGATAGAATCAACACCAAAAGAAAAACCCCAAAAATAGTAAGATGATCTCCCGACAATAGTAGTCTCTCTCTCTTGTCCCAACAACTTCTTCTCTCTCATTTATGCGCTACAACTAAGTGTGAGTGAATGTATGATAAATAGAGAAGCTACCTCTGTATTTATACTAATTCCCAACTTCACAATAACTCACTAGGGCTGAATTCTCTAGGAGAGTCTAATAACCCTAGCGCCCCACAACTGCAGGGACTTTAACGCTTGATCAATAGGAGGGTTACTCACAATGACTTTACATGACTTGTTTCCATTATTGAATCTCCCGATAAGAACATCGAGGCATGACATGACTCAAGTACATTACAGACACTTCCCAGAATAAACATCGGGGTACAATACATAAGATATACAAGTGAATACATTCCAAAGTTACAAATACATCAACACTCCCTCTTAACTAGGAAGGTATTCTCTTGATAGAATTTATCAGCACAAGTCTTCTTCTATGTATCATCTGGATCATCATCAAGTTCTTGTCATCTTCATCTTCAAGTCATCTTCATCTAGATCTGGATCATCACTCGATATGGATCATCACCACTGGATCTGGATCATCACTGCTGGATCATCACTCGATCTGAATCATCACTCGATCTGGATCATCTCTAGGTCATCATCACTGGTGCTATCTCTTGATTATTCTCATCATAGGAAGTTCTATAGAGCCAACCATTTTTCATGTTGGATGTAGGCCTAACCTTCATGTAGGTCTTTATCATCTTCAACACTTATATCTGACCATGGAATGAACCATGTCAGAAAGGCCCGCCCAACACTTACATATGACCATGAGAGGAACACATCCAAGAACCATGTCAGAAAGGTACGCCCAACACTCACATTTGACCATGGGAGGAACACATCCAAAACCCATGTCATAAAATACCAGCACTCACATCTAACCTCATCTTGTCAGAAAGGCTCCGCACTTACATCTGACCATGTGTAAACACATCGCACAAGAATGGCTCCACACTTACATCTGACCATGTGTAAACACATCACGCCAGAATGGCTCTACACTTACCTCTGACCATGTGTAAACACATAGCACCAGAATGGCTCTGCACTTAGATCTGACCATGTGTAAACACATCGTGCAAGAATGGCTCTCAGTCCCAAAAAGATTAGTCCTAGTAACTGACCAGGTACCTCCTTTCTCCCAGAGAATGGCATTCAGTGCTTATATCTGATCATGTGGGAACACATCCCATAGTCACCTTAGAATGGCTCAACACTCACATTTTCCATGGAAGGAACCAATCCTCTCACCATGACAGAATGGATCAGCCCTTACATCTGACCATGGAAGGAACCAATCCTCTTACCATGTCAAAATGGCTCACATACTCATCACTTCCCCTTGGAGGGAACCTCAATCTGGAGAACACCTAGTTTCTCCCTAAAGTATTCAAAATTCACTATGACCAATTGCTTAGTCAACACATCAGCTATCTGTTCATTCGTTGCAACATATTGGAGCTTCACTTCTCTCTGCACCATATTCCTGATATAGTGATATTTGATCTCGATGTGCTTCAAATTGTCATGGAACACCGGGTTCTCAGAAAACTTCACACAACTATGGTTGTCACAATATATACAAGTAACATCCAATTGGAGATCAAATAAATCAGACAGTAGCTTCCTTAGCCATACTTCCTCGCAACTAGCCAAACAAGCTACAACATACTCTGCTTTGGTTGTATTCAATGCCACACAGGATTGCTTCCTGCTAAACTAGGAGATCACACTTGATCCAATACTGAAGCAACATCCTGAAGTGCTCTTTCTATCAATGGCACTTCCTTCCCAATATGAATCAACATAACCTTCCAGGTTAATCTTCTGATTCACCTCATACTTGAGCCCATAATCATACTTGAGCAATCAAGTGAACATGTCTCGGATCTGTCAGGAACTGGCTCAAGGTGTTCACAGCAAAGAAAATATCTGGTCTCGTATTCGTTAGGTACATCAATGATCCAATCATCTGATGATACATCGTGGCATCAACCTCTTCTGATGAAACATCACTCAATAGCTTCAGGTTCGATGCGATAGGTGTGGTCATTGCTTTGCAATCCATCATCCCAAATCTCTTTAGGATCTCTACCACATACTTCCCTTGTCCCAAGGAAATTTCATTTGCATTCTGCCACACCTCCATGCCTAGAAAATAGTGCATCATACCCAAGTCCTTCATTTCGAACTCGGCAGCAAGCTTCCTCTTCATATCAGCAATCAACCCATCCATACTTGTTACAAACAAATCATCTACATACAATAGGAGTATCACTGGGGTACCATCTTCAACCTTGTAGTAAAGGTTGGGATCTACTTTACTCTTGGTAAAGACCAAACTGGATAGGAAGCTATCAATTCTTCTGTACCATGTCTTGGGTGCCTATTTCAAACTGTACAGGTATTTATTCATTTTACACACATGAGTCTCCCTGTCATGTGTCTCAAAACTGAGTCGTTGCTCCACATACACTTCCTTTTCCACTACACCATTCAATTAAGCAGTCTTGACATCCATCTGGTGTATCTTCCATTTCATTATTGTAGCCAGAGCAAGTACTGATCCGATGGAAGTGTATCTGGCTATAGGTGCAAAAGTTTCTTCATAATCTATTTCTTCTTTTTGGGAGAATCCATGAGCCACAAATCTTGCTTTATATTTTTCTATGCTACCATCTGCAGCATGCTTGATCTTGTAGATCCATTTGGAAGTTAAAACAAACTTCCCTTCTGGTCTTGGAATAACATCCCAAACATCATTCTTCATGATCGATTGGTACTCTTCGATCATAGCATCCTTCCATTATTTTCTTTCTATCGCTTGTTCATAGTTGGAAGGTTCTTTATCGATGAAGTCACATAATAAGGCTACATAACCGAAGCATGGCTTGGTTCTTTTCCTTTCTCTATTATTTTCTTATGGAGCCCCATATATTTTTGCACCTTGGACAGCTTCTTGTACCCAAGCAGGTTTCCTCTTATGAGGATTCTTCTCCTGAGGTGGATCTATAGATTCTTGAGGTTCTTCTAATTCTCGATCTTCTTCTTGAATTTCTTCGTTCATGGTTGTGTCATGAATTCTGGGTACTTCTATTTCTTCAGTTTCTTCAGTAGGTCTCTTTTGGGATTTGTTGTAAGCTGAGTCTTCGTCAAATGTTACATCCCTGCTGATGTCGATCTTCTTGAATCCTGGGAAGTATATTATGTAAGCCTCCGAGCTTTCAAAGTATCCCACAAATATACCATTCCTTCCTGAAGGATCTAACTTTGTCCTCTTTTCTTTTGGAATATGTATGTACACTGGACAGCCAAATATTCTGAGATGGTTGAGTTCTGGTTTCTTGCTGGAAAAGACTTCTTCAAGTGTCTTTTTCTTGAGTACTCTGTGTGGAGTAATATTGTGTACATACACCGTAGTTCTTGCAACTTCTTCCCATATATGCTTGGGAATATCTTGATCATGAAGCATGGACCTTGCAGCTTCCATGATCATTCTATTCAATCCTTTTTGCAACCCCATTATGTTGTGGATTATATGGAGTCATTAACTCCCTCTTAATCCTTGAATCTTTGCATAATTATTTGAATTCATTTGATGTGAATTCTCTGCCATTATCTGATCAAAAGGTCTTGATCTTGTTTTTTGTGTGGTTCTCGATCAAGGATTTGAATTCCTTGAACTTACTGAATTCTTCATCTTTGTTCTTTAAGAAGTATATCCATGTCTTCCTAGAAAAATCATGAATAAAAGAAGCATAGTATACATATCTGCTTAATGAACCGGATGACACTGGACCGCATACATTGGAGTGAATGATTTCCAAGACTCCTTTTGCTTTGCTCTCACTACTTGGAATGTCTTCTTTGTGTTCTTTCCCTTTGGACATCGTTTGTAGACACCGTCATGTTTTGTCTGAATTTATGAAAGTCCTTCAACAACTTTGCTTGCAAGTGGTAGTTCCCTATAGTGCACATGTGCAAGCCTTCTATGCCAAAGTTCATTTGGCTCTATTGATTCATGGAACAAAACTTGTTCTGTTTGGCCCTTCAATTTGTATAGACCTCCTTCTTATTCCCCAATCACTACTGCATCATCAATAGTCTTTCCCTTTGGCCATATGAGAACTTGACCGTCTACAAATGCAACCCTCATGCCTTTTGCATCTAATGTAGATATCGAGAGGATGTTCTTCTTTATTCTTGGTACAAATAATACATCCTTCATCTTTATAGACTTTCTAGAATCTAGCTTATAGGAGGATTCCCCACTACCTTATATTGGATACTGGTAGTGATCTCCAAGTTTCACCTTGTGGGGTGATTCATGTTTTGATAGTTTCTCAAAGGATTCTTTGAATCATGTCATATGTTTGGAATCCCAACTGTCTATAAGCCAATCATTGATTCCATGTGTGATGTTTCCCATGAGAGCATAAATCAAAACATATTCTTCATCACTTGAAGAATCATCAATGTCTTGTCTGATTCTCTTCTTGGAAGGCTTATCACCTTCTGCAGCATGAGCATGATGTCTTTTCTTGTTTCCCTTCTTCTTGAGATATCTATATTTGTTTCTAGGACAATCTCTTGCAAAGTGTCCTCTTTCATCACATGTATAGCAAATGAACTTAGACATATCTTTAGACTTTCTAGAGTTACTCTTCTGGTGAGAGTGCTTACCTCTGTGATGGCTTGTTATGGTTTTCTTGGATTTTACTATGAGAGCTTGATCTTCACATCCCATCATTTATTCTTGTGCTAATATTTGATATTCTTCTTGTGAAGTTGACTAGATTCTTTCTGGCACAGATCCCTTGAATGAAAGAGTCCCAAGCCCTAGGGAGACCATTCAAGGTGGTCATCACAATTTCTAAATTCTCTACTTCTTCATCTACCGCTTCCAGTTGTTCCTTGATCTAAGAGACCCTTGTAAAGTAAGACTGGATAGTCTCCACATTATGGATCTTTACATTCTTCAATTGGTTTCTCAGAGTCATCTTCTGATTTATGTTCTTTCCTTCAATTAGTTTGGTCAGGGCATCAAACATAGCTTTAGGTGTCTTTAGGGAGGACACCTATGGTATGAGGTGATCCTTGACTGAATCAACAATAATTCTCTTAGCCATGACCAATTTATTCTTGTGTAAGGCCTTAGCCTCATTTCTCTTTGGAACTGAAACCATCCTCATTGATGTAGGAGTCCAACTCATTTTCTTCCAAGACCAAGGAGATCCTATACTTCCAGGCTCGGGATTTATCAGCTCCCTCAATATTTTCATCAAGCTTGGTATGATGAGACATCTTAACTGAGAACCTCAAATGGAAATACAAAATATTTAGATCTTACCACATTAGGATGTCAGATCTAGATCTGGAGCTGAATTTCTGTAGAGATAGTTCAGGAGTAGATTAGGGTTTGACTTTCCCTTAGTTCTGTCCAACCAAAAACTTTGATATTGATCTCTAAACTTCGATTTTGGGGACTAGATCAATCTAGGCCTAGCCTCACTCAAAAATTCCACTTTTGTCAAAAGCTAAACTTCTATCAAAAGCTAAACTTCTATCAAAAATTCCACTTTGGGTCAAAAACTGAAAATGCTCATAATCAGATTCTGCTTCGACAGAAATATGTGCTCTGGAGAGGAGAGCCAATACAACCTTCTTTTGATGAAAATATGTGGAGAGAGATCCAAAAAGTAGGAAGCCCTAGTTTATGCAGCTGCACAATGTATTCTTCTCAGGTTAGCTCTGATACCATGTTAGATTTTTATCATTTAAGCTAGCATTATCTTAGGATCTTTAACTGAGAGAATAACAAGCACAACAATCAAACATAAGAGAAAATGAACACAATTTTTTTCCTCAAGGAAACCATAAAGGATAAAACCCCGCAACTTCCTCAGAGATAGAATCAACACCAAAATAAAAACGCCAAAAATAGTAATATGATCTCCTGACAACCGTAGTCTCTCTCTCTCTTGTCCCAACAACTTATTCTCTCTCAGTTATGCACTACAACTAGGTGTGAGTGAATGTATGATAAATAGAGAAGCTACCTCTCTATTTATACTAATTCTCGACTTGACAATAACTCACTAGGTCTGACTTCTCTAGGAGAGTCTAATAACCCTAGCACCCCACATTTGCGGGGACTTTAACCCTTGATCAATAGGAGGGTTACCCACAATGACTATACATGACTTGTTTACATTATTGAATCTCCTGATAGGAACATAGGGGCATGACATGACTCAAGTACATTACATACACTTCCCGGAATAAACATCGGGGTACAATACATAAGATATACAAGTGAATACATTCCAAAGTCACAAATACATCAACAAAAACTAGTGTGTAGGATCCTCAAAGATAGGGCTAGAGGGTTGGATTTCTTCTCTGCACCCCCCTGAATAGCATTGGAAGGGAAGGCATAGCCCGAGGGACTGTATAGCAGAGAAGGGGATGCTTCTTTGTGTTGGCGGCATGTGGATGTTTTAGAAGTCGGGATAGCTCTGGTGCAAGTGTCCATAGCTCTTGGATTAAGCTCACTAGCTTAGCAGCCAACCTTTCCAGCTCCCTGTTAGCCTGATAAACCCAACTGTGTTGGCTTGACTGAGTTTTGTGTATCCTTAGTTACGTGTGAGCCTGCTAGTGTTCCCTTATTCCTTGTGGGAATCATGCCCAACTTGGGGGTGGCAGTGTTGTTGATAGATTGATGAGCACACTAGCCTATGGTTGGGTGGAACGTTGCAGCGACGTAGCTGGTTGCGGGATGAGTTTCTTTACAAGATAATTCTCTCTTATGTTAATCTCTACATTGTATTTGTTTTTTAATAAAAATGATGAACATGTGAATTAATGGAATGGGTTTTCTTCTGTTGTATGTGAATTATTTATGCATCTCTGCATGTTATTAGTTCAATGCATTGCATTTTATGTTTATGGGGCTAGTTTCCCCAATTGATAGTAGTAATTTTGTGTCCTCTCCATTCGGTATAGGGGTAGTGATGTGACACAGTTCGAGAAATATTTTAAGCAGAAGTACCTCTCTGACCGATACCATGATGACAAAATCAAAGAATTCCATGAGATGATATTGGGACAGTAGACCATGGAGGAATATGCAAACAAGTTCTTGGAACTGCTGAGGTATGTCAGGTATATTAAAGATGAGAAGGTAAAAATCTAGCGCTTTCTAAGTGGACTACCTCAATCCTACAAATACTGAATTGAGTTCTATGAACCTAGAACTATGGAAGAGGTGATAAGAAAAGATAAGTATTTCTATGAGCAAAGCAAGAGAAAACCTGACTACCAGAAGGCGTGGAAGAACAAGATGAATCAGAAATCTGATCAGAGGAAGAGAGTTTTCAAACCTCCTAACTTCTGGAATCAGCAGAAGCAACCATTCCAAGCTGAGAAGAAGCCATCCAGAGTAATGGGAGAAAATCCAAGAGAACTGCAACATAACAGAGAACCACTTCAATGTTGGAAATGTGGAAAATCCCACATATGCCCAAAATTTCCACTGGAGAATGAAAATGCAAGGCCAACATACAATATTCAAGAGGAAGAAACAATGGGACAAGTAGCAAGGGTCGTATCTAGAATTTATGCAGCACTGGGAGACCACTAGGAAGATCACCAGTCAACGGTGGTTAAAGTTGCAGGAAAGATTGCTGAGCAATCTATTTCTATTTTTATTGACACTGGTTCTACTCATAGTTATATTGCTCCTAGAGTAGTGGAAGTTTGTGCTCTTAGGAAATCAAAGAATAGCAAGTAATGGTTAGTTCAGATAGCCACTAGAAATAAGAGAAAAGTTAATGAAGTGGTGGAGAAATGTCCATTGATGATGAATGTGTTAGAAAACTCCTAGGACCACAGAGAAATAACAAATATACAGGTAAATCATTAACAAGATGCAAAACACATGAAAACATTATAGAGAGACACATATATTATGTGGTTAACCCAAACGATGGGCTACGTCCACAAAGAAATTGCCAGTCCTTTTATTATAGTCCAAAAAGGTGAAGGGATACAACCTGCAGCAAAACTGTTGCACTTCCTCTTAACGCCCTCATAGTCTCTCTTCCAATACAATACAATACCATACTCAGTAATTTTACAATTCTTTCTTTTATAGGGGAAATACAATGGGAAAATTCTAGGGTTAACCCAATACCATGGGTCCGCAAAACTGTTGGCCAACACATATCCCAAAATTGTTTCTCGGGGGCTCCTCCCTTGAACCCCCATTTCTCGGTGGCACTGCCCCCAAACCCCCATATCTCAAGGGTAGAACCCCCGTGTCTTAGGGGCATTGCCCCCAAACCCCCTTTTTCAGGGCACTTCCCCAAACGCAAAGGCAAGGGGAATGAGTGTACAATACACCTGGTTTACAAACACAACTGAATAATATCTCTGGATATGGAATATTAGGCTCCACAACCAACAATCTCCCACTTGGAGACTGATCACAACAACTCCACTGCTACTGCAATTTCTGGACTATGCTCTAGAACTTGGACTTGGAAAATTTCTTATTTTCACCTTCATGCTTGAAGCCCAACAGAAACTGAGCAGGAACTCAGTTTCTCTTTGGTTACTCCCTTTGTCAACATGTCTGCAGGATTCTGGCTAGTATGTATATTTTCTATTTTTAACAGTTATTCATCTAGAACAGATTTTATGAAGTGGTATATCTGGTCTTGTGCACACCATAGCATACATCAAGCTTCCAACTACTGATGAATAGGGAATCTTGGACATGTAATCTATCTCTTCTTGTGTATCTGGACACATATCCTTGCTTAGTTTGAAATGGCTGGCCAAAGGTGTACTGACTGGTTTTGTATTTTGCATTCTAAACCTCTGCAACACTTTTTCTATGTACTCACCTTGAGACAATGTCAATTTGTGATTCCTGTCTCTTGTTATTCTCATACCAAGGATTTTCTTTGCAGCACCCAAATCCTTCATCACAAATGATTTAGCTAGTTTCCTTTTCAGCACATTTATATCCTGCATGTTAGACCCTGCAACAAGCATGTCATCCACATACAATAACAATATAATATATATTTCGTTATCTATCCTCTTGAAATAAACACAGTGGTCAGAATGACATCTATCATAACCTTGTTTTGTCATAAACTTATCAAATTTTAAATACCACTGCCCTGGAGATTGTTTCAGGCCATACAAACTCTTCTTCAACCTGCAAACCAAATTCTGCTTTGCTTTGACCTCATACCCTTGTGGCTGCTGCATATAAATATCTTCCTCCAAATCCCCGTGGAGAAAGGTTGTTTTTACATCTAACTGTTCAAGATGCAAATCTTCTACCTCCACTAGACTTAAAATAGTACTAATTGAAGTCATTTTAACAACATGACAAAATATTTCATCGAAGTCTATACCTTTCTTTTGTGCAAACCCCTTTACAACAAGTCTAGCCTTGTACCACTTCTTTCCTCCATCTTCTTCCTTCAACTTGTAAACCCATTTATTCTATAGGCAACTTAACCAGATCCCAAGTCTAGTTTCTTACCAATGTGTCCATCTCCTCATCCATGCCTTGCTCCCATTTCTTTCTAGTTTCTACCTGCATTGCTTCTTCAAAACATTATGGTTCACCAGAATCAGTCATCAATAAATAATACAGTGAAGGAGAGAATCGTTCAGGTGGTCTACTTAACCTGGTAGATTTTCTTACATTTGCAGGAGTTTCAGGTACCTCCTGCTGCTCTTGATTTTTCGGTGCCTTTGGAACTTCATTTTCTTTGATTTCATCAAGCACTATGTACTCTGTGTTTTCCTTTTCTTCTTTCTTTCCCTGCAACTAATATTTGTACATGACCTTTTCATTGAATACTATATCTCTACTCCTAATGATTTTTCGATTTTTAAGATCCCATAAGTGATAACCAAAATCATCAACCCCATATCCAATAAATGTACATTTCTTGGATTTATCCTCAAGCTTTGTTCTATCATCTTTATCAATATGGACAAATGCTTCACAACCAAAAGTTCTCATAAATGAGTATTTTACCTATTTACCTATCCATGCCTCCTTTGGAATGCCACATCCAAAGCGCTTGAAGGCCCTCTATTTAGTAAAATAAACAGTAGTGTTTACAGCATCATCCCAAAACTGTAAGGGAAACCCTGCATGCAATCTCATACACCTTGCATGCTCCATGATCGTTCTGTTCATCCTTTCTGACACACCATTTTCTTGTGGTGTTCTAGGGAATGTCTTCTCTCTACGAATCCCATTGTGTGAACATTAACTGTGAAACTGCTTGCTGCAGTACTTGCCTCCATTATTGGATCTAAGACATTTCAACCTTTTTCCTGTCTCATTCTTAGCCAAATATTTCCAATTCTTAAAAGTATCAAACACATCATATTTTTGTCTAATGCAATAAACCCAAGTTTTTCTAGTTGCATCATCAATAAAAGTAACATAATAATGAGATCCACCAAGAGATTGTACTTGAGCTCATCCCCATACATCTGTATGGACAAGCTCTAACTTTTCACCCTTCTTTTGTTTCCCAACCCTGAGAAATCTAACTCTCTTATGTTTTCCATAAACATAGTTCTCACATAATTCCAAACTTACCTGCTTCAGATCTAGAAGAAGTGTCCTTGAGTGGAAAATCTGCATCCCCTTCTCACTCATGTGGCCAAGCCTTCGATGCCACAGCGCCACACCCATTTCTGTGGAAGCTACAGAGATAGAATTCAGTATTATGAGGACATAAATATAACGTACCTACCCTATCTCCTTTTTCTATTACCAATGATCCTTTAGTGATCTTCCACCACGTTTCTCCAAACGTAGACAAAAATCCGCTATCTCCCAACTACCCTATTGAGATCAGATTTATTTTCATAGCAGAAATGTGCCTTACATCTTTTAGCAGCCAGTCATCTCCATTATTTATCTTAATCTGTACCTTACCCTTTCCAACAATTTTACATGGTTCATCATCCCCCAATAACACATGTCCAAAATCACCTTGAACATAATCATGAAAGAATTTCCTATGGGGTGTAGCATGACATGAAGCCCCTAAATATACTACCTAGTAATCACTAGTATTATCTAATGCAAGAATCAAAGCATCTTGTAACACATCACCTGCTACATTAGCTTCCTGGGTAGTTTCTTGCTGCCTCTCACCTTTCTTCTTTGGTGCTCTATAGTCTTTCTTCAGGTGTCCTTTCTTACCATAGTTCCAACGCTCTATTTTTCCAAATCTGGACTTGGATCTTCCCTTTTTATACTTGCCACAATTTCTTGGGCTCCTTCCTCTCTCGTTTTGTCTCCCTCTGCTCTCCATGGTCAACGCATTACCTAATGTCTCACCTGTGCTTTTTCTTCGCATTTCCTCGCTAAGAATAACACCAACAACATCATCAAAATTAAGAGTGTTTGAACTAGGGACAGAGTTACTTACAGCCATGAACAAGCTATTCCATCTTTCTGGAAATGAGCACAACATTAGAAGAGCCCTAACCCCTCATCATCAAAGTTCACTTTTACAGAACTTAACTGATTGGTAAGTGTATTAAACTCATTTAAATGGTCAGCAACAGATCCACCTTCCGACATCTTCATATTAAATAAGCGCTTCATTAAAAATACCTTGTTAGAAGCCGAGAGTTTTTCAGTGAGCTTACTCAATGCGCTCATCACACCCTCTCTTTTTTTTTCTTTCGAAATATTGAAGGCCACCGATGAAGCCAAGCACAGCCGTATTGTTCCCAGTTCCTTTCTGTCAAGAACCTCCCATTCTTCATCCTTCATAGCCTCTGACTGTTTTTCTTTTCCACCCAACGATAGATTCAAATCCTTCTGGTACAGATAGTCCTCCATTTACATCTTCCATAACTGATAGTTTTGGCTGTTAAATTTATCGACCCTAAAATTTCCTTCTTCAGCCATTGCTCCCACTTGAACTAGGAACCTTTATTTCCTGTGAGTTTACCAACCAAATATACCTTTTGGCTCTGATACCAATTGTTAGAGAATAGGACCGTAGAGCAATAACAGATATACAGGTAAATCATTGACAAGATGCAAAACACATTAAAACATTACAGAGAGACACATATATAACGTGGTTCACCCAAAGGATGGGATACGTCAACAAATAAATTTCTAGTCCTTTTATTATAGTCCAGAAAGGTGAAGGGATACAACCTGCAGCAACACCAATGCACTTCCTCTTCATGCCCTCACAGTCTCTCTTCCATTACAATACAATACCATACTCAGTCATTTTACAATTCTTTCATTTATAGGGGAAATATAATGGGAAAATTCTAGGGTTAACCCAATACCATGGGTCCGCAAAACTGTTTGCCAACACATATCCCAAAAAAAATTCTCGGGGGCTCCACCGTCGAACCCCTGTTTCTCGGGGGTGCTGCCCCCGAACCCCCATGTCTCAGGGGAATTTCCCCCGAACCTCCTTTTTAGAGGCGCTACCCTGAATCCCAAGCTAGGGGGAATGAGTGTACAGTACACATGGGTTACAAACACGACTAAATAATATCTCTGGATCTGGAAGATTAGGCTCCACAACCAACAGAATGGACTGAGCACTTGCGTAGATATGAATGTTCTACCACTCAGTTCCTATGATGTTCTCATTGGAATGGATTGGTTAGAAGCTCACAGGGTGAAGCTTGACTGTTATAACAAGACTTTTGAATGCATGGATGAAAAAGGGAACCCAATAATTGTAAGAGGCATACCAAAGGTAATTTCTATAAGGCATATTTCAGTGATGCAATTGAAGAAGTTTTGTACAAAAGGTTTCCAGTTTTATGCAACCCATATTGAGGAGGCAGCAAATAATGAAACTATCAAGTTGGAAGACTATCACATGTTGCAAGAATTCAGAGATGTTTTTTCTGATGATATTCCAGGGCTTCCTCCAAAGAGAGACATTGATTTCACGATTGAGCTTGTGCCAGGAGCAGCACCAATGTCCAAAGCACCTTACAGAATGACTACACCACAAATCCTAGAGCTAAATATGTAGCTGCAAGAATTGTTGGAGAAAAAATATATCAGGCCGAGTGTATCTCCTTGGGGAGCACCAGTTCTGTTTGTAAAGAAGAAAGATGGTACACTCATATTGTGTATTGATTATAGGTAGCTGAACAAATTCACAATGAAGAAAAAATAAACCTTTCCAAGAATTGATGACCTCTTTGATCAAATGAAAGGAGCAAAGTTATTTTCCAAGATTGACTTGAGGTATGGTTACCATTAGGTGAGAATCAAGGACGAAGACATTCATAAGACATCCTTTAAAACAAGGTATGGACATTATGAGTTTGTAGTGGTACCATTTGGTCTCACAAATGCACCAACAACATTTATGTTCCTTATGAATAGTTTCTTCAGCAGGTATTTGGACAAATTCGTTCATTTTTTCCTTGATTACATTCTTGTTTATTATAAGAATTGAAGAAGAGCATGAAGAACATTTGAGACTAACATTGCAATTACTTAGAGAACATCAGCTATATGCAAAGCTGAGCAAGTGTGACTTCTATAAGGATAGAATTCAGTACTTGGGTCACATTATTTCAGAAGAGGGTATATCCATGGACCCTGACAAGATTGAAGCTATCAAGAATTGGCCCACTCCAAAGAATGTGATACAGGTAAGTTATTTTATGGGGATTGCAGGATACTATAGGAGATTCATTGAAGGATTCTCCAAGGTTGCACATGCTATGACTTCTTTGCAAATGAAGGGGATAAAGTCCGAATGGAACTCGAATTGTGAAGAAAGTTTTCAGTGGTTGAAGTATCTTCTCACAAGTGCATCGGTCTTGAAAGTTACAGACCTAGAAAAATATTTCATAGTATGTAAAGATTCATGTGGTCAAGGACTTGGAGGATTCCTTATGCGAGACAACCATGTGATATGTTATGAATCCATGAAGCTGAAAGAGAATGAAAATAACTATGCCACACATGATCTGGAACTTGCATCCATTGTACATGCTCTCAATATGCGGAGGTATTACTTGACAAGAAGAAAATTTGAGTTAAGGAAAGACCACTATGGTCTGAAATATTTGTTTGATCATCCTACTTTGAATGCTAGGAAAGCTAGATGGCTGGAATTTTTATGTGAGTTTGATTTTGAAATCAAGCACATAAAAGATAAGGAGAATAAGGTAGCTGATGCACTCAATAGGAAAGTACAAAAAATGAATGTGGCATCTATTAGCATTTTCCAATCAGATTTGAAATAGCATATTATTAACCGACGTAATGCTGAAGATGAAATGTATGCACAGGTAAAGGATAAATTGCAGCAACAAAGCTGTGAAAATAAGTATGAACGTTATAAGTTAGAAGAAGATGAAATTCTTACTTATAAAAACATAATTTACATTCCCAATGTAGCATATTTGAGGAGGGTTGTTATTAAATGAAATCCATCCAACTCCATATTCTGGTCACCCAGGATATCAGAAAACGATTGCTACAGCAAGAAAGCAATACTTTTGGCAAGGCATGAAAAATGACATGGCTATATATATTTCTAGATGCATGAAATGTCAGCAAGTGAAAGTTGAACATCAACACCCAGCAGGTTTGTTGCAGCCTTTGCCAGTTCAGAATGGAAATGGGAAGTGATTTACATGGACTTTATTATAGGATTTTCGATGACTTGGAGACAACATGATTCCATCATGGTTGTGGTGGACAAGTTGATGAAGGCAACACATTTTATACCAGTAAATTCCACGAATAAGACTTATGATATTGATAATATTTTCATGAAAGAAATTTTTAAATTGCATGGATTTCCTAAGGAAATAGTCTCTAACAAAGATGTTAAGTTCACTTCTAAATTTTGGAAAGGATTGTTTGCAGACTTGGGAACAAATTTGAATTTCAGTACAGCCTACCACCCTCATACGGAAGGATAGACTGAGAGAGTTAACCAAGTACTGGAAGACATGCTTCGCATGTATGTGATGGACAAACCATCCAAGTGGGAATACTATTTACACTTGGTAGAGTTTGCTTATAACAATGGAAATCAAACATCCTTGGGGATGATTCCATATGAAGATTTATATGGCAGGAGGTGTAGAACACCAGTAACTTGGGATAACCCGGTGAACAGAATTGTGATCGTTCCAGAATTGCTCAATAAGATGGAGCAGGAAGTTGTAAAAATTAGACAGAATCTAAATGCAGACCAAGACAGACAAAATATCTATGCAGATAAGCATAGGATGAAAAGAGATTTCAGTATTGGGGACCATGTTTACCTTAGGGTGAAGGAAAATAAAAGTTCCTTGAAGCTTGTGAGTTGTGCCAAGCTGTCTCCTAGATACTGTGGGCCTTTTGAAGTGCTTGAAAGAATAGGACCAGTTGCATATAGACTTGCATTTCCTACTTGCACTAGGGCTCATAATGTATTTTATGTTTCCTTGCTTAAGAAATATGTACATGATCCTAACCATGTAATAAATTGCGTTGTGATGTAGGTGGAACCAAAGGGAAAGTTCCAAATCTAGCATATGCGCATCCTTGCCAAGAAGGTCACAATGCTCTGGAACTGAGCAATAAGACAAGTAAAGGTGTAATGGGAGCACTACGGTGCTGAAGAAACTACATGGGAGCTAGAGGATTCCATGCAACTAGCACATCCATTTTTGTTCAATTCTATGGATTGCTTAGGGCAGTACCAA
This sequence comes from Pseudotsuga menziesii, assembly GCA_001517045.1. Lineage (NCBI taxonomy): Eukaryota > Viridiplantae > Streptophyta > Pinopsida > Pinales > Pinaceae > Pseudotsuga > Pseudotsuga menziesii. The sequence continues at coordinate 20,657 of LPNX011032081.1, read as the reverse complement.
CAAAGAATTTGTGTTCAAAGTTGTAAAGCATTGAGGATAGTGCTATTGAAGGGGGAGGGGAATGTAACACCCCAGTTTTGACCATGTTTGCATTTAAATAATATGATGTAAATAATTATGGTGTGGAGCTCAAGGAAAAAGCCTCACCATCGATTTAGTGTTTATGTTTCAGAGATTAATATTTAGGTTTATGGTGTTTTTATGCTAGCGAAATGTTATAAGTTTGGACATCAGGTTAAATTTGCAAATTTTTTTATTAAAATCCTACAGCCAGCTATGTCAATGAAACAAAATGATATGGGGGCATGATTTTTCCTAAGGATAAGTGGGGGTATTGGAAGAGTGGGAATAAATTTGAAATGGGTAGAGGACCATTTCTAGAAAAACGTTTTTAAAATTTTCTTGGGCAAGAAAACACCAAAAAAAAAGAAATTCCTGCCTCTCCCTCTTGCAGTCGCGTTTCATGTTCCCCTAATGATTTGGACTGTGTGGAACCTTTGGAAAGAAGTATTCAGGGAATTTTTTTCCTTTTCATGATTTTTCCTGTTGGTTGGCCGTTTTCAGGAATGTGAATGCCCAGAATCCGATTTTTGTTTTTGAATTGAATGACCAACAAATGATTTCGTTTTGGTAATTGCAGTAGTCGACCTGGCTTAGGAAATGTTCATAAATTCATAATTGTTGTGTGCATGTGTATTCCTTGGCCTTTGTTATGTTTTGTTAATCCCAGACCTGAGATCGCTGTGTGTACATCCTCTTTTGACATTTGAGCTTGTTTGGGGAATGGAAAAATGGAGTCTGTAATTGCTTGATAAAACTACTGTGTGAAGGAACCTTAGAGACCAATCTAGAGGGATGATTTTCTTCTTTGTAGACCCTGAATAGAACTGGAAAGGAATGTATGGCCTGAGGGAATTTGTAGAAGAGAAGGGGATGCTTCCTTGTGTTGGGTGTGTAAACGTTTAGAAGTCAGGCTAGAACTGGTGTTGGTGTCCATAGCTCTGAGATTTAGCTCACTAGCTTAGCAAAAAGTCTTTCCACCTCCTTGGCATCTTGATAAACCCAACTAGAAGGATGGCTTGGCTGGTAGCCTAATAAACCCATATGTTGGATTGGTTTTGTCTCATGTGAATTTTGGCTAAGTGTAAACCATTATTTGTGTAATCTTGATAAACCCAATTGGAGGGATGGCTTGGCTGGTATCCTAATAAACCCATCTATTGGCTTGGCTGTGACTTGTATAAACTTTGGCTATGTGTAAAACACTGCCTGCATAAGCATGATAAACCCAACTGTGTTGGCTTGGTTTAGTTTCAATGTATCCTCGACTATGGGGAAGTCTGCTAGTGTTCCTTATTCTTTGGGGAAATCATGCCCAGCTCAGGGATGGTAGTGTTGCTGGGATATTGATGAGCACACTAGTCTATGGTTGGATGGAATGTTGCAGTGACATAGTTGGTTGCGGGACAAGATTCGGATAAACATAAGTATATCTTGTGTTTCAATCCCTCCAAATTTACTCGTTTATAAATTAATATGAAATTATGAATGCTTGAATGAAATGTGTTGTGTTTCAGCTGTATGTTTCATGAATGATGCATCTAAGTGTGTAATTACTTCAATGAATTTTCTAATTTGTTATGAAGTTATATCAGCCAGATTGGTGATGGCCTCGATGTTGGAAATCAATTTTACACATAGAAATTTTCATGAACAGATCGAATTTCTATAGATTTTCCCTTCCGCAATTCCCTTTCCGCAACTTGCAGGATGTAGAAATGCGCCTTACAGAAGTTTGGAATCCTCATTTTCCCTTCTGCAACTTGTGGGATACGAGATGCGGAAATGTCATTTGGAGAAATCTTCTTTCCACATTTCCCTTCCACAATTCACGGGATACAAGATGTGGGATGTGGAAAGGACTATGGTAAATCTTGATTTCTGAAACTTTCATCTCGGTAATGGTCATTCCGCATGCAGGATGCAGAATGCATCATGCCTGATGTAGGGTGCGAGAGTGAAATTTTGATATGTTTCTGATTTTGCAAGTGAATCTCTCCGCACCGATGATTTTATGTGGGATGATTCCCCACCATTCGATCTCTCTGCGATTGGAGAATATAAAGAGTTATACATGGTCTGGATTAGAATGTTAGTAGGGTAAATTTTTCTTGTGTAGATATTTAAAGAAAAAAACAATCGGGAATCATCATATGAATGCAGAATCATAGATGGGTAACTCTGGTAAAAGAGTTGGGTTGCGTTCTCTCCTCTGAGGCGGGAGGGGACATGACAATGGAGAACGACGATGAAGTACAAATGAAAGATTTTGACATAGCCAACTCAATAGAAAGATAATTGTAGTTGGAATATAAAATAGATTGGGTTTTTGATTACCCATCTCGGCTATAGGGGTGGATGGGTGAATTGATAGCAACCATCATCAACATATCATTGCTCAATTGCTGAATAATTGACAGCAATGAACTACTCATAATTTGGGGGGATATAATATTGATCTGTCCATTTAATAAAGAAGTGTTGTAAAGAGGCATAACCATAAGTGGGAATAACAAATTCATTATAGCATCAATTGTAAACTGACGAAGAGAGAGTGGCTTTGTGACTACCCAACTCAATAAAAATGTGGACCCAATAATTTGCTAGAAGAACGCTACCTTTGAACTACTTATCATGTGGGAGAATACTATATTAAATTTCCCATTTGATAAAGAAGTGTTGGAATATCAACTGTGAGTAGCTCATCCCCTAGAATACTGTCATCATTAAACTCCTCATCTGCTGAAAAATCATTGCCACCAAATTGCTTACATGTTGCAAGGAGTATTGGAAGAAACTATCGAGCCTTACAAAAAATCTATTGGAAGAAAATTGTAATTGATATTCCCACTTGATGAATAGGTGTCAAAGGGAACATATTGTAAAATAGAAGAGGTGGGAGTACCCAATTCTAATAGGATGAACTATTGCTGAAATGAGAGTATGGTGACCTAAATCCATACATTTGAGGGAGCTCAAACACAAATGGGAAAGATCAAATATAGAAAGAGTGTGAGTTTATGAATATCCAACATAGATACACCTAAGAGAGCACAATTTTGAAGGAAGCTCGAATACAATCTAAGAGCTTGACTACAACTAGGAGGGATCAAATAAAACAAGGGAGTGGGTGTGTGAATACCCAACGTAGATGCACTTGAGAGGGCACAACTTAGAAGGAAGCCCAAAAATAATATGAGAGTGGGTTTGTGAATATCCAACCCAAGTATAACTAAGTGTGAAGGTGACTGGGATATAGGTGATATTTGTTTTGTGGATATACAATAAAAATAGATGGTTGATTTTACCTAAAATAAATACATCCACTATGTATTTTTCCCAAAATACATATATGCACTTGAGAAGGCACAACTTATAAGGAAGATAAAATATAAGATGAGAGTAGGTTTGTGAATATCCAACCCAAGTATAACTAAGTGTAAAGGTGACTGAGATAAAGGTGATATTTGGTTTGTGGATATATAATTCAAATAGATGATCGATTTTACCCAGAATAAATAAGTCGGGCTCTATGCATACCCATCTGAAGAAAGAGATTGTAATGTCCAAAATTTGGAATTGGGTCACAATGGCCAAATCACATTTTCCATATTCATGAAAGTTGTCAAATGGATGCTAAAAGTCAAATAAGTGCCAAGGAGGAAAATCACTAGTTTCCTAGGTTGGGGGTGGAAACTTTGAGATTTGGAATAATGGGGATAATAAATGATGTTTAGACATCATAAGGGGATAAATATTTAATAATTTATCTTATTAAATAAATACAATATAAAATGGAAGTGGAAATAGAGCATGAAGACACATGGAGACTATCATGGCCCACACTAGCTAGAATTCCTATGTTAAATGGTATCTTTCTCTTGCAAATTTGAATATATGGGAAGTATAATGTTTTTTTATGGATTATAATGTTAATATAATTGTCCATATACTTCATAGGTTGAATTTGGGATGAATTGTAACTTACATGGGAGAGGAATAACCAAATGGGAGTTTCATGGACATTTGGCTAGATTCCCCTTACATTTATGACAACTATGACACCAATGATGGAGATTCTATGAAATTTATGACACAAGTCATATATGAAGGCTGAAATAATGAAATTTCATGCCTGAATATAGGATATTGGAGGTCTGAATTGGGATTTTGATAAGGCCAATATGCTCCTACTCAAATTTGGGAGAAGAGGGAAGGTGACGAGAGAGGCCACATGGCATAGCATGAGTAGCCACACCAATTCGACTTGGATTTGGTTTATGGATGGATTTGGAAAATTATAATACCAATAATTTTTATAAAATACAGGGATCAACCATGAGAATAATCTTTTTCTCATTTATGAAATTGTCATTTGTGAATTGTGAGAGCTAGTGGATGACTAGTTTTCTTGCTTAAGACAATTTCGAGGGTGAAAGATTCTCATCCTAGTTGGTGTTTGGAAAGGCCACTTAGGTATTTCATGGAAATTTAATGGAGTATAATTTTTAGGTGTAATATACATTAAATAATTTGGATTCTTCTATTGCAGCACTCTCTCTCAACTATTTCCAGTTTTCACACCATATTCATGCCAATGGAGGGATTGCGCTTTGGGTGAGCTATTGATCTCTTCGGGGAATATTATAATGATAATTATATTATGTTATCATATATATTATATTTATTTCATGTTTATAAGACTCTCAGGTCGAAATACCCAAAAGAATTCATGTAAAAATGTTGAACAATGAACAAATAGTGTCATTTCCCCACTATCTTGTTGTGAACAATTGTAATGCTGATGATTTCAAATTGGGAGAGAATTTAATTGTAAATTTATGATTGGAATAAGTTAAATATTATCTATTATTAATTATCAGAAATTTTCAAGTCAAAATTCCCAATATTTGTCTGTCAAAATGACTTTTAATGAGCAAACAATGACCATTTCGACTCCATTTTGATATATGCCATGGTAATGCTTATTATTTCGATTGGATAAATGTATATATGATAAATAAATGATGTGTGGAATTTAATTAATGTGTATTTCAAGTCTCATTTTCATTACTTAAGCATTGGAATCCATTTTACTCATTTTTATTGCATTGGGAGAAGATTTGGTGCATTTTCCCCAAGGGTCGAAATTGTGACTTGGGGGTTGTTTTGGAAAGAGTCATAACAGACTGTATAAAATGAACCATGATGCATATGAGACCTTTAAAATTTCCCTTACACATACCCATCCTATTTTCATAAATTCAAGTGAATTTGGGATCATTTGTGAAGCTATTTTCGACAATTACCCAGGGGGAATTGGAGCCCCAATTTGCTAGTAAAGACTCTTACTTTTAATAGAACATTAAAAAAGTTTGCAGAAGTAATTGGGAGGTCACAAAACATAAATTAGAATTATATTTAATTTACATTATCATTCATGTACCTTCATAGAAAATTTGGAAGCAGTTGGGTCAATTTGGAGGTCTAGACATCAAAACTAGTCAAGAGCCAAAAAAGTGAAAAAATTGGAAAATTGGGCATTTTAATAAAATTAAAAAAATGGGACATTATAGTGGTATAATATCATGTTCTTCACACCTATTTAATTTATGTATGGTATATATGAATTGAATAAATCCATTAAGCCATGTGGTGATGATATGTCCAGGCAGGTTAATCAAGCATTCAAATTGGCACATAAAACTATTCCTTGTGAAGAACTTAATGATTGGTTCAATGAATTTATAAAAAATAATTCAAATAAGAACTCATTAAGGAATAATAATTAATGCACAAGTACGGAGGAGACCAAGGAGCTACAAATTTCTGTGGGTGATGAAGAAGAAAAGGCATTACATGAAGAGGATCGAAATTCACTCCTAAATGACTTTGAAAAAGATGAGGAAACATAACATGAGAAGGAATAAGAGTACCTTGAAACTATTTAATATCATTTTGAAACAAATTCTACTATGGAAATGGACCAAAGAGAATCTACTGATGGATTCTTGAACTATGAAGGAGTACCTACTGATGGGTGCTCACACCTCTATGTTGGTGACATAGAGATCGATTTTGAAAGTGTTGCTGCAATAAAAACTTCCATTAAACCTGAAAATTAATACCTTTTAGTAGTTGAAGAAGAAACAAGATCAACTTCCCCATCACCACTTGAGCTTCATGAAGTTGGTCCAAGCAAGAAGGAAGAAGATGAGGAGGTTCATTTGCAAGAGCCTCATTTTCTCTATGGGTCCTTAAAAATGAATGAGAAGAATATCCAAGAGGCCCTTAGAATACTCCATGACACTCAAGAATTGGTATCAAATTCTTGTTGGAGAGCTACTTCCTTGGAGGAGCCATCATTCCTTGAAGACATGGAGAAGATTCAAAGAGCAATGTGCAACATCAAAGGTAATTTCATGTATTTGATTTTTGATAGAAAAAATTTCATTGAGCTTATTGAATGGTTACATGAATCCTACTTGAAGAATAATGGAGTTATTGATAAGCTCACAATTCAAAATAAGCAACTTCTTGAAAAGTTGCAGGACACTTGTTTTTCCTCCAATGTTTCAGATTTTCATAAGGTAGATTTCTTGGAGGATTCTCATGACATGATGGATCATTAGAAACATGAAAAATTGTAGGTTCTTGATGTATTTGAAGATAATATTTATGAGATACAATCACTTGTTGTGGTGGAAGAGGAACTTGAGTTTCCTCTTGAAAATGGTTACACAATTTTTGAAGAAGTGCATAATTCCACCACCTTGGAACCAACCCATGAGGAATTTTTTTCATTTTCTAGGGAGGTGAATAAACCTACCCATATGGATACTTAACATTATGACAATTTTTCACTTACTGATAATTTGTGTGAGTTTGTTCTTTCTCCTACAGCCTACACTTCTAAATTTTGCAGCAGTCATCCTAATGAAGTATGGGTGAAAGGTTTATTTTTGATGGTGCCACATGAAGAGCATGGAAATTATATTTCTCCTTTTGATGATGGAATTATTTGATAACAATATTATTTACATTTTCAGCAGCATAATTTTTTACATTATAATTATACACATCTACATGGGTGCACCTATGATGTTCATTTGAGTCACTTAAAGACTCATGGTTTTTCTTGCTCAACACTTGGTTCATCTGATGTTGGAGGAGATTCATCCAACACTTGGATGAAGAGGAAAATGATTTAGGAACATTATTATTGTAAGAAACATCCTCTGTTATTTCATGATGATATACATATTCATGGGTGTATTGATGAGACTTCTTTGATCCACTTGAAGTCTTCATGTTTTCTTTGCTCATCATTTGGTTCAGATTTTGGTGGAGTTTCTTCATTCATTCCTTGGATGAAAGAAAAAATGGCTGATTATTATTTTGATGCATATTAAATTCTTTGGTAGAATAATTATATGACATGGGATCCTCACCTATTTCATTGGAGCATATTTTATTGGTCACTTGAAGCATGTATGCACTTGGCAAATGGTAGTCTACTCACGGGGAGGTATAATCACTTTTATGATTTCTTTGTGAGGCACCTCCTTGATGTATATTCTTATTATGTTGTTATATAATTTGATGATATATATTATGCACTTATTATGTTTGGAATAATGCATACAAGAAAATTGGATCTAGGAATTATCTTTCCAAATGGTATGGGTTGGAGAGAACTCTTAATTATTGGAGTGCAATGCAAGCAATGGGACCCTGGTATAGTTTTTAGTCCCATTGATTTCAAATTATTTGGGAAACAAGAAGTATGGGACATGGATTCCCCACTTAATAATGTGATGTTAATCAGAGTAGTGCAACAACAATCATGGTGGTTCCTCTTTGAAACATTTATAGAATCTCAAAGACTCAAGGTGGGTAGCTCAGTGGCAACTTCAAAGAATCATACAGAAAGCAGGTTCTTCAACAACCATGTTTGAAATTGATTGAGGACAAGCAATATTGGGAAGGGAGGATTTTTAATGTCCCAAATTTGGAATTGGGTCACAATGGCCAAATTACATTTTCCATATTCATTAAAGTTGTCAAATGGATGCTAAAAGTCAAATAATTGCCAAGGAGGAAAATCACTAGTTTCCTAGATTGGGGATGGAAGCTTTGAGATTTGGAATAAGGGGGATAATAAATGATATTTATAAATTATAAGGGGATAAATGTTTAATAATTTATCTTATTAAATAAATACAAGATAAAATGGAAGTGGAAATAGAGCATGAAGACACATGGAGACTATGGGCCCACACTAGCTAGAATTCCTATGTTAAATGGTATCTTTCTCTTGCAAATTTGAATATATGGGAAGTATAATGTTTTTTTATAGATTATAATGTTAATAAACTTGTCCATATACTTCATAGGTCTAATTTGGGATGAATTTTAACTTACATGGGAGAGGAAGAGCCAAATGGGAGTTTCATGGACACTTGGCTAGATTCCCCTTACATTTATGACAACTATGACACCAATGATGGAGATTCTATGACAGTTATGATCCAAGTCAGATATGAATTCTGAAATACTGAAATACTGACATTTCAGTCCTTAATAGATCATATTGGAGGTCAAAATTGGGAGTTGGATAAGGCCAAGAGGCTCCTACTCAAATTTGGGAGAAGAGGGAAGGTGAAGAGAGAGGCCATATGGCATAGCATGAGAAGCCACACCAATTCGACTTGGCTTTGGTTTATGGATGGATTTGGAACTTTATAATACCAATAATTTTTATAAAATACATGTATTATCCATGAGAAGAATATTTTGCTCATTTGTGAATTGTGAGAGCTAGTGGATGACTAGTTTTCTTGCTTAAGCCAATTTCAAGGGTGAAAGATTCCCATCCTAGTTGGTGTTTGGAAAGGCCACTCAGGTATTTCATGGATATTTAATGGAGTCTTATTTTTAGGTGTAATATACAGTAAATAATGTGGATTCTTCTATTGCATCACTCTCTCTCAACTATTTCCACTTTTCACACCATATTCATGCCAATGAAGGGATTGCGCTTTGGGTGAGATATTGATATCTTAGGGGAAGATTATAATGATAATTATATTATGTTATAATTTATATGCTATTTATTTCATGTTTATAATACTCTCAGTTCGAAATACCCAAAAGAATTCATGTAAAAATGTTGAACAATGAAGAAATAGTGTCATTTCCCCACTATCTTGTTGTGAACCATTGTAATGCTGATGATTTAGAACTGGGAGAGACTTTAATTGTCAATTTATGATTGGAATAAGTTAAATATTCTATTTTATTAATTCTCATAAATTTTCAAGTCAAAATTCCCAAGATTTGTCTGTCAAAATGACTTTTAATGAGCAAACAATGACCATTTCCACTCCATTTTGATATATGCCATGGTAATGCTTATTATTTCGAATGGAGGAATGCATATCTGATAAATTTATGATGTATGGAATGTAATAAATGTTTTTTTCAAGTCTCATTTTCATTAATTAATCATTGGAATCCATTTTACTCATTTTTATTGCATTGGGAGAAGATTTGGTGCATTGTCCCCAAGGGTCGAAATTGTGTCTTGGGGGTTGTTTTGGAAAGAGTCATAACAGACTGTATAAAATGAATCATGATGCATATGAGACCTTGAAAAGGTACCTTAAACATACCCATCATATTTTCATAAATTCAAGTGACTTTGGGATCAATTGTGAAGCCATTTCCGGCAATTACCCAAGGGGAAGTGGAGCCCCAATTTGATAGTAAAGACTCTTACTTTGAACAGAACATTAAAAAAGTTTGCAGAAGTAATTGGGAGGTCAAAAAACATACATGAGAATGATATTTAATTTAAATTATAATTCATGTACCTTCATATAAAATTTGGAAGCATTTGGGTCAATTTGGAGGTCTAGACATCAAAACTAGTCAAGAGCCAAAAAAGTGAAAAAATTGGAAAATTGAGCATTTTAATAAAATTCCAAAAAGGGGACATTACAGAGCTGACCCGATGACACCATCCCCCTTAAATATGGTTAGGAGTCCAAGAAAATGCACTTCTTGGATTGTGTTTGGATATTTAAGGTATGTTTTTTGCACACATATGAAGGAGAAGAGCACATATATGATGAAAAAAAGGAAGTGAACCATCATGGGGAAAGTACATCAAAATATTATTTCATTGATTCAAATAAAATTCGATTTGAAAATACCAATCAAAGAGCTATGGATACTAGCTTTTTTTTGGAGAAGCATGTTCCAGGTTCAAGGGCCGATGTCATTCGTTAAGCTCATAATGAGCCATGTATGGAAGCACCAGATCTGCCTATATGTAAATATGTGATTATAATTAGCTTGAGATATACAGAGAAGATGAATGAAGTAGTAGATAAAAAGGAAATTGATAAAGATGACACTAATTTGGAGAAAGATAAAATAGTTTGCAAACAAAAGAAATGCTTGCAAAAAAAAACATACTCTGCTAAATTTATTGCATTAGGGGATGGAAGTTTTTAGGTAGTAGAAAGGATATTGAATATCAATTTATAAAGGCATGGGATTACGTCAAGGAAGTTTAAGTGCACTATTATTCAAGCTTTGTTGAGATAAAAAAGGGTATGGCTTTGCACACTCTATTTCATGTTTTTCTCTAAGATTTGATCTGATTGTGTTGTCACACACACACACACACACACATATGAGTGAGTGCATAGTAATGTTTCAGTTTGTTACATATTTTAGATTAATATGTACACCATTAAATTCATTGAATTGCAAATAATCATGTTTAAGGATTGTAGAGTTTTTTGAGTTCCTTTAAAAAAATTCCATCTTTATATTTTAACATGAAGAGTATACCTCATCCAACATGCCCACAAGCTCAACTTTTTTTCATTTGAATCTCTTGTCTTTCTACTGGTGACAGCTTAGAGGGACAATCATTTGTTTCTTATTTCTTGGCCTAAATTTGAATGCCACCACCTTCAGCTCCACTATTCTCTTTATTAGTTGTTGTCCCCATCCATGTTTGTGATTTTTTATGTTTGGTTGAGTCACGCTTAATGCCCTTATCAACATTGACAACTTTGTCTAGCAATTATTTTGGTACTTTAAGGTTCTTGGATCCTATCAGAACATTATTGAATTATTGGGGAAACTTTAACTTAAATATAATTACTTTATTCTCGAGTCATTAACACTTGAAATCTAGCACTTTGATAATTACTTGAGAAAGAAACTAACTTAACTAATCAGCGTATTATTGCACCTTCTTGGGGCAATTGCTAGTCAATATCTTTGTTATAAAAATGTAACAAGGCATTGTAAATTGTAACTGAAGTGTAGGTTTTTGCTATTCTTTCCCTTCTAATTAAAAATATATGTAAGCATGTGATTGGATTGTTTATTTTAGCTAGCGGACCCCTATATTTGTCTAAAATTGAAGCACAAACAATGTTTTCATAATCACACATTCTTGTTGCAAGACTAATGGTCTTTTTAGCACATATGTGCACTTTTCTTTTGGTGCAGTTTTAATGAAAATTGTTTTGCTTGACGCAGAATGCAAAGCGAGAAAAAGGATAGTGTGAACAACTTATGACTAGACATTAAGAGTGCATTGCAAAGTTTGCAAATTGTTTCTATTATTCCATCATTTTTAGAAAGACATTTGTATCTAATTTTGTGAAATGTGTTGGTCATATTTCTATCCATTTTTTTTATGTAGGAACTATAGTTCAAGTTAATGCGGTATCTGCGTTAGAATTAACTATGCATCTACCTTTGATTTCTTGAGCTTCAACATTTCTTTAGTAAGGAAATTTATCCATATATATAGTGTATTTATTTTTAACAAAAGCATGGGGCATGTAAGACAAGATCATGGTAATAAAATGTATTCTTCTCTAGTTACTTTTAGTTTTATTAATAAATTTGTGAAATACATGCTTTTAGAGTAGCTCTTTTTCTCCGAAATGGAAAATAGGTTTTTTTTTGGTCATATAATTTGTTGTTTGGTGTGAAAGATGCAAAAATAGAGTTTTATCCAATGGATGAAAAAGGAAATTGAATCTACAATTACAAAATTGGTGTTTTTTTGCATCTTTTTGTGTGGTATTGAGTTTGAGCTTTAAGAATATTGTTGTCAAACAATAATCAGAAGATATGTATTGGTCTACAAATGAAATGATCTCGTCATCAGAAATTTGGCCATAAATTGGTGCATTTTTTTTATCTAAAGCAATCCATGCTCATGTTCAATGGACGGGGTCTTCACTTAGTGAAACCATGCCATAGCATGTTCGTTCATGGCATATGAAACAATACCCCTATTTTCAAAAAATATTGGAAAATACCTCCCAAAATCATTTTTTTTAACCCCCTCCCAATATGCCTTCCCAATTTAAAAAAAACCCCTATTTTCACTGTATATTTCATGTATCAATTTTGCATTTACATTTTTATACCCCTTTAGATTTATGCCTAGTATATTGACATGATACTAGACATTCATTATTTTCCCTCACCATGCAAAATAATTATTCATATATGGTGTGTAGGGTTCCTTAACAATGAACTAAGGCTACTCCCTCTATGGTATTTCTCCTCTTTGTTCAATAAAATTAACTTTATGACCCCCCCACAGAAAGATATGCACTCCTCTCCTTGATATATGGGATATGAGACCTTCTCAAGAGACTAGCCACCCCTTGTTGAAATACCTAGCACATGATACTGATGGAAACAAGGAAAACAAGAGAAGAAAATAATAATCTTCCTCATTTATGATGATGCACTTCGAGTGGATATGCATGGCCATGAAGACTATGAGTAAATGACCCATATTTTCCTCTCAGTTTTCTAGTATAATCCACTATGGCCTTTGCCACAAGGTGTTCACTATTAGCCTGCATGATAGCATGGTAGTAGAAATTTTGAGTTCCTTACTTCTTCTACAACAAAACATTACTATTTAGTATTTTTATTTGACCATAAGATTAATGGATTGCGATCAATCATCTCTAAGTTGCATTTAGAAAAATCAAACAAGCTTAGACAAGTGTAAGTCTTATATTAGTTGTGTGACCATCCACATGAAATAGTATTACAATGACATTCTTAAAAAAATGGATTCTCAACACAATCCTAAACTTTAAATCACTTCTTTATTCAACAGAGTACAGAGATCACATACCTCGGACATTGTGGAACAACCTAAAGAACATCCTACCCTGTCACCTGAAACGTTGCAGTTTTGCTTCCAGTCACCCTAAAGCCTAATGATTACCTAGAAGGATGATTTCTATCAGCCAGTACTACCATGCCTGAGCGCCTTGGTAATCTAGTTTGTGTAACAGATGTCAAACAATGTGTTTAGCTAACAATATTTTTCACTACATCACACATTATATATATTTTATTTACACATTTAAAAAAAACAATGTAGGCTTAATAATCGCAATGCTGCTATATGATTACTTATAGTAAGATTTTAAACTGCTTTTGATTGGCTAAGAGCTTAGATTTCCAGAATGTAAGGAAACATGTATGGAAGTCTACCCCATAGGGACCACCCATAGGTTATTTCAAGTGGCGTGTAGGGATGGAATTTTACCTGTAGTTTCTGCAATTTGATGGGAAAATTGCCTGTCACTAGGTAATTTTCTCATCAAATATAGTCAAAAGATCCAAAAGGATGTCATCATTCTTATTTAAAATCCTTTAAAGAATAGGTTATATAGTTGTCAAAACCTTTAACAAGTGATGAGTTAACTCCCATTTGCTGATAGCAGCACGGTAGCATCTACTGATGGTTGTTCTCACTGCAATTTGACAACACAATTTGACAACGAAGCTATGACAGGTTTTGCTATTTTAAGAATTTATTAAAAAATCATTTTTTTTATAATAAGAATTTTACTTATCAACAGCTTTGGACCACTACACCCCAAAGTCACATAGGAAGTATTTTCTCCCTTTTTAATGGAGCCTTTTATCCATTTTTTTTAGGAAACATGAAAAATTGTAAGTAAGATTATCAGGCCATTGCCATTTATAAATTTCCAAGAAAAGAAAACTCCTAAATCATTTTAGACCCTCCTTCATAGTGGTACTCTGGTGCTTCTTACATAATGTTTATTATCTAAAATCTGTTTACAGTGAAATAACAGTATTACAGAATGTTTATTATCTAAAATCTGTTTGGAGAGAAATAACAGTATCTCTGTGAACAGTATCCGAGCAGATTTATACTTCTGTCAAATGGATTTGAATTTTTTGAGTTTTTATATGTGAAGTCTAACATTCGAAGTTAAATTGTAGTTAGTTAAAGAGAAATAATTTTAAATAATACTCCAACAGTAAAGGGCCATTTAACTATTAAAATAATTATGTGTAGTGGACAAGGTTCATCATGCTGGAACCTCTAAATTCACTATAATTAGTACACATGTTTTATCCTCGGGGAATTCATGGCTCAATCTCTCAAGTCACATGTAACATAAAGAATCTATAAGTATAGAAAAAAATTCTAAATGCTTAGTATTTTTTACAGCACAAACCAAGCCATTCATACATAAGTGTAGAGAAACAAAAAAAAACTATATTTAAAGCTCATAAACAAATATCTGTGAACATCCTATGGACACTGTAAGTACTATGGTAAAGACAAACAACTTTTGTGGAGAATTTACTATGACAAAATTACAAAACAAATGCCATGAGACCTTTGCAACCCATGATATAGTAGCAAGGAGTAAGAACCAATATTGCTCCAGGTCATTAGGGTCCATTTCCAGGCTCAACTATGAACCCTGCACCATGTAACATTTGGTTTTAAAATTTTAAAATCTCTCTTAACCAATCTATCAAAATGACAGACATAAGGCTCAACTATGAACCCTGCACCATCTAACATTTGGTGTTAAACTTTCAAAATCTCTCTTAATCAAGCTATCAAGATGATAGGCCTAATGAAACTGGCTACCTTACCGATACTAGGTACCTTGAAAATTGATAAGAGGTACCTTGAAATAGATAAACCTAATGGCATGAATACCTTGTAAAAAGGCCAAAACAAGAACCAAACTAACTATAATGGATCACTTATGAAAGATAACATTTTCATGATAATGGATAGCTTCTAAAAGATAATCTGCACCATCTAACATTTGGTGTTAAAATTTTAAAATCTCTCTTAATCAAGCTATCAAAATGACAAGCCTAATGAAACTAGGTACCTTAGTGATACTAAGTACCTTGAAAAATGATAAGAGGTACCTTGAAATAGATAAAACTAATGGCATGGGTACCTTCTAAAAAGGCCAAAACAAGAGCCAAACTAATGATAATGGATCACTTCTGAAAGATAACATTGTTATGATAATGGATACCTTATGAATGATAACACAAACATACCAAGGAGGTCCCCTCTTGAAGATTTGATGAAGCCCCTTTTGAAATGTTATGTGATTGAATGCCCCTGTGAGAATTTTCTTGAGAAGACCTTTTCTCAGAAGACAAATTGTGCCAACCACGCTCTTTGAGTAGCCCTGTGATGCTTGAACAATATTGTATTGAATAAGTAATAAACAGCTTGATAAAACAAATAATGCTACTACAATTATAGTTTGACCAGTCATAATATAAGTGTTTGGGGATAAACCATGGTCCATGTATAAGCTTAAGCGTATTCATTCACTCTGTAACTTCCTTTGCAATTATGTTGTGCATCTTTATAATCTAACCCAATCCACAATTTAGTCAAAAGAAAGTATATGAATTCAATTTAAATCTGAAAGTGGAAATGGGTACTTAGAAATGGATTAGTATGGAAAACACCTAATTACTGGATTAGGATGGGAAACCCCTAATTACCAACATGTCGTACTGTAATTTAACTTAATTGCTCCTCACTAAATTTTTTATGTTTGTACGTGACAACCCTATATAACAAAACTGATCAAACTTGTTGAGCATTATATTTAATAACATTCATTTAATGTGTTGGGAATCATATTGGAGTTTTTTACACATAAAATAAATAGGTACCAAATATATAGCAATTTTTTTAAAATTTTAAATATGATAGGGGAAGAGGAAGACGTACCGAAATTTTAAANGGAATCATATTGGAGTTTTTTACACATAAAATAAATAGGTACCAAATATATAGCAATTTTTTTAAAATTTTAAATATGATAGGGGAAGAGGAAGACGTACCGAAATTTAAAAAAAAAATGGGATCTTCCTAACATGCCCTGTGTCAATCCCATAGCATCTTGTAAAAAGATAAATGGCCTATCCAAAAACATCTAAGATTATTATGATATTTAATGAATCCAATTCCACCAAAAACTACCTATTTAAAACCGTGAATCCAAAAATTAGANATCTTGTAAAAAGATAAATGGCCTATCCAAAAACATCTAAGATTATTATGATATTTAATGAATCCAATTCCACCAAAAACTACCTATTTAAAACCGTGAATCCAAAAGTTAAATTGATGTTACCCAAACTACCTATTTAGAACCAAGGCTACCCAAAACTGTGGACAAAATGCATGTAACCATTTAAATAAATTTCCTTCAAGATTTAAATCGCAACTAATTAAATAATTTAAACAGACTAGAATTTGTTAACAGATATAAACAACGGAAGCAAAATGGAAAACAGACCTTCTCAATAACACATACAAAAAATTTACGCCCTTCAAATCTGTTTTTTATTAAAATAATATACAAGCATGTAAGGGCTCCCTTAGTAGGAAAATGGCCTAATGAATAAAATGCAATCTACAACAAATCTAGCAAATTTGTCCCCTTGAGAAAATCTTCTTGCTGCAAATATGCCCTCAAAAAAACCCATGCACCTGCTACTTCCTTGTACAGCCTACAGAAAATGTCCTAAGGCTTGTTGTACAACCAACCCTATATGATTGTTTCTACAATTCTAAAAACCTCCACCAAGTTGGCATAGCCTACTGCAATAGTTTCCTGGTCATTGCACTCTTCTTCCTGCCAAATCCGGATATTAAAAGTCCTTCTCTACTCTCAGGAATGAATCACTTACTCAATGCTTGTGTGTTAGTGGAATGTGTCTTCTCCTCTCACCTTGGCTTCCTTTTCATAATATTGATCCAAAACCCTAACCTCTTAAGTTATCAATGGTTGAGATTAGATCTCTCCCTCACTTGAAATAATGGCTAAGATTCAATTATT